>JAEIGQ010000253.1:0-417345 GCA_018904275.1 Lordiphosa clarofinis
GACTCTCCAGAAGAATCTCTTAATCTTCTGCTGAGCACTCATTTTCCTGAATGCTCAACCAACTTAATATCTCATGATAGGCCAACCGACCTCTCTATGCAATATGACAAAACCATTGTCACGGAGACCAGAATTAAATGGGACATCGACTCGTTCGAACCATTTAAGTCACTAGGTCCAGATAACATTTTCCTGCCCAACTACAGCAAACCATTGGGCTCACAATGACCTGGCTTTACACTATCTATGAAAGCTGTCTTAGGGTCAACTATATCCCCACCAAGTGGAAAGAAACTAAAGTGGTATTCATACCGAAAGCAGGCAAAGCTTCACATGCGAAACCAAACGACTATAGGCCTCTATCAGCCTATCTTCTTTTCTTCTGAAAACCCTTAAGAGACTTATTGATGTACACCTGAGACACACTATAAGTCCCTCTCAACTTGCGCAAACACAACATGCATACAACAAGGGCAAGTCTACTGATACAGCCCTGCATTCCCTGGTCTCAAGGATTGAAAGCTCACTTAAAGTAAAAGACTACTCCTTAGTAGCATTCCTCGACATAGAGGGTGCCTTTAATAACGTCCAACCTAGCGCTATCACTGCTACCTTGACATATACGGGAGCCGATGCGCCACTGGTAAGGCTCATTGACCAAATGCTAACCAGCAGGTCGGTGTACTCCCAACTAGGTGGTGCGACGGCTCGCAGATATGTTAACAGAGGCACTCCGCAAGGAGGTGTTCTCTCTCTGCTGCTGTGGGTTGTAACAGTTAACCAACTGCTGCGACTTATGGAAGCGGAGGGACATGTAGTGGTGGCGTATGCGGAGAATATTGCCATCTGCAAAGGTGGAATGTTTCCTCAAACACTGTGTGACCTTATGCAGACTGCACTGACAACACTCGCTCAGTGGACTAAATCGTGTGGCTTAGGCGTGAACCCAGCCAAGACGGAGCAAGTTCTTTTCACCAGAAAGTACAAAATTCCCGAGCTGATTGCTCCTAAAATTAACGGAGTCAGCCTTGTATTTAGTGACAATGCCAAATACTTGGGTGTAATTCTGGACAAGAAACTACTCTGGAATGACAACACAAATGAACGCATGAAAAAGGCAACCATCGCTTTATACTCGTGCAAGAAGGCAATAGGCCGAAAATGGGGTTTTTCCCCTTCCATAGTACACTGGCTGTACACAGCCGTCGTGCGTCCCATATTACTGTACGGATCACTAGTATGGTGGCCGGCACTCGGGAAACAATCAGCCCTGAACAACCTCCACAAAGTACAGAGAAGTGCGGAGATATGTATTAGTGGCGCTCTCCAAACGACACCAACGGAAGCGCTTAATACGACTCTTCATCTTCTACCGCTAGACCTTGTAGCAAAGCAACTGGCTACCACAACGGCTTTAAGACTAAGAGAGTCGGATGCCTGGAACAGGGGCAATTCGGTACACTCTACCATACTCGAAGACCAAACGAGTATACCATTAACTACAGATTACTGCATACCACAAACGACGTTAGACAAACTATACGACGTCTACATCCCAAACCGCCATGAGTGGGAAAGCCTCCCCCACAACAGAGCCAACGCCATTAACATCTACACTGATGGCTCTAAGCTCGACGAAAAAGTAGGAGGGGGCGTTTTCTTCCCCGACCTAGATTTAAACTTGTCGTTCCGCCTTCCCGACCACTGCAGTGTGTACCAAGCGGAAGTGGTAACCATCCAGGAAGCCGCCACCAATCTTAGAACACTCACGGTCAAAGAAGGCAACGTATTTATATACTCAGATAGTCAAGCAGCCCTCAAAGCACTTGACTCACATAGGTTAGGTTAGGTTAGGTTGCGATGGCTGAGAGCGACGAGCCGCTCTCCCACTTAGGCCACTTTGGGCCCATTGCGATGCCATATTTATTCCCTATTAATCCTTTTTAATACTAAGGTGGGTCCTCGTTACTGAACCATTGTGTGGACAGAATAAATTTGAGTAGAGCTGGGATCTCTAGCCCGGATGTCTCCGAGAGGTTGAGTAGTAGAGGTTGACCAAGTGTCCTGAGTCTCCTTCTACTCAAGGCGGGGCAATGGCACAAAAGGTGTTGTACCGATTCCTCCTCTTCTTCGTGTCCGCAACTTCTGCAAAAGTCGTGGTAAATGACGCCTAGGCGTTCTGCGTGTCTTGGCATATATGTTGCATGTATGTTGGCCACGTAAGCCTCGCTACTGCACAGGAAGAAAGGTTTTTCCACCGGTTCGTAGCGAGACGAAGTGTTTCTGCTTTTTTATGAAGTTTATATGTCGCCATAGGCATTCCTATCGTGCTCCTCTCTGAAAGGAGCTCGATGGTGGTTCCTATTCTGGCCAGTTTGTCCGCAGACTCGTTACCTTCTATGTTGCGGTGTCCAGGTACCCATATCAGGTGTATACTAAAATGTCGTGCGATCTCGTTGAGAGATAAGCGACATTTAGTAAGTGTTTTAGCATTGTTGGTGTGTGAGTCAAGTGCTTTAAGGGCGGCTTGACTATCTGAGTATATAAATACATTTCCTTCCTTGACCGTGAGTGTGCTAAGGTAGGTGGCAGCTTCCTGGATGGCTACCACTTCCGCTTGGTACACACTACAGTGGTGAGGAAGGCCTCCTACTTTTTCGTCGAGCTTAGAACCATCGGTGTAGATGTTAATGGCGTTAGCTCTGCTGTGGGGCAGGTTGTCCCAATCGTTTCGGCTTAGGATATAGACGTCGTAAAATTTGTCGAACGTCGTTTGTGGTATACAGTAGTCTGTAATTAATGGTATACCCGTTTGGTCTCCGAGTATGTTCCAGGTATCGGATTCTCGTAGTCCTAAGGCTGTTGTGGTAGCCATTTGCTTAACTATTTAACGCTTCCGTTGGTGTCGTTCGGAGAGCGCCGCTAATACAAATTTCCGCACTTCTCTGTACTTTGTGCAGATTGTTCAGGGCTGATTGTTTTCCGAGTGCTGGCCACCATACTAGAGCTCCGTAGAGTAGTATGGGGCGTATTACGGCTGTGTAAAGCCAATGTACAATGGATGGGGAAAACCCATCTGCGGCCAATGGCCTTTTTACAAGAGAAAAGAGCAATGGTTGCCTTTTTTATACGTTCATTTATGTTGTCATTCCAAAGTAGTTTCTTATCTAGAATGACACCCAAGTATTTGGCATTGTCACCAAATACGAGGCTTCCCGTTGATTTTAGGCGGGATAAGATCAGGAATTTTGTACTTTCGGGTGAAAAGCACTAATTCCGTCTTAGCCGGGTTTACGCCCAATCCACAAGATTTTGTCCACTGAGCAAGTGTTGTCAGTGCGGTCTGCATGAGGTCACACAGCGTTTGAGGGAACATTCCACATTTGTAGATGGCAATATCATCCGCGTAAGCCACCACTTCGTGTCCCTCCGCCTCCATTAGCCGCAGCAGTTGGTTAACTGTTACAACCCACAGAAGCGGAGAAAGAACACCTCCTTGCGGAGTGCCTCTGTTTACACATCTGCGAGCAGTTGCACCGCCAAGTTGGGAGTACACCGTTCTGCTGGTTAGCAGTTGTTCGATGAATCTTACTAGCGGCACATCTGCTCCCACATATGTCAAGGCAGAGGTGATGGCGTTAGGTTGGACGTTATTGAAGGCACCCTCTATGTCGAGAAATGCTACTAAGGAGAAGTCTCTTACTTCAAGTGATCTTTCAATCCTTGAGACCAGGGAGTGTAGGGCGGTTTCAGTAGACCTACCCTTGCTGTAGGCATGTTGGGTGTGTGCTAGATGAGCGGGACTAATAGTTTGCCTTAGGTGTGCATCTATAAGTCTCTCGAGAGTTTTAAGGAGAAACGAGGATAGGCTGATTGGCCTATAATCGTTTGGTTTCACATGTGAAGCTTTGCCAGCTTTCGGTATGAATATTACTTTAGTTTCTCTCCACCTAGTGGGGATGTAGTTGACCTTGATACAGCTTACATAGATTGTGTAAAGCCAGGTCATTGTGTACCCAATGGTTTGTTGTAGTTGGGCAGGATATATGTTATCGAGACCTGGCGACTTAAATGGCTCGAACGAATCGATAGCGCATTTAATTCTGGTCTCCGTGACAATGGTTTTGTCGTATTGCATAGAAAGGTCGGTTGGCCTAACCTGAGGTATTAAGTTAAGGGAGCATTCAGGGAAGTGAGTGCTTAGCAGAAGACTTAGAGATTCTTCGCTCGAGTCGGTCCAGGTTCCGTCTGTTTTTTGTAAGAGTCCTGGCGGGGTTGGTGAGCTAGCCAGGATCTTTCTGAGCCGTGATGCATCAGAAGTAGATTCAATATTACTACAGTAATGTGTCCAGGAGGAGCGTTTTGCCCTCCTTGTAGCTTTCTTATAAGTACCTAGCTTTTGTTTATATAACTCCCAAGAGGTTGTTTGGTCGTTATATTTGGCTACGTTAAATGTATGACGACATTCTTTTCGGAGCTTATCCAGCTCTGCAGACCACCAAGGTGGTTTGAAAGTGGATTTAATTTTTCTAGGGGGCAGGCCCTATTGAACGAGTCCGTATACGCGAAGGTTAGCATATCGACAAGCTCATCTATCTGTTTTTCCGTACTTGGTGTGTATGGTGGGGACGATCCAAGCTTTTTAGAGAGAAGTTTGTTGTGTACTTCCCAATTGGTCTTTTTGGGTTCTGTATCCGTATGGGTGATGGACACTTATTTGTTAGTACAATCTCTATGTATCGATGATCAGAGAAGGAGTGCTCTGGAAGCACCTTCCATGAGATGAATTGGTCGCATAGGTCTTCAGAGATGAGGGTTATATCTAAAACCTCTCTTCTATTTTTGATAATAAAGGTGGGGTCGTTCCCTTTATTGGCAATATGCAAATCTGTCTGTAATAGGTAGTTGTACAGTGATTCACCGCGCTCATTTATATCTGTTCTGCCCCATTGTGTGTGGTGTGCGTTGGCATCGCCACCTAAAATAAGGCTTGTGTGAGTGTGACTCTTGCTTCCAGTTAGGTCCCGGAATATTTTTGGTGGTGGGTGTCATGAGCCAAGTAAAAGGAGGCCAGCCTGATTGTGGAACTCCCCAGCTCCAGGCTGACTGTAGTGATGTCACCATCACTAAATTGAGGAAGAAATAGTGTTTTAAAATGTATTTTGGTTAAAATACATGTACGAATTTTTTCCCTTGCCCTTGGTATGGTAAAGGTTGTATTTGGGTGTCCGTAAGCCATTGATTCTGTCACCAGAAATCCATGGCTCTTGAACAAAAAACAATATCTACTTCGCCTGAGGTTAGGCGAAGTAAAAGTTCAGCGGTTGCTGCTTTGGAGTGATGCAGGTTTATTTGTAGAACCCGCATCAAAAAATAATAAATTTGTAACTAAGGCTTTATTACAGGACTTAGCCATTTGAACCTCCAGACACCCACTTCACACAAATCCCCATCATTTGCCTTTGCTTCCGTCTGGGTGAAACTGAAAACAGAGCGAAACGGTGGGCACTCGAACTAAAGTGAGGTTCCGGCTGTAAATCGGCCAAAATCAAAATTAAAGTCTGTAGCTAAAAAAGTGTCAGCACTAATTGTATGTCAGCACTAACAGCTTTGGAGGTAAACGTAGAACGTAATGAATTGACGTAAAACGTAATGTGGCGCTTACGTCGTCAACCAAAACCACTAAATTTATACTTAAACATAAACAAATGGATATTGGTTCAAATTTTAATGATTCACAAAAACTTGCGTGAAAACTCCTTGTGATGCACTGTGGGGGTGGGAGGATCACTGAGTGGGTGGACACAGGTGTGGCACCTGACTGCTGGCGGCACCTGACTTCGGGCGGCTGCTGGCGCCAACCAATTTATTTTGCAGATCGCCGGCAAATTTACAGGGCAAAACACTCGTCACTTAGCAAAACGCTTGACAATATATTTTGGTGTCAATTGAACGAGTTTACAATAATTATTTTAACTTGACTCACATACAAACAATGCAAAAACCCTTACTAAATGTCGCGTATCTCTTAACGAGATCGCACGAAATTTCAGTATACACCTTATATGGGTGCATGGACACCGCAACATAGAGGAAAACGAGTCAGCTGACAAACTGGCCAGAATAGGAACCACCATCGAGCTCCTTTCAGAGAAGAGCACAATTGGGATGCCTATGGCAACATATAAGCTGCACATAAAAGCTGAAACACTCAGTCTTTCCACGGATCGGTGGGAGACTATTCCCTACTGTTCAGTATCAAAACTCACGTGGCCTACATTCAACCAAAACGTACAAATACACTTTTACGACTCAGAAGAGAACACATATCGATTCTGATTGGAGCCCTCACGGGGCACTGTCTCATTGGCAGACATGCAGCACGCCTTGGCGTTGCTCACCATGACTACTGTAGAAGTTGTAAACATGAAGAAGAGGAGGAAACTGTACAACACCTTCTCTGCCATTGCCCCGCCTTAAGTAGAAGAAGACTAAGGACACTTGGTCAACCTCTTCTACTCAGCCTCACGGAGACATCCGATCTAGAGCTCGCAGCTCTATTGAAATTTATACTGTCCACACAATGGTTCAGTAGTGAGGACCCGCCTCAATCTTAAAAAGGGTTAACGGGGAAATAATATGGCATCGCAATGGACCCATAGCGGCCTAAGTGGGAGAGCGACTTGTCGCTCTCAGCCATCGCAACCTAACCTAACCTATATTCCAGCAGTCTGGCAACTGGGTATATCCCACGTGCCTGGCGCAAAGCAAGGAAGTCTTCATCCCCAAGGCAGAAGAAGGATATAACTAACCCCAAGTCCTTCAGACCCATTAGTTTGACATCGTTCTTACTGAAAACGATTGAAAAGCTAGTGGACAATAACATACGAAGTACGCTGTTAAAGGAGGCACCCCTCCAACCAACACAGCACGCGTACAGAGTAGGTCGTTCGACCGACCGTTCACTAGGAAATACAAACTAAGCAGAATGAGGCCAATACGCCTATCCGGCTGCCTCATTACACCAGAAAAAGAAGTCAAATACCTCGGCGTTGTCTTTGATAACAGGCTGAGGTTTGACAAGCACTTAGAGTATACACTCAGTAAATGCACTATAGCACTATTCACATGCAGGAACATAGCCGGAAAATCGTGGGGCATAGCACCACACATACTCCGATGGCTATACCTCATGGTTGTGAGACCGATGCTCACTTAAGGAGCTGTCGTGTGGGGGGATAGAGCAAACCTCCTCACAGTAAGGATGCAGTTGCAAAAACTGCAAAGGCTGGCATGTATATGCATGACTGAAGCCATGCGTACCTGTCCGACAGGTACCCTACCTGACCCTACGATGGATACCGGGACACAACAACATCCCCGGAAACGAATTGGCCGACGAACTGGCACGCAAGGGTGCAGCCACCACAATGGCAGGGCCAGAACCCTACTGCGGCATAGGCCAACACACAATAAAATGACTTTTAAGAAAGGAAGAGAATACGCTTAGAACAGCCTCCTGGGCAAACACCAAGGGAATGAGACAAGCTAAAGCATTAATAGTGAACCACGACCTCAAAAGGTTCCAAAAGTTAATCCAACAAGGAAAGAATGCCCTCAGAATTCTAACAGGGCTCTACACGGGTCACTGCAGACTGAGGAGCCACATGTACAAGTTGGGAATAACAAACACCCAGCTTTGCAGATACTGTGAAGAGAAGGAGGAGTCCTCTGAGCATATACTAGTACACTGCGATGCCCTAGCGAGGCGCAGACTCAACAGATTTGGGAAACACATTCTACACCCAAGCCATATCAGTAACTTAGAACCCACCAAAATCCTGGCTTTTGTACAGGAACTAGGGCTACTAGGAGAGTTGTAAATTCAGTAGGGGGGCACAATAGACCAAAATTGGTCGCGGTGCACCACTTCCCCAACAACAATAATAAAAAATTATATATTTCTCCGCATTTTAAAGGCTTACGAATGTCGCGTTCGCGACTGTGGAAATGCCCACTTGAAATTTGGTTAAACATCCCGTTCAATCATAGATGTTCTTTTGACACAGAGAAACGGTGTCAGAATTCGACTAAGACCAGATAATCTTAACCCAACGTTATATTCTCATTTTTAATTTTAATCCACTAATCTGGGATAAAGATCGTTTATACTCGACCTTAAGATGAAACGATCTCATTTTTTAATATAATATGAAAAAAATAGACAAAAAAAATTATATTAAGCATTTCTTATTTTGTTTGTTGTGTTTTGCTTTTGTTATTAACAATTGGTTGTTTCTGAAAAACTTATATAAATGTTAATTATTAATTCGCTGGTACTGGGACTTGAACTGAGTACCTGGGCGTGATTGACCACACTACATCGCCACTCAGCCCGCTCGGCTGCTGGGCATCATTTGTAAGGCGCCACCAGTCGCAGTGTAAGAACTCAGCACGACAATGCTTTTTGCTAGCTAAGTTCTTATACTGCAACTTACAACTTACATCAACAGCCGTGATAGTTAAGTGGATGGCAAAAACTTCATAGGAGTCCCAGGAGGAGCGGATTGTTTTTTTTTATTTTTTTTTAACATAATAAATCTTTTTATGTATATCATAAAGTTTTTTTTTACAGAAGATTTACAGAAAACTGTAGATGGTTGATAAGTTGCAAGATGATAAATCTTATTTTTAAGATTTTTGATCTTATTTCATGATTTTTCAATCTTGTTTTTATAAGAGACAGAGAGATTTTCAATCTTGATTTTAGAATGATTTTTTTTTGTCAGTGTACTGAGACACCAACAATTCGCTTCGACAATAAACATGGACCTGCCAACTCGTTTTCTTGAAAACAGCTGATAAATTGTCGAAGGGGGTCAGAAAATTATGAAACTTGTTTGATAATTGTCCAGCCACACACAAAATGCATCTATAAAATTTACCATGGCATTGCCTATGACCTTTAAATTTGTCCCAGTGACTTCCTTTATGGTGGTCGTATGTGGCGCAGTGGTTAGTGTGCTGGACTGCTGGGCGGAAGGTCGTGGGTTCGATCCCGCCTCTGAACATCTAATAATAAAAGTTTTTTCTTTCTTTAGAAAATAGCTTTTACACATACGGTCACCTTTACCAGCTATTGGCGCCAGCTGTGTGAGCGGAGAGAGCGCGATTTTCGTCGCAACCAAAAAAATTGCTGCATATTGCCAAACCATTGTATGGGCGTTCGGCATCTTACAGATTGTATTGGTCTTTGCTATTTCTTATGTTTATTGTTCTCAAATAACCTATGTCTTGATTGTAATATATCTTCCTCTTCTTCTTTATTGGTTCGATGCTTGCATCACAACCGTTTGACGGTCTCGGCCGCTGCAACTAATGTCCGCCAGTCGCTTCTGCTCCGTGCGAGCTGGCACCAGTTTTTCACGCCAAGCTTGGAAATGTCTTTGCGCACCTGGTGGTCCCCCCCTGCCTTGTCCCAGCTCTTTCAGTTTGTGCTGGAGCTTGTTCATCCATAAGGGTAACATGTCCCAACCAGCGCAGCCGCTCTTGCTTTATGCTCTTGACCAGACTAGTATCCCCATAGAGCTCATATAGCTCGTCATTCCTTCGGATGCGAAAATCCTCCCCAACTTTCAAAGGTCCATAAATCCTGCGAAGGATCTTTCGCTCGAAAACGCCAATCGCCGCCTCATCCGCTGATGATATTGCCCATGCTTCTGCGCCGTATTGCAGGACTGGGATGATAAGCGACTTATATAGTGCTATTTTTGTTCTTCTCTTGAGGTTTCTGCTCTTGAGCTCCCTACTTAGCCCGTAATACCATCGGTTTGCGAGCGTGATTCTTCTTCGGATTTCCAGGCTGATGTTGTTGTCGCCGGTTATCATCGTTCCGAGATAGACAAAGTCCTCTACAACTTCAAAGTTGTACTCTCCCATTGCAACAGATTGCCCTAGGAGCGTAGACTTCTGTTTCGAGGACACTAGGTACTTCGTCTTGTCCTCTCTCTTCGTCTTGTAATCTCTGAAAACGCCTTGCGTACTGCCCGTTCGGTTTTGCCGATAATATCAATATTATCGGCGTATGCGAGTAGCATTACATCTTTATTAAAGGTGGTGCCCGATCTGTTGGCATTTGGGCACTGGCGCAGTATATACTCCATCAGCAGATTAAAGAAGTCACACGATAAGGTGTCAACCTGCCTAAAACCTCTTTTGGTATCAAAAGGCTCAGAGAGGTTCGTTCCTATTTTGAAGGAGCTTTGAGTGCTTCTCAACGTCATCATGCAAAGTCGAACGTACTTTGCTGGAATACCTAAAGTAGACAGGGCTTCGAAAAACCTTGACCTTATCGGCGTGTCGAAAGCGGCTTTGTAATCGATAAAAAGATGGTGATTTTCGATGTTTCTCTCATAGGTCTTCTCCAGAATTTAGCGCAATGTGAATATCTGGTCTGTGGTGGACTTACCAGGTCTAAAGCCACACTGATAAGGTCCAATCAGTGTTTCAACAAGCGGCTTTAGACGTTCACAAATAATGCGGGACAGAACCTTATATGCGATGGGGAGGAGACTGATCCCGCGGTAGTTGGCGCAAACTGCAGGGTCTCCTTTTTTAAAGATCGGACATAGAACACTTAGATTCCAATCGTCAGGCATGCTGCCGTCAACCCATATACGTCACAGAAGTTGGTGCATGCACCGTACCAATTCTTCGCCTCCAGCCTTGAACAATTCAGCGGGCAGCTCATCAGTGCCTGGCGACTTGTTGTTCTTTAGCCTTCGTATGGCTAAACAGACTTCCTGTTGGGTCAGCGGGTCTATCTCTGTGTTGTTGATTGGTGGCATCGTTACTTCTCTAGGAGCGGCATCATGTTCGTCATCGCCTCCCAGTAGGTTGGAGAAGTAACTTCTCCATTTGTTAAGCGCCACTTGCGGATCTGTGACCAGATTCCCGTGTTCGTCTTTGCACTGTGCGACTCAGGGCTTAAAACCTTCCGTTAATTGCTTTATCATTTGGTAAAATTTTCGAGTCTCACACATGCCGAATAACCTCTCGACTTCCTCGCGCATGCGCCTTTCCTGCTCAAACTTTTTTCTTCTAAAACGGCGTTTCTCCTCTTGTTTATTGTATTGATTGTAATATATACCAAGATAAAATAATTTTTGGTAAATTATTGAAAGTGCATAGAGATAACATTCCTCAAGATCGAACATAAATGATAGCCTTAGTAAGCCATGTATGCATGTACGCATAACAGGTCATTTTAATCCCTTTTTTTGGCAGCAAGTCAGTTTTGAGCTCAACGAACGCAGTGCCTGGTAAGTTTGCTTCTATAAAATAGATCTTTGAATGCAACATACATACAATGGTTACCTACAATTAACGATTTACGTTCGATCCTTACATATACATTAACATTTACACTACCTATTGACATTTATTTACCAAAAGCCAATTTGTAGAACGAAACATTAAATGAAAAGAAAATAATGAATTGAATAGATATGGATACGTAAATAGAAGATAAGAATAAAACTATGCGCAATAATTGTTATGAAATGAAATCTTAAGTCTTCTTGATGGATCCGTCGCCAAACCAAGTTCCAATGCCATGGTAGGGAGGGTAGAGAACGGGGTTAAACTCCAGCTAATTCCCCAATGCCAATCTATCTTATATTAGTCCATTGTCTGTCCGAGTCTTTAAGATTTAGTATGTACTAGGAACCGATTTTCCCATAATTTTAATCCAAGTTTGATAAATTAATATTCTCTAACAGTGCACTTAGTATTGTCTTGGTGTGTCCGCTATGGTAGGATGAGAAAGGACCCCACCCTATCCGACGAGCTGAGCAAGAGCAGAGCTATAAGTGCATGCCCCGAGTCCTCCGTAGCCAAGTCGAATGCGCGGAATCGAGCAGATCTTAAGGTCGGCAGGTCGTTCGACTATCAAAATAATTAGTACCAACACGCTGCAACATGTAGAAGGAGGCACTGCGCCGCCGCACAAATCTAATCATTTTGATAGTAGTCCGCTCATTGCGCTGTCGCTTTTAGACCATACCTTACAGAATATCGAGTATCAGGAATTGTGTACCAAATTTTAAATCTGCTTTAGTTGATCCTTACATTATGTACTTTGATGACTTTCAGATCAACAACGCTCTTGGCAGCAACACTTATTCGACTTGTGGTTGTAATATATTTTTTCCGTTGATGCCAAAATATCTTTTGTCAAAAGTCGAATTCATTTTTTCTGCAGCGTATATTAGCACAGATGATTTGAAAGAATGCAAGAAATGTGCATTTTCTATTGGGACTTGTTGTTGGTGACAATTTGGGTGTAAGCAGCGTCTTAGGTTTCGTGCAGTCTTTTAGCGCAAAAAGATTTTGTAGGGCTTGTACAAGAATAAGGGTTCAAATGCAGCACGATGTTTGTCAAAATAACGATAGTCTACTATCAGCAGATCAGTTCATCTGCCTGCAATTAACTATAAGGAAACGGAAGTAAAATCTTGTAGTATTTTTAAGGACTTAAAACATCTTAAAATGATAGATAACCGTTCATTTGACCTGATGCACGATTTTTATGAAGTAGTGTGTGCTTATGATGTTTGCAAAGTCATGGTTGCGTTAATTGAACAACAAATTATTTATTTAAACATAGTTAACAATTGAAAACAGCTTTTTACGTATGGAAATTCAGAAATAGGAAACGCCTCTATTCCTTTAGATATAAATCGTTTGAAATCATGTTATTTGAAAATGACCGCGAGTGAGTCAGCATGTTTTGTTAATTTTTCGCCTTTAATAACACAGTGCAACAAATTTCAACTTTTTTCAAAACTACCAAGCTACACTATGCGGAATCGATAGTGCTACCTGAACTGAGTAAATCCCTATCAGCGTTTGGCTAGATTGGTAGCACTTTTTCTTATGGACCCTCAAAGTTTTTGAAATTGGGTGTGATAAAAATAAAAAATAAAAATCACTTGTTTGTTGTCATTCTTCTTTATGTACTCAAGTTTTTTTTTTTAGCGAAATAGCTGCCAAATAATTTTTTTAAGCTTTTAGAGCAAAACATTACGCGTTTTACCTGTTGTAGTCCATGAATAAAGAAAAAAATAATTTTTAGACGGTTGTTCGAAAATTCTCCAACTTATCAGCAAAAATGTTGCCAATTTAATACTGTATAAAATATTTTAACAAGCTAATACATTTTTTAACAAACTGAGATCATATGAGCCTAAATATAATTATTAATAATAATTAATAATAAAATAAAATAAATTGAAATAAAATAATAATAATTAATAATTAAATAAAAAACAATTAAAATAAAATAATAATATTAACTCTAATATGATCTCAGCTTGTTAAAAAATGTATTAGCTTGTTAAAATATTTTATACAGTATTAAATTGGCAACATGTGTGAGGAAACGAATTATCCACTGACACTTCAACTTTTGGGTATTTGTTGAATTTAATACAGGCCGTTTCGTTGGTGCTATGTTCTTCCACTGGGGTTGTTTTGGGCCGTCTTCCTTTGCTGCAGTTAAAACATATTTGAACTCAGCTGTCCTCCAACGCGTTTCGGCGAGCGTTTGCTGCCTTCTTCAGGGAGTCTGTTTTATTTGCGAGAAAATACATACAAACATAAATCCACATTTTCACTACATATATAAATAAATCTATTTTAAATGTAAATACCTAATAGTTTGTCGTCATATTTGTTTTTTGTATTGCACATGATTATTGTTGTTTGTTGTCAGTATATCCATGTTTTATATTTCTGTTCACTATTTGTTTGATTTAATATATTTTTTATTGGCGTCGCTTCTTCTCTGTCTCAGTGCTGCTGCATATATAAAGTTTGTTTGCTCCACGTCCTCTCTGTTCTTTACGGTTTGATCTGCTCTCTCCTGGATCCGCAAGCTTTCCAGTGCCATTCTGGTCTTCCATCTCGTTTCCACATCCAGTATTCTTACATTTTCGAAGTCAGCTGTA
Organism: Lordiphosa clarofinis; assembly: GCA_018904275.1. Taxonomy (NCBI): domain Eukaryota; kingdom Metazoa; phylum Arthropoda; class Insecta; order Diptera; family Drosophilidae; genus Lordiphosa; species Lordiphosa clarofinis. The sequence continues at coordinate 14,010 of JAEIGQ010000253.1, forward strand.
TGACCTGCTGTGGTAATGTGTTGAGCTAAGGCTGTTGTCATTTTTCCCTTTTGAACATCTCTTCTATGTTCTCCTATTCGCGTGCCCAGAGAGCGTTTAGTTGTGCCTATGTAGATTCCGTTGCATTTTTCCCCGTCTTTGCCCTCACATTTTATTTCGTACACAACTCCGCTCTTGTCTTCTCTTTTAATTCGGTCCTTGGTATTTGTAAACAGTCGTCTTGTGTTGTTGTGGGCTTTGTAAGCGAAGATCAGCTGTTGTGTCTTTTGTTGTGGCAATATTTCTGCTAATGATTTAGCATTTGTTAGGTTTTGAATGTATGGCACGCTTATATATTTCTTTGGTCCTTCTTGGTTCTCCTTGGTGTTTTTATTATTAAATAAGTTGTCTGTTGTTTCCTTAATTAGTCTGTTTATGAGGTGTTCGGGGTAACTGTTTTTCAGCAGAATTTTCTTTATTTTGATATAGTTGTGCGGTCTAAATTGTTCTTCGCTTATTGAGTACACTGTTCTGATAAGGTTCTTAGCGGTATTGATCTTCTGCTTGATGCCTGATGCCATTGGTTTAGTGTACCAGTTGAATATCAGTTTTTCATTTTTCCTTGCAATCTCAGTGTCTAGATAGGCTATTTTGTTCTTCTCCTCTATTTCTACTGTAAATTGTATACGACTGTGTTGTTTGTTGAGTACTTCTAAAATTTTCTCGGTATCCTTCGACTAAACAATGCACAATATGTCATCTACATACTTTGAAAGGTGTTTTATATGTATGTTCATTGAGTTCAGTTTCACAATTGTATCGTCCAGTATTTTGTCCAGGATGATATTTGCTATTGTTGGGGACAGTGGATTCCCCATTGTAAATGTAAATGTTGGCTATACAGCTCCTCCAACGGGGCCAGCCAAGCTTCTCTCAATCTCTTGACGTGTGTGCCTTAAATTTTTCGCACAAGAGAAAGGGACCTACAGTTTAACGCCGGATCCGAACGGCAAAATTTGAGAATTTGCTTTTTCATGGCTAGTTACTTCACAGCTGGCGCCAATAGCTGGTGAAGGTGACCGTATGAGTAAAAGCTATTTTCTAACGAAAGAAAAAAACTTTTATTATTAGATGTTCAGAGGCGGGATCGAACCCACGACCTCCCGCCCAGCAGTTCAGCACACTAACCACTGGGCCACATACGGGATTCCCCATTGGCATTCCAAATATTTGGTTATAAACTGTGTCATTATACGTGAAATAGTTATTATCTATTAAGCAGAATTCTAGCAATTCCTTAAATCGTCGCTTGGGAATATCTGTGTGTGGTTCTACTTCAGTCCATCTCTCCATAATGTTGCTTATCGCTAATGATATCGGAATGTTGGTGAACAATGATACTACATCGAATGAAACTAGTATTTCGTCCTTTTCAATGTGCAGGTCTTGAAGTCTGTGCTTTAATTGGATTGAATTTTGTATATTGTAGTTGTCGGATGTTAAGTTTTTTAAGATGTGTCCTATGTGTCTTGCTACTTTATAGCAGGGTACAGTGGTTGATGCAGCTATGGGTCTAAGTGGTACGTCTTTTTTATGGATTTTGGGAAGTCCATAAATTCGCGGAGCATTACCGCTTGAACAGTATAGGTTTTGTTTCTGTTTGTTGTCAATGTAGTTATTTTTGGCTAAATCGTTGATCATTACGTTATTTTTCATAATAAGCTTTGTTGTGGGATCCTTTCTCATTGTTTTGTATGTGGTCCGATCTAGGAGCATTTTATCCATTTTTCAGCTGTACTTTTTTTTATACATGGCTACTGTTTTATTTCCCTTGTCCGCTTGCATAATTATGATTTCGTCTTGATGTGTTTTTAGAAATTTCTCCATGTCTGATGCAATTTTTAAAATTAGTTCGTCTTTCTCATTTGTCCTGTTGTTGTGTTTAAATTTAATTAGTCTCTCAGGTTTCTTCTGGCGAGCTCCATAGCTTTGTCTTCTTCCACGGTTTGTATTCCTTGTTCCAGGTCGGCGATTACATGAATGGGTGATATGTTCGTCTTTGTCACAGGAAGAGCAAATTTCGGTCCTAAGGATAATAGCCATTGGGTGTGTTCTGGAAATTCGATGTCTGTTTGGTTGACAAACCAGTCTTTGTTTAACGTTAGTCCATAATCCCTGGTTTTGGTCTTTAGTGCTTTAGTTATTTTGTTGCTCGTTGTTCTTTCAGTTGTGTTGCGGATTGCATGGTAGGCATTTTTCTGTTTATTTTCGAGGTCTGTGAGTTCTGTTTCATTGATCGTGGTTTTTAATTTGTGGTAAGTGTGTGTCAGGTCTGCCTTCGTAATGTGTATTTGTTTATGTGTTTCCTTGATTTCAATGTTGAGTACTTTAAGTAAGAAATTTGTAACTAGTTTTTGCAGTTCTTTTTGTGTGTCCTGTAGTGTAATGTTATGTCGTAGGGCGGTTTTTTTCCCCTTAAAATTTTTTGGGCCCTTTTTTAAATTTTTACAAAATAATATATTTTTTTTTTTCTTTTTTTTTTTTTTGTTTTTTTTTTTTTACTTAAATTTTGGGTATTAACTTTGATGCACCTTTTTACCTGAATGAGCAACTTACCAGAGAGAATTACACAGACTTCAAAGAGGCTATGCAAATGAAAAAACGAAAAGCTCTCTTTACTGTCTTTTCACGTTGTGCCGGTGTTCATGTAAAGCAGTGTCCGGCACCGTTCACTTTTCTTTGTATACGAGTAGCGACGTCCATCCTCTGTAGCAGCGGCGTCGTACACTGCTCTCTTTTGCAATAACAAAACATGTGCTAACTGATAGCGCTCTCGCGGACATTGGTGTAAAGCAGCGATGGCCATCGAGAGCGAGGCTAAAAAGTGAGAGTGTATTAGTGTGCAAAAACAAACCTCCGTGAATTTGCTTCGACCTAATCGCTTCGAACTCTGTCAAGCGACTGACGCTGTCTTACTCTCTCGATGTCAGCTTCGGCAAGCGTTCGGTTCATGAATGTGTGAAAAGGGAAATGTTTTCGTGCCCGGGATGGAACCGAGGGCCAACGCTGGTGTAAAGCAATGTGAGGGGGAGTGGTACAAAGAGTGGAGAGCATGCATGATCTGCATGTGCTGCAGCGCTCTTTTGATCGCTCTTCTGAAGGGCACACCAGTGCAGAAGCAATGAATGAAAATAATCTCTTTCGTTAGGTTGCTCTTTTTATACCCTGTACCCATTAAAAATGGGTAAAAGGGGATCATAAAGTTGTGCAAATGTATGTAACAGGGAGAAGGAAACATTTCCAACCTTATAAGGTATATGGGCATTTCCAAAAAAAAGGTCCACCTTGGCCAAACAAATTAAAATGCTTAAAAACACTATATTTGATCGAATTTTCATAGGGAAACAATTAAATTAAGCTAATGTAAGCTAATCTTACATAATGTAAGCTAATCTTAAATTTACTGATAACCCAATTAGATATATTCGGTTTCTCGGCTGTGCCGGCGCGATTTTTCTCATTTTGACATTAAATTTTCTTAATTTTTTGGAAAAAAGTGACTATAGATTACATGTACTTTCGCTATCTAAAATCTTTCTGATGGTAAAAAGGACTATACAAAAATGCTTAAGAAACCATGAGGAACTATGCCAATGCAATTAACTTTAAGTTTTTGCTTCGCATAATAGCAGAAACCACATAACAATGATAATGGAAAAAATGTCACGTTCGACATGTCACGTATCGACAGAGCTAAATATTTTTTTTACAAAAAATGTACTCAAGTTTTTAAAATCAAATAATATACATTTCAAAGAACTATTCATTCATAAGATATTAAAACTATTTGGGCTTAGTTATTGTGTAAGGTTTCGCTTATCTTTATTTTCATATAGCTGCTCCCGAAAACCACTACTGTTTTTGTCACGTTCGAATAGCTTCTAATTTTGTCATTATTATGGAAACCAAATTTTTTTAATATACACTTTAAAAGACGAATTAAAAATTAATTTTTTTTTATTTTTTTCATTGTCAATGTGTACGATCATCAGCATCAACAGCCGAGTCGATTTAGCCATGTTCATCTGTGCGTCCGTCTGTCTGTCCGTCCGTCTGTCTGTCTGTATGAACGCGTCGATCTCAGAGACTATTGGAGATAGAGATATAAATTTTTGCATTTACATAGGTATAAGCCGTACGCAGATCAAGTTTGTTTCAGATTTGCAAAATTTCTCCCCCTCCCGCAAAATCGGTCAGAGCCACAATTTTAAAGTTACAACATCGTCGCTTAATATATATTATCTTAGGCCCTTAATCTATCTCTTCTGAAAAGCACAATGAGATCTGAGCAAAAACACGGAAGTTATTCACGAAACAATTTTTGCACCCCCCCTCTCCCCATGCTTTGCTTATTACGCTTTGGTTGGAGCTTCCGCCCGCGTGAGTGAGGGCGCGTTTACGTTTTTTTTTTTTTTTTTTATTTAGTAATAGTATAAATGTAGAGAGTGGAAAAGCTATTAACAATAAATAGGTGAAGAGAAGAAGAATGGAAGATCAAAGCATCACTTCGCGGGGCGGATGGCGGTCTGGTTATCCGCTCAAACCGATATGGCTGCCCGCCGAGTCGTCTCTCTGCGCCGCAGGTCCTACATAATGGCTGCCGCCATGTTGGCTATTGTCTGCCACCCACTCTGGCTGGACAACATGCACTGCACGATGTTGTCGGCTGTCAGCTGCAAACTCAGTTCGTGTGAAGCTCTTGTGCGCTCGTTTCCGTATAGTGGACAACTGAAAAAGGCATGATCTACGTCCTCTCGAGTTTCGCCACCACAGTGATCACAGTAGGGGTCCTCCTCGTGCTTGAAACGGTGCAGGTACGCCTTGAAGCATCCGTGTCCAGTTAACATTTGGGAAAGGTAAAAGTCAACCTGTCCGTGCTTTCTGTTCAGCCAGGGATCCAAGTTCGGTATCAGCCGGTTAGTCCACCTACCGCTTATACCGCGCTCCCATCTGCTCTGCTATTGCAAAACTGTTAGGTCACGCTGTGTCCGGCTTCCAGTGCGTCCGCTCCGTCTTTCCGCTGCTAGCAGGTCGATGGGGACAGTTCCAGCAACAACTAGGGCAGCCTCCTCCGATACGGTGCAGAAACAGCAGGTGATTCTGAGCGCGCAGAGTCTGTATACCGACTTGCATTGGCGGCTATAGGACGCTATGTTCATAGCAGGAGCCCAAATCGTCGCCCCATATAGGATAATGGAGGTGACCACGCTCGCTATGAGCTGCCTGCTACGCTGCTTTGGCCCTCGGGTGTTTGCCATCATCCTTGTTACAGCTGCTGTCGTCTTAGCAGCTTTGGCGCTCACGTGCTCAAGGTGTTGTCCAAACGTCATCCTATGGTCGAGCAAGACTCCTAAGTATTTGATAGCTGGCTGTGACTCGATTGTGATGGAGCCAACGCGTACCGTTGCCATTTTAACGTTTTTTCTACTGCTTACTAAGACGGCCTCTGTTTTGTGTTCGGCTAGCGTGAGCCCATTCGCGGTTAGCCATTCCATGATTTGGTCAATCGCTAGGCTGTATCGTTCTGTGACTTCACCCAATTGTTTTGCCACAGTCACAAAAGCTATGTCATCAGCGAAGCCTATTAAAGTGCATCCATCGGGCAGGTCGAGTCTCAGAACTCCATCGTACATGACGTTCCAAAGTGTAGGACCTAGCACAGAGCCTTGGGGTACTCCTCCTGATACAGTGTATTGGTGCTGTCCTGCTTCGGAACTATACAGCAGAACTCTGTCCTTAAAGTAGCTAGCAATTAGCTAATAATAATAATAAAATAAGATATTGAGGGATCCTTCGGTCGCTAAGCGCCTGCAATACCTTGGTCCAGTTTGCAGAATTAAAAGCATTTTCCACATCGATTGTGCAGATTAGGCAGTACTGCTTTGCTCCTCCCGCCCATCTCGTTCCCTCAATGGCATTATTGGCAGGTCTGACAACTGCACCTATGGCGTCTGTTGTGCTTCGGTGCTTTCGGAAACCGTATTGGTTATCAGAAAGGCCGCTTAGGTATTCCAGCTCGCTCTCCAGTCGGTTGCATATTATTCTTTCGAAGAGTGAGTCACCCTAATGCAGAGTAGAAGTGCAAAGTCGATCGTCCGCAAAATTAAATTTAAACGAGAGCATAAGTTAAAGTCGGCTCTAACCGACTTCGATATAACCGTTACTCATGAAAAAACATGTTTAACAGTGTTACCCAAATGCAGTTCCTTAGGGTGACCATCCGAAAAGTATGCAAACCATTTTGTTTATGGTGGGGGGGGGTGGTCGGCGGTTTTGTATCACGTTCGGTTGTTAGCTCATAACTTGAGAACCGCGGTTCACCGATCTTGATCATTTCGTTCAGCCCTTAACAAAACGGTTATTCATACAAATCGATTCAGGTTTTCAGCTAATCTGGTTTTTACATAACTTCGCCGCATCTCTATAAAAGGTACGAATCGTCTTGATCTTCAAAACTGTAGGAGAAAAATTATGGTCACTTCTTTTGTTTAAAATTGCGAGGGGTGGCCAAATTTGAAATAAACATTGATCTGCGTGCAGATAAAAATAGTCAATTTAATTGTCCCATACAAGTCAAACCTACTATCTCATACTAAACATTTTACTCGAAATCGATAGGTGATCATACAGACACACCTTAGGACAGATAAACGGACGGACGGACAGACGGACAGACGAAACATGGCTAAAGTATCGACTCGGCTGTTGAGTGCTGATCAAGATAAATAAATACCGTTTATATGAACCGTAACGGATTTGGATGTATTCCTTCTGCCTGGATTCAAAACATTTCATACATTTGCACAGAGCTTTAGTATACCCCCTTATACTCTACGAGTAACGGGTTTACAATTTTGGGCCTTAGCTAAGGTTTATGTTCTCAGCTTTTCAACCTGCTTTCCAGCTATTTACCAATTTAGAGCAGGAGAGTCTGCTTACTATGCCAGTATAATGCTTGCTGAAAGTTTACCCAAATCACCTGTTTCCGCGGATCAGACATCTGAGTAACGGCTAAACAAAAACAAAGCTAGGATCGAAAAACCACTGAGACTCCAAAAAGCCGGCCAGGGAAATTGGACTTTGAACCTCGAAAAAGCTACAGTTGACCGAAGCGCTTTTCGAGCTTTCAGAGCTTTTTTTTTGCTGTATGCTTAAACCAACAACCGGGGGCGCCACTAAGCTCAAGTCAAACAAAGCTTTAAGCCGACTCACGCCCGCCAACAGTTTGAATTAAATTTAAATCCAACGATGGGAAAGGTTGAGCGAACAACGACGTCTCAGCTCGTTCTGATGGCCCTACTCTTCAAGACGTCATGTTCGCGATTACAGCTAGTAACGTAAACATACAAAATATGAACGAGAGAATAATGATGCTTGCAACAAAAGACGATTTGAATGGGTTGAAGCAGCAGCTGGGAGACGTCACAAGAAAAATGTAGGACATCGTGAAGGAGATTGAGAGTCTGAAAGAAGAAATGGAGAAAATGCGAGCTGAGAGAGAACAAGATAAAAAGGATCTAAATCGACTTATTGACCAAAACAAAAGGAAAAATGTAATTGTTAAAGGAATGGACTCGGAAAGTAATGCGAAAGAGGCAATGAAAAAGTTATGCGCAACGAAACTGTGCGTAAACGTAAATGTGAGCGAAGCGCGGAGACTTTTTGACCGAAATGGAAAAATGGGAATAGTGGCTGAGATGGAAACGCAGGAAATGGCTGACAGCGTGATTAGGAACGCCAATAAATTAAAGGGATGACGAGTCTACATTGAAAGAGATTTAAACTCGGAAAAACAAAAATTTAAAGCAATCTTTCTCGCTCTAAAACGCCGTCTTCAACCATTGGATGACTCCATTAATATAAGGGTGATAAACGAAAATATAAATATAGCTGGAAATTGGATATCTTTTAATAAAAAACAACAACTTATGTGTAATGGACAACTGGCAGAAACCTTGATTAGGCAGATATATGGGAGTAAACTTGGCCAGATAGACCTATCGTATGCTAGCTTATTAAATAATTTAGAATCAAAAAACCAATAAAAATCAAGCAGTCTAATTTAGAATTTAGCGACAATGATGAGGGAACCCAATTTTCGGACGCAACTAAAAAATGTACCATACTGTCTTATAATATAAGTGGCCTAGCAAATAAATATCTACATCGTGACTTCTTTAAATACATCCTGGACAGTGAAGTTTTTGCGCTGCTAGAAACACACGTCGAGCAGGAAAAAATTGGGCACCACGATCATATGTTCCCTAACTTCTACACGCATTGGCAGCCAGCAACGAGAACAAGCATTTTTGGAAAACCAAGTGGAGGCATAGTATTGGGTGTTAAAAAAGGAATTGCACACTCGTTTGAAGAAGTCTCTGGAAAAACAATTATTCACTTAAAAAGCAATTTATCGAAGTATGTTATAATACCAGTATATATTCGGGGAGCAAATTGGATACAGGAATTCGAATCAATTAAGGAAATAATTGCAAGTATTAGCACCCAAAACGTAATTTTTATAGGAGATATGAATGTACGTATTGCTGCGGAACAACAAACATTGGAAGAAAGAACAATGCAGGACTTTAAAGAAGGAGCTGAAGTCAGAAAATCGGAAGATAAAATACTAAATAATTTCGGAAAAAAACTTTTGACGCTTTGTGACGATAATGGATTAGTAATTTTAAATGGAAGGACCACAGGAGATTTGAGTGGAAAATTTACTTATTTAAGCACTGGTGGAAATTCGGTAAACGATTTGTGCGCGATAAGCTTGGATGTTTTAAGCCATGTATCCAAATTTGCTGTGAAAGATGCAATATGGTCGGACCATCTACCTATTTGGCTCTACCTGAATGATGAAAATACTGGCACACAAAAAAAAAATTTGGGACTATTACCTAGGTTATCATGGAAAAACTTGGACGCAGAAAAGTAAAATATTGAATTAAAGCTAGATGACTTGACTAGAATTATACGATCCGTAGTACCTGAACAAAAAAACAGTCAAAATCCTATAATTTATAAAAATAAATGATTTGTCAAATCATGCTAAGTCAAAGAATGCTACTATTTAAGAACTAATTTATTTAAATCACTTCATATATGCAGACGCACACAGACTCTTGAACATAAACATAAGTATGTAATATTGAAGAAAAAATACGACATGCTTCTGAAAGATAAAAACAAAAATATTGTGAAAGCCTGGAAACACAACTAAACTGCGTCCGCAACAGCAAGGACTGGTGGAAGGTCGCAAATGAAATTACAGGAAAAACCTTTCAAATGGGTACAAATGTTCAAGTGACTGATTTCAGAGTGTACTTTCAACAGCTGCTAAACCCTCAGCAAGCCATCAGCATAATTAGCTATGTACCACCCCTAATTGAAGACATGGACTTGGACTCAATGATAACGCCCAATGACATTATGATGATGTTGTCAAAAATAAAATTCAATAAAGCCCCTGGACACGATCGTATACCGTACGAGTTTTTCAAGTACGCATCAGAAGAGTTTATTACACAACTGGCAAAGGCCTATGATGATTTGTTCAATCGAAGTCAGGCAGATTTGGATACAACATTTACAAAATCTATAATTTTCCCCATCTTCAAAAAAGAAGACCCAAATCGCCCAGAAAATTACAGGGGAATCTTATCTTTATAAATTGTGCCGCAAAAATTCTTATGGGTATCATTAACCAGCGATTAACCAACTGGGTGGTACATAATAAAATGCAGGAGTATCAAGCTGGCTTCCGTCAAAAATTATTCGACAAGAGATAACATATACAACTTAGTATCCATTGTGGAGTTGAAGGGCGCAGAGAAAAATAAAGTGTATGCTTTCTTTGTAGATTTTAAGGCGGCATTTCATCGAGTCCCCAGGAAAATGCTAGTCTATAAATTATGGCGGTTTGGAGTGTCAACAAAAGTTGTTGAGTTTATTGAAAAAGTTAACGCACTGACCGAAAGTGCAGTATGGGATGGTGAAGAATTATCAGATTATTTTGGTACATTCAGTGGGGTAAAGCAAGGATGCCTGCTCTCTCCGCTATTGTTTGCGCTGTACTTGGATGATCTACATGAACATTTGGAAGGAGGCCTTTACATTGACGACACATATATTAGGCTATTAATGTATGCTGATGACATAGTTATACTCGCTGACGAAGTAGAAGTGTTGCAAAAGATGATTAATCGACTAGAGCAGTGCTGTCAGCTATGGGGAATGGAAGTTAATCTCTTGAAGTCAGACATAATGGTGTTTCGGAGAGGAGGACGACTGGCAAATAGAGAGCAGTGGACCTTTAACAATGACGCAGTTCGAATTGTATCGCAGTACAAGTATCTGGGAGTCACCTTTACACCCCAACTAGCCTTCAAGCAGCATGTTATTAACAGAAACAAAGAAACCAAAGCAGCGATAAATTCCACGTGGAAAAATTTTGTTGCAAATGGCAGTATCAGCCTCGCAACAAAATGGAAATTGTACAATGCAGCTTGTAGAGGGATTCAAACTTACGGCGCCCAAGTGTGGGGAAACTCTTGCTTTGACGAGGTAGACTCGCTCAACCGATACTTTTGCAAAAAAGTCCTAAATTTACCAGATAGCACACCGACATACGTTCTAGCCATAGAGACGGGGATGGAGTCACATTTAAAATATGTGACTAAAACATTGTCTGACTACGCAAGGGACAGACTACCAAGTATCCTTTCGCGCAAAGTTCGAGAAAAAAAGGTCTCGTGGTATAATACTCTGCTAAACAAAATGAACGAGTGCGGAATAGATTTAGAAGAAAATCAGACGAAACTGGCATGGGAACTAGAATGTGGAAATTTGCTGACTAAACTTAAAGAAAGAGGACTACAGGACTATGTGACTAAGGCAAGAAGTAGCGAACAACGTATATATAGGCTACTTGATTACTCCAAAGGACCTTCATATTGCAATGATTCATCTTCAAGAAGTAAGATAATGTGGATAATGAAAGCGAGAGGTGGCCTCATATGCCTGCAAGGCAGCACAAATCAACTTGTTGCTACAAGGACTTGCACTTCGTGTAATATGAACGAGGTGGAAGACATGATGCATTTCCTAGGTCGGTGCCCGGCGATCAAAGAATTCCGATGTAGATATTTTAAAAAACATTTGCTAACAGAGGAAGAAGTGATAGGAATACTAAACGGACAGGGTGACGTAAATTGGGCTAAACTTAAGAACTACTTAGAGACTGCAATTAGCTTTAGGAAACATGTAATAACCGAATTCGTCTAGGTAATTTAGTATTTGTTATCTGTAATTTATTATAGTACTCGTAAAAATATGTATAATTTTGTGTCCTAATTGTAAATGTCTGTAGTATTTGACGGTTCAAGGGGGACGATCGGATATCTCGTGACGAACGGGGAAGTCCGGTGTAGTACCTGAGAACGCAGTGACGTATTGCAGCATGCGAGGTGGGCTGACGGTTTTTTATAAACCATGCCCCAGAAGAAATTAATGTGTAAATGATAAATGTGAAACCAAAAATTGAGTCAATAAAACTACTACTACTACTACTACTACTACTACTATTCTTTCGAATATCTTGCCAGCGGTATCAAGCATGCACAAGGGTCAGCACGATGAGGGGTTTTCAAGCTCCTTCGAAGGTTTGGGGATGAGGACTAGGCGCTGACGCTTCCATACCCGTGGGACAGTCCGCTCTGTGATGCAATTGTTGTAGAGCTCTACAAACGCATTGGGGTGAGCAGTAATGACGGCTCCAAGGGCGTTATTTGGCACGCCATCTGGACCTGGCGCCTTGTCCTGCCTAATTCCTCTCAATATTTGCAGGACTTCAGTAGAGTTGGTAAGGACAGCGTCTCCATCTTCGCCACTTGCCTCAGGAACTGTTACAGGTGGTTGCTGCGGGAAGAGGGTGTGTACAATGCGTACCAGTTGTCTGGGGCATGTAGGCATTGGTTGCCTGTGCAGTTTACCCATTACTAACTTGTACGCCGCTCCAAAGGGTTGTGCGTCTGCTGCATCGCAGAGCTCTTGAAAACATCTAGCTTTGCTTCACTTTATTGTCTCCTTTAAGATCTTCCTTTTATCCTAAAATATTTCGCTGAGCTGATGGTAGGTCGGGTCCTGTTGCGACCTCTGGCATTTTCGTCTGGCAGCGTTACAGTCAGTTCGGGCTTTAGCGATATCTTCGTTCCACCACGGGACCGATTTATGTCTGTTTGTCCCTCTGCGAGTCTTAGTCATTGATGCATCACAAGCCATCTTAACCGCCTCGGACAGTTTATCAGCTCTCTGGTTTGCATTACCCGAAAAGTTCAGGTCCGTTACGTGTGCGAGCAGTGTGCTTATGTTAAGCGTGTTTGCTTTGTACCCGACCATAGGTACTTGCTGCATACGTCCTGAGCTACCAGAGGAATTAAACGGCGTTATGACTGCTAGATGGTCACTGTGGGTGTATAGCTGCGATACTTGCCATACGAAGTTCCGAGATAGCTCTGGGCTTGCAAAGGTCAGGTCGATGATGGATTCCCTGCCTGCTTTGCTATATGTGCTCAAGTTCCCACTGTTCAGTAGGCAGACATCCAGCGAAGCGAACGCGGCCAGTAGAGCTGTTCCACGTGGGTTTGTTCAGCTGCTTCTCTGCTTCTACTCTTCAAGTGACAGACTTGGGGCTAGGTAGCAACTGTAGATAAGGACACCTCCACATTTCGCTCTCGCGTATCCCCTCTTTGCGACCCGATCTGTGAGCTGTCTTGGGGGCTGACCGCAACTCCATATCGCTTATCCGTTATCACTGCTTTGGTGCCATACTCCCTCCTGCTTGGCTTTAAATGGTTCGCTTAGGATGGCGATATCCACATGCTGGTCAATAACTGTCTGCGCAAGCAGGTCCTGTGCCGCTCTGCAGTGGTTTAAGTTCAGTTGGAGGAACTTAACCATTTTGGACGGTTTTAAGGGCTTTCTGATATTCTGGGCAGCTTCTGCTCAGAGTCATGTGGTCGACGTTTTGAGCGTTTGCCCTTTTCCTGGAGCACAACAGGCATTTGGGCTTTGGCGTCTTGCATTGCTTGTGCTTGTGACCCTTGTCTGAGCATCTATAGCATGACTCCCGAATGGTTTTGGACAGTTCCTCTGGACAAGTGCATCTGGCGGCAATGTGCCCAAAATCCATGCATTTGAAGCACCGCCTAAGCTCCACTCTACGTTGAATGCGGCAGACAACCCATCCAATGCGCACTTTGCTCTTCTTTATGAGCTTTTCGGCTAGACTTGGCTGCAGGTGGGGTGTTGCGATTTGGGTCCCGCCATATGCTCTCCTCATAGTTGGCGATGCCTCAGCCGGAATATCGCCTCTTCTGAGGCAAAGAGCGCTGCCATGACCTCATCGCTTGTGGTCAGCTCATCTAGATCATGTACCTCGATTTGTACCGTCTCTTGCAGTGCTCCCACTTCTGCTTGCCCTGATAGCGCTGTGCGAATTGCATTTTGCAGTTGCTGCGTTGCTGGATCCGAAACCTGCTGCGCGTTTACGTGTATGTGTGCGTGTGTGTTCGTTTATGTATGTGTGTGTTTGTCAATTGTACGGGGTATTTCGAAGTCGAGCTCCTCGACTGCATCGGTCTTACTTGTTTACTCTTATAATTGAGTCTTTTATGTATTATTAATACAGCTCTAAATTTATTTATTTTATGTACATTGCGTGCGCTACTAATTAAGAAAAATTTTAAAAAATGTTTAATAATTTGAATAGCTCCACAACCAACAGTAACACCATGATTAGAGTTTTGGCAAATCAAAAAAGGGGCTTTAGTATTTGTCATATAAATGCACAAAATCTTCTTAAAAAGATGGATGAATTTAGATATTTGTTTGTAAAGTCAAGTACTGATGTTGTATGTTTGTCAGAAACTTGGATTGCACAGTGGTTTATTTTGGCAATTTTTTGGCATAAACTCCAGTTTTTAAGTTATTGACCCCAAATTTGGTTTATAATCATATTTTGGGCTCCAAAGACGACTTTGAAAATTTCACTCAATTTGGACCAACATTTGATATAGCTGCCATATAACCGATCTGGCCGATTTGCCTCAACTTTGTTGTTTTTTACGCTATTGAACTTAAATTCCGAATGTACTAGTATTTTTATCTCCTACTACGACTTACACAATCTTGTCAAGTTTGGACCACTATTTGATATAGCTGCCTTATAACCGATCTGGCCGATACTCACCAACTTCGTTGGTTTTAAAGATATTGAACTGAAATTCGGTTTGAGCACGTATTTTAAGCTTCTTTTGCGACTTATCAAATATGGTTCGATTCGGCATATTATTTCATATTGCTGCCATATAACTGATCGGTCCGATTTGCTCCAACTTTACGCTATTGAACTGAAATTCGTTTCGTACTTATATTTATAGCTCTAGATTCGACTTACAAAACATTTTTGTGTTTGTCGCTACCAAACGAAAAATTTTATTAAGTAATATCTTTAACTTAAGCACGAGCTCAGCTGCAATAAAGCCGATTTTTGCGAAAAGTCACACGTTGCAACGTTTTTTAGAACGAAGAGTAAGCCAACAAATTTTTGAGTATGTGCGATCACGGCCTCTCGTGCCTCCCATACAAACAAATTCGTAGTATTATTAGTACAAATTGGTATGACTCTGAATTCAGACAAGTTACATTTATTTTAGGAATGATTAAATATCTTACATACATATATGTAATATATATTAATTAACTTACATAAGAATTTCGACCATAAAGTTACATTTTGGAAGTTTTCTTTTATAAAGGATTTAAAATAACTTATTTTTTTTTTTTTTGTCATCTTCCACGTGGTAATTTCTAATTTTTTCATAAATCCAATCTGATACAAATGATATTTTGCATTTTTTGCTGCGCCAAATATCGAAGAGATCGCTACGACGAGACTTGAACGGCCCTGAATATTGTGGAATTGTGAGAAAAGGGGGACGAACGGGGAAAAGGTGTTAATTAGCGATGAAGAACGACATTTATTTGTACAAACTGGCGTACTTAGTTCTTGTCAGCAGACGTTAGCTCGTTAGTTTTATTTCACGAAACACAAGAGACCCATATTAATTTTCTATAAAAATACACATAAATTGGACATTAAAAACAACTCGAAGACTAAGACTACACAAATATGTACTATACACATTGAGTACTACAAACATTGATCCTCGATTTCCATTATTTTCTTGATTTTGTTCGGAGAGAGAATTTTTATTTTTACGCACAAATGTAAACAGACTAATGTGGCGCCAATTTCTTAACCCTAAGCAGCTGATCGATTGTGTACGTTTGAAAGCTTATAAAAAGCTTCAGTAAAGCTTTTGAAGAGTTATTTTTTAAGTTTTTACATGTGTGATGTATTAACTTTAAGAATTTAAAATCAAAAATTCAAAACAATAACATATATTTTTCGACTTTATGCCAAAAAATCGGCCTCTTGGACCATAGTGGATTGTCCCTCTTTTAGGTAAGGTTAGGTTGAGATGGCTAAGGGCAGTAATACTGTCCCTACACTAAGGCCAAGAATACCATATTATTCCCTGTTTAAGCCAGGGGGGATTCCTCCCGACTGAACCATTGTGACGACGTTAAGAATTTTAGTAGAGATGGAATCTCAATAGCGGATACTTCCGAGAGGTTAAGTAACAATGGGTGACCAAGAGTTTTGAGTCTCCTTCTACTAAGAGCTGGGCAAAAAGAAGATGTAGTAATGTCTCCTCCTCTTCTTCACATTGGCAGCTCCTGCAGAAGTCGTTGTGAGCTACGCCCAAGCGTGCTGCATGCCTGCCGATGAGGCAGTGACCCGTTAGGGCCCCAACCAGAATTGATATGTTTTCTCTACTTTGGCGCAGAAGACTGTTAGTTCGTTTTAGGTTAAACGTTGGCCACGTAAGTCTAGCTACGGCGCAAACCGGAAGGTTGTTCCATCGTTCTGTAGCCAGGCGCCACGTTTCATTCCTTGTAAGTAGTTTAAATGAGGCTCTTATCTGGGAGGAGCTGAGTGGTTGTGCCCTGTCTTGCCAGTTTGTCGGCTGATTCGTTTCCCGCAATGTTGCGGTGGCCAGGCATCCAGATGAGGTGGATACGGAGATGCTGAGCGATCGCATTTAAGGATCTACGGCATTCCGTGAATGTTTTGGCGTTATTGGTGTGCGAGTCAAGAGCCCTTAGAGCTGCTTGACTATCTTTTTTTTTTTTTTTTTTTAAATTCCTTTATTACTAATTACTAATTCTATTTACATTATATTAACTAATTGTTGACAGTAGAGCTTCATTCCTGCGGTACGGCCGGTATGCAATGCTTCGCAGAAACCTCAGCTCCACTACTCAACGTTGACACTTCTAAGGCGCTCTAGTCTGCGCATAATTTGCGCCGAGTAGTTGCTTACTAGCTCCCAGTTGCGACTGCTTTCCAGCGTTGTTGGGACCAGGTTCGCCAACATTATGCGCTTCCCGAGAGACACTTCCAATTGCTCCTTTTCCCGTGCAAATCTGCCACAGACAAAGAGCAAATGCTCCGCATGTTCTTCTGTGTCCCCGCACCAGGTACACTCTGCACTTTGCTCGTGTCCAAAACGGCGCAGGTAGCGGCGGAAGCAGCCATGTCCGCTCAGGATTTGTGTCAGGTGAAAAATAAACTTGACCGTGCTTCCTGCCAACCCACATACTCAAGTCTGGTATGAGTCGGTGTGTCCAGCGACCTTTGGTTGACGCATCCCATACAACTTTGCAGAAGTACGAATCGAGTTCTTCATCGCAGCAGAGAAGTCTTTGCCGTGAGTTTCCACATATATCTTGGAGGTTTCAACAGCGAGCTCTTCCAACGGCGGCAGCCCAGCGATTACGAGCGCGGCATCATTTGATACGGTTTGAAACGCGCTGCAGATTCTAATCGCGCACAGTCGGTGTGTTGCCTCTAGGCCACGCCGATAGCTTTTAATGAGCAGGGCATCCTTCCAGACCGGCGCTGGGTAAAGCATTATTGACCTAGTAAAACTCGTGATGCTGGTGTTAAGCATCAGTCTCGATAGTGTTCTGTTGGTTGTAGATGCCCTTGAATTAGCATACTCCAGATGCTCGCGAAAGCTCAGTCTCGTGTCCAGCATCACTCCCAAATACTTAAGCGCCCTCTTGGAGGCCACAGTAGTATTACCAAAAGTGGTGTGAGCTGTCTTCACCTTTTTCCGGCTGCTTATCAGCACTGCTTCGGTCTTGTGAGGTGCCAGCTCTAGACCTATGGATATGAGCCATTCAATCATCTTCACTATTGCCTGGTTGCATAGCGACTCTGAATGTGCTAGCTCTTTGCAACAACCACCACCGCCACGTCATCCGCAAATCCTACGACTTGGACTCCTGGGGGGAGAGCTAGTCGTAATACACCGTCGTACATGGCATTCCATAGGAGTGGGCCAATTACAGAGCCTTGCGGGACTCCTCCAGTAATTTGGTATGACTCAGTGCAAGCAACAGTGTCGTATTTTAGCACCCTATTGCTAAGGTAGTTTCTGATGATACAGAGCAGATAAGCTGGGACTCCAAAGTTTGTCAACGCGCCAAGAATGCAGCTCCACTTTGCCGTGTTGAAGGCATTTCGTATGTCTAGTGTGGCAACTAAACAATACTCCTTGCCTCCGCCCTTCCACCTCGTTCCCTCTATCGCCTTTGACGCTGTATCCACGACCATGTTGATGGCATCGATGGTGGACCTCGCCTTCCGGAACCCGAATTGGCGATGTGATAGGTCGCCGCCTGCAGCAATTGCCCGTTCCAGGCGCGTGGCAACTATCTTTTCTAGCAGCTTTCCGGCCGAGATAAGACAGATTGGCCTATAAGAACCTGCCTGTCCTGGTGGTTTCCCCGGTTTTGGAAGAAGGACCAACTTCTGGGTCTTCCATTTCTGTGGGAATATACCTTCTCGGGGACACTGTCTATATCTTCTTCTTCTTTTTCTTTTTTGGCCCGATGCTTGCATCACAACCGTTTGACGGTCTCGGCCGCTGCAACTAATGTTCGCCAGTCGCTTCTGCTCCGTGCGAGCTGGCACCAGTTTTTCACGCCAAGCTTAGAAATGTCTTTCCGCACCTGGTCGTCCCACCTTAGAGGTGGTCGTCCCACCTTGCCTTGTCCCAGTTCTTTCGCATTCCTCTTGTAGACCATTTTTGCTGGAGCTTGATCATCCATACGGGTAACATGTCCCAGCCAGCGCAGCCGCTGTTGCTTTATGCGCTTGACCAGACTAGTATCCCCATAGAGCTTATACAGTTCGTCATTCCTTCGGATGCGAAAGTCCTCGCCAACTTTCAAAGGTCCATAAATCCTGCGAAGGATCTTTCGCTCGAAAACGCCAATCGCCGCCTCATCCGCTGATGATATTGCCCATGCTTCTGCGCCGTATTGCAGGACTGGGATGATAAGCGACTTATATAGCGCTATTTTTGTTCTTCGCTTGAGGTTTCTGCTCTTGAGTTCCCTACTTAGCCCGTAATAGCATCGGTTTGCGAGCGTGATTCTTCTTCGAATTTCCAGGCTGATGTTGTTGTCGCCGGTTATCATCGTTCCAAGGTAGACAAAGTCCTCTACAACTTTAAAGTTGTACTCTCCCATTGCAACAGATTGCCCAATTTGTGTGTACTTCTGTTTCGGGGACACTAGGTACTTCGTCTTGTCCTCGTTTACCGCTAAACCCATTAGCTCAGACTGCTTCTCAATCTCTGAAAACGCCTTGCTTACTGCCTGTTCAGTTTTGCCGATAATGTCAATATCATCGGCATATGCGAGTAGCATTACATCTTTATTAAAAATGGTGCCCGATCTGCTGGCATTTGGGCACTGGCGCAGTATATACTCCATCAGCAGATTAAAGAAGTCACACGATAAGGTGTCACCCTGCCTAAAACCTCTTTTGGTATCAAAAGGCTCGGAGAGGTTCGTTCCTATTTTGACGGAGCTTTGAGTGCTTCTCAACGTCATCATGCAAAGTCGAACGTAATTTGCTGGAATACCTAAAGTAGACAAGGCTTCGAAAAACCTTGACCTTATCGGCGTGTCGAAAGCGGCTTTGTAATCGATAAAAAGATGGTAATTTTCGATGTTTCTCTCATAGGTCTTCTCCAGAATTTGGAGCAATGTGAATATCTGGTCTGTGGTGGACTTACCAGGTCTAAAGCCACACTGATAAGGTCCAATCAGTGTTTCAACAAGCGGCTTTAGACGTTCACAAATAATGCGGGACAGAACCTTATATGCGATGGCGAGGAGACTGATCCCGCGGTAGTTGGCGCAAACTGCAGGGTCCCCTTTTTTAAAGATCGGGAATAGAACACTTAGATTCCAATCGTCAGGCATGCTTTCGTCAACCCATATACGGCACAGAAGTTGGTGCATGCACCGTACCAATTCTTCGCCTCCAGCCTTGAACAATTCAGCGGGCAACTCATCAGCGCCTGGCGACTTGTTGTTCTTTAGCCTTCGTATGGCTAAACAGACTTCCTGTTGGGTCGGGGGGTCTATCTCAATGTTGTCGATTGGTGGCATCGTTACTTCTCTAGAGGCGGCATCATGTTCGTCATCGCCTCCCAGTAGGTTGGAAAAGTAACTTCTCCATTTGTCTATATAGAGCGGCGAATACATTGGGATGAAGGGTCAGTGCAAGCCGGAATGCTCTGTTCGGGATTTTTCGCTGTACTAAACGTGTGCTAAGTGCCTTGGTTGAGCAAACTAATTTCAAGGTTCGCGAAAGCCTCTAACAGTATCCTGCCTCTCGCATTAGTGAACGAGCAGCCCCAGTCCTCCGCCCACGAGTTGAAGTCTCCAGCAATGATCATTGGGCTCCGACCCCTTGCATCGGTCACTAAAGCGTCAAGGGTGGCAGAGAAGTCAGACATGCTTAGGCTGGGGGCAAGGTACACACTATATATCCAGGAATCTCCGAGTTTTGCCCGGATGAAGCCATTCTCCGCGCCCACATTGGAGAACTGTGCTGCAACTGCCCCACAAAGCCAAATAGCTGCTTTCCCTGGTCTTATCCACGGCCCATCTACTTTTGTCGCCAACTCTGTATGGTTCGCTTAATAGCGCAAGATCTGCGGGCCGTTCACGCACTGTTTGCGACAACTGATCTTGCGCAGCGATTCAATGGTTCAGATTTAGCTGGATGAATTGCATGGTGAGGCTTTCTGTACTCATCGCTTCTGCCAGACATTGGGCACTTCCGGCTACCCGCTTGGTGGTTCACAGGCTGTTTTCCGTTACTGCTGCAAATGAAGCACCTGGGTTCATTAGTGCAGGTTGCAATTTTGTGGCCGATTGCACCGCACTTTATGCAGCAGTTCGTGCGGTCCGCAGTGTTTCGGCATCGGCTTGCGATATGACCAGACTCGAGGCATCTATAGCATCGTTTTACACCTTCGCTCTGCTTAATGCGGCAACGCATCCATCCTATTCGCACTTTGCCCACTTCCAGAACCTGCTTTGCGAAGTTACTCGAGACAAGGACTACTGCCTTCTGCGTTTCCGCATATGAACTGCGCATACTCTTTACTTTCCAGGCTTCCAGAGGGATACCTGCCTGAGCCGCTAATGCTTCAGCTACTTCGTCCTGGGTAGTCAAAGGGTCAAGGTCGCTTATCTCCAATCTGGTCTACGGAGTAAGTGCACGAATTCCGGCGCTTCCACCTAAAACCTGTTCCAGTTCCGCTCTCAACTGCTCCGTGCATTCTAGACCGGAGTTATTCAGTTCCAGTAGCAAGTCTCCGTTGGTTGTGCGACGAACCTTGTTCACTCTCTCGCTTACGCTCTTAAGCTGGTCATCCTGCCTTCGCGTGACCATATTGAGTACGTCCCTGTATGACAATCCTTCCCTACCAGAAACGACCAGAGCCTCTGCTCGTGGCCTCTGAGGAGGATTTTTCAATGTCGTCTTAGGCTTCCGCTTTTTACGTTTTTCTTATACTTTCTGCCACTGCACAGTGGTCGATTCTGCCAATCTGGCAGGCAATAAATGCAAATTTCAAAAATCCAAATTTTGCAGATGTTTTTAATTTTCCTGAGAACTAACATCCCGTCAATATTTATTCCGATTTTTATATTTTTTTTATCCGATAGTCACGACGTCGTGAGCGTGCAAAACTTCATATATTTTTTTTTAGCATACCTAAAAACATTTTCGCGCCTTTTCAAGGCTTTTTGTTTGGGTCTGAGAAAAATAAAGTTTTGCGATAAGATGTGAAGTAAGACTTGAATTTGACAAGAATTGGTATGTATTTAATAAAAAAAGTTTGTGTTTGTTCTGTTCTTGTATGTGTTAGTTGCAAATCGATGTCGAACTTCACATTTCATTTGGAGTACTGCTACTAACACACCTGCGACTTTCGTAGAGTAGAACTTTTGATATTGGCCCGTATTGGTCTTCCCTCTTTATGTGTTTATTAAAATTGTCAATTGTGAATCGTCCAAAGTCAAACTGAACTGCAACTATCCGCAAATTATTAGTTTATTACATTTTATAGGCAAAATGTCAGTCTTGAGAAGCACTCCCTTCTCTTGGTTGAACCACAACCGAAAAAATTATCCTAGGAATACAATAGATGATTTATTGCATGCTCTATTACTGTTGTCATACCCTCTACAATCGTCAATATCAAAAAGTACTTCATAGTGCTCGAAAATTTCATTTAACTCGATAAAGAGGCCATATTATTTCAAGAAAATGTCTTAGATTTGAGGAACTCAGAAGTTGAATAACATTTATTTTTTTTTATTAAAATATGAGTTCTTCTTATCATTATTTCAGTGTAAATAATTTATGACTAAATTTTTAAATTTTTAAAATTAAAAAAAAAAACCATTTAATAAAATTTTTAAAATTAACATTAAAATTAAAATGAAAAAAACATTTTTTTTTTGTTTATTAATTTCTTTTGTTTATACACAAATTTTTAAAAATTATTCCAAAAATATTACTTAATTATTTTGTATGTTATTAATTATTGCCTGTCAGATTGGCACAATCGACCACTGTACACTGGTCAGATGGGACACAGCTGTTAGTTCCACCAGTTGCTTCAGAACAATTTTCCATACCAGCGGTGTGGGGAGGCTTATTCACCGTTGGCAATGCACAGCTCATCTTGCCCACCTGCTTTCTCTGTGCCGGTATCGCTGCCTTAGTTGTAGTGGATGGGTCTACAACTTTTCGACTATGTGGCGACGTCTGAGTTGCACTCTCAGCATATGAGGTGATTTTAATTGGGTTCACCGCTTCAACAATCCGTTTGGTAGGAGATGGCGATGTTTGCACAGACTGGTCTGTTTTTCAAGACGCCCCTGCCATGTCAGCCCTTTATGTGCTTGGGTTTGGATCGTTGTCCGGGAGCAGATCACATCGTAAGCAATATTGGGGCTCCGCTGCTGTTGCCTCTAATATTGCCGATACGTTCATTTGGATTTCTTTCATTTTTGAAAGGGAGTCCTTCATGCCCTGGTCTATATGGCGAACCACTGGTCTCTTCTCGTTTACCACATAAATAACATCGTCAAACATTTTACCCAGGATCCGCATCTGGTCTATACAGCTTGGGCCTATGCTTTTGTGTTTCTTAGGAGGAGTTACCCGGGAAACACCCGAGGGACTTTCTTCATCTCTATTCCTCTTGGAACGGTGCCGGCCCTGACCTTCCAGGTGGAGTTCTAGCCAGTTTTGCACTTTTGCCAAACGATTTTATGCCGTTATCAGCTAGTTGGCTCACACCTTCTGAGTTGGCTACAATCGAGTTGTGTATGAGCCCTTGCTCCTGCGGCAAACTTGGCAACGCATGGCGTCGCGCAATTGGCGCTGGGTTTTGCTCCTGGTCCAGTGTGCTATACTCTCTGAGGCACTTAGGAGTCCTGCGGTGGCCAAAGGTTTCCCTCTGGCTTTTAACCGATGGGAGCTATACCGCTCCAAACCGGTCACCAGAGCCCTGTTAATATGTGCGCCGCCGCAGCGGAAGGGTTGGTTGTTAGTCAAATCCGAGACCTTTGGACTTTTTGTCTCCTAAGTGCCGTTGACTTCGAGCCGTGTATTTTTAATTATTTAAAATTAGTTATAATGAACAAATTTCAATTAAAATAGTTTCGCCTACAAGTGTGCAATACTTTTCGGCTTTGCCCGATGCTGTTAGCGCACTGCTAGGTCACTGGGGCTGTTAACGCACTGTTATGGCACTGGTAAGAATTGGCGGTTACCAGCACTACGATCAGCTGATCGAGTAGTTAGCGATGTTGGGTATTGATGTAATGGGAGAAAGTGTTTGTTTTTGTGGCACCCACACACACGGAAGTAGGCGGGAGACACCAGCAAGCTGTGCACCACCCCCCTCCCCAGCAAGTCAGGCCAACAAACTTCGCCAGTCAATCAAACCCAAAAGAGCGACTCGCCTAGGATGCCCCAAGCTCGGTACGTACGCCTGTCACCTGGTGTCTCACCCTACCAATTTTTTCGCACTAAAACTGGTGGATTTCGTCTCAACTGAGGAGCAACTAGGAAAACGCGACCGCACTAGGAATCACTGTCACTCGCGTCAATCTGCTTGACTATCTGAGTAAATGTATATGTTCCCTTCATCGATCATGAGAGTGCTAAGGTATTTGGCGGCCTCCTGGATGGCAACCAATTCTGCTTGGTACACACTGCAATGATCAGGGAGTCGGAAAGAGATTTCCATACTTAGGTCTGTGGAGAAAACTCCCCCTCCCACTTTGTTATCGAGCTTTGATCCATCTGTGTAAATATTGATGGAATTGGCTCTGCTGAGGGGCAAGTTATCCCAGTCGAGTGTACTAGGGATATTGACGTCATAAAATTTGTGGAATGACGTTGTCTGTAATAGCGAAACCGCTATTACATTTCGCGAACCGCGAAATGGTGGTTTAGTATTGTTGAGTGTCCAGATTTACCCGTGTTCCAGGCTTTAGACTCTCTTAATCTCAGGGCTGTAATGCACGCTAATTGTTTAGACATCAAGTCCAGAGAAAGCAGATGAAATATGGTGTTTAGTGCTTCCGTTGGGGTGGTTCGGAGCGCACCGCTCATACATATTTCAGCACTACTTTGTGTAAAGTGCTCAGGACTGGTGGTTTCTCGATTGCTGGCCACCATACTAGAAATCCATAGAGTAATATGGGACGTACTATGGCTGTGTAAAGCCAATGAACAATTGCTGGGGAAAATCAACATTAGCGGCCTATCGCCTGCTTACAAGAGAGAAGGCCAATGGATGCCTTCTTCTCTCGCTCAGTAATATTGTCATGACAGAGTAGTTTCCCGTCCAGTACGACGCCCAGGTACTTGGCATTGTTTTTGAGTTCTAGACTTATATTGTCTAGTTTGGGAGGGATAAGATCTGGAACTTTGTATCTCCGTGTAAAGAGAACTAGTTCTGTCTTTTTTGGACTTACACCCAGACCGCAAGAGGACGCCCACTCAGAAAGTGTCGCCAGCGCGGTCTGCATGACGTCACATAAGGTTTGTGGGAAACTTCCGCATTTGAATATAGCAATGTCGTCTGCATAATGAGGCGCAGCAGTTGGTTGACTGTTACGACCCAGAGAAGCGGGAAAAGAACACACCCTTGAGGGGTGCCTTGGTGTACGAATCTGCAAGCGTTTGCACCACCAAGGCTTGAATTTACTGCTCTACTTGAGAGCATAAGGTTGATGGGATGTGGGCGGGTTGTGGTTGTGCGTTGGTTCTATACTGTTGGAGGCGCAGCGAAGCGCGACGGGTTATTTGCTAGTATATATATATGTATACTAGCTGAACCCGCCGCGACTTTGTCCGCGTAGTGAGTAGATAAACTTGTATAGCTCTCTGAACACTGTATTTATATATTATCTATTTGTTAAAAAGCAAATTATTTTTTAATATCATTGGCTTCATTAGCTTAGTGTTTAGACAGTGTTTCGAATTTACGGTTGATTAAAATAAATCAATCTGGGAATAGAGGATTAAGTAAGGCGCAGTGACCTGTACACATATTAAACTCTATCCCGTCCCGTCGTACCGGACACAACCAAATTTTTAAGTCGCGTGAAAATTCCTGAATTAAAAATTATGCCCTTCCTGTCTTCCTGTCAACCAAAACAGGGAAAATTTATTTTTTAAAATAGAAAAAATTAGATGCGAATTTAACAATTCCTATTTAAAATCGCAAAAAAATACATTTTCAATAAAGGTCACAACTCCCGCTGCCCTCTTATTTTTAATCCTCAAAAAGCTAAATTGATTTAAATTCAATTTTCATTGCGAAAAGTTATGAATTTTTAGGCGCTTCAATCGATATAAATCTCTTAGATCAACTCACAGCCTAGTTTATTAAAAAGACTCGCAAATGAGGTAGGAAGACAATTAATTTTAAGAAAACTGCTGACGACATGTGTGCCATCACTTTTCCGATCTCACCTCTAACAAAAGACTTAGAGCACGGTGATCGCTGTGTCTGTTGTGCGTATGACAGAAAAAACACACAGCACAATTTTTGGATTTTACCTTTGTGAAATTTTAACATTTATTGTGATATATACGGTCAAGATATTGTTAAAGCTATCGATGTGCTTTTTATGTGCCATTAGATTTAATGCAATTGGATGAGGCCATTCTCAATTTGATTTATTGCCTGTTTAGTGAAAAAAAAAACACACACATACATATGCACGCTCTCAGCGCGCTCTAACTCTGTCTCGCGTTCTCAGCCAAACATCTTTTCCACAACATTGACTGAGCGGAAAAACCGTTATGACCCATACAACCTTAAATTGGCCTTTTCAGAAGATTGGTAAAACATTTTCCAATTTCCTTTCTTAGTGAGCGCCTGCATAACTAAACGAAGGTCTATGCCAAAAATCAGACCTGTACGATAAGCCGTTTTCGCTGTGGCTTGATAATATGTCAGTCTGTCAGTCGGGCGTACAGATTTATATATATAGATTGACTCCCCTGACTTTTTTCAGCCTCTTGGCTGCAATGGGCGAGCTAAGATGACTCGGCACAAACGCGGATTAAGTGGCTTGAACTGTCAGCGCATATATTGAGGGCTAGGATTCCTATCGTGCATTTGATGCCCTTTTCGACCTCGAAATGATTTATATTTAATTTCGCCTGCCTTCCCAGTTAGAGCTCCAAAAATGGTAACGACGATCATTTTAAAATTGACTTTTCTTGAGTGAGTTTGTTCTCCTTGCAACTCATCTGAGCTCGCGTCACAACCCTCCCCAAGGAGTAATTTAACCCACCCACACAATCTTAAAGGACTAAATAATTAAACAAATAAACATATGTACGAAAGATAAATAAATAAACAATAATACGTATATATATATGAATTAAAAAAAATGAGCAAAAAAAACAAACAAAGAATGAATCGCCTCGTAGCTGGGAGGCTTGGATACTGCCCCGTGGGAATATGCGGTGGGCTTCGACCACCACGTGCCGCTAAGATGCCTGGATCGCCTCCCCTGGGACGATCGATGGCCTCTGGCCACGGAATCGCACTATCGTTCTTTCCTTCAAGGAAGGCAGTGAGAGCCTTAGGTGCTACCCGAACAAATAGGGGTTTTGGGAGCTACCTCGCCTCTTGGAACCGACTCACTTGATTTTGTCCGGTACGGTCCTCGCATTGGAATTGCTGGAATGCACTAAAATTCACTACCGGTCTTAACTTTTTTGTTTACCGCATTACTTATGTCCACAATCAAATCGCACTTTTACATTAATATGAAAACTTTGCGCCAAATTCTATTCCGGGTAAGCAAAAGTTATGGTGCGACGAGAAGTGGAACCTTGTGAGAGACAAGGGAGGCCAAATAGAGAGTAAAGATCATACTTTGTTAGCGATTTAAGTACCATCTAAGCCAAAATATTCGATATTATACGTGCTATACTACTAAAAATAGAAAGGTGGTATTAATTGTTATCTGGTACAACTATAAATTTGTTGAGGCGAGCCACGGGTAGTTTCGAGCGAAAGAAGACTCGTTACAACGTCTAACCTCGTATTTTTTGGCCCGTTATATGCTAGCTCTTATTTGCTATTCTGCTGCTTGCTCCTGTGACTTTCGTCTCTCGCACAGTCCTTTGCGATCCTTTGTGGGCACTGGTGTTGATTACGACCGATACTGACGCACTCACTTTGATGCTTTGAAATGACACTGACTGCCTGATTGCTGTCAGTCTGGGCTTTTATAGGCCTCCGTCCATCTCTTAATCATTTGACATCCTTCTGTTAGAACCGTTTGCCGCAGTCGGTCTAGCAACAGCGATTGCTCTATTCGTTCCTCTTTCCATATCTGTCAGCCCTTCATTCACTTTCAGTGCTTTTGAGCCCTTCTAGAACGTTCCATTCCGTTACCTCTCATCACTCCCTTATCCACTTCCTGCTCGACCCCGGCATTAGGCTTTCCTCTCCGATCCGCTACGCTCTGCTCTCTCCCCTTACACCTTTCTCTCTCTCCCTCCTCCATTTTGCAAATTCGCCGTGGATCACCCACTCAAAAAACTCGTGCACTATATGCTACAGCTCCAAAGAAGAGACTGTAGACTGCCGCATCCGCTCACGCGAAAGAGCTAGGCATCACGACAGCAGACATGTAAGGAAATCTGGAGTAGCAGAGACTCTAGAACACCTTCTCTGCAGTTGCCCAGCAATCAATACGACAATAATAAAACATCTGCACTCCCCAAGTTTCACCTCTCTGGAAAAAGCGGACATAAGGTTCACCCAAACAACTATTGGCATTTTCCAAAACGTCAGAGATCCTCCAGGATTTCTAAAGGAAACAGTACCCTGAAAAAGAACCCGGCTTCACTAAGAACCGTAATCTATGCGTGGCCCCCCTACATGGGGTTTTATTTGGTTTTCTTAATTATTATCGAAAATCTTTTGTTTTCTGTCAGCTGAAACAATACCAACGAAGAGTGCAGAACGTAAAATGTTTGCAATCTATTTCAGGCATATGTCTTTCAGAGCAGCTATCATCTGCTTTGGGGTGCCAAGAGAGCGAGTTGAAAAAAAATTCTGGCCCCTTACCACAACGGAGTACGTCACCTTGATGGCGGCTAGCCATAGCTACCAGGAGCCGAAGTCAGTCGTGTTGTTATACAAACGCGAGCCGAACTTATGGTTGCATGAATCGGTGACCAATGAATTGCAAGTAAAACGGCTGTACTCTGGAGACAGCTCTCTTGTTCACCATCACAAGCACACTTTATTGTCCTCTCCATTTGGCCGCTACTGCCTTATGGTAAATTCACCTTGTTCGCGCCTGCGGCTGCTGATGCAGGCGACACAAGCCTATCTTCTTTTCTTTTCCTTCAACACTCAGCACGGGGAGCGTGCCGCTGCCGGCGTCGCGTGCCACTTTGCGGTATACGCTGATTGGTCGCTGCTCTTGTCTCTCTCTATGATCGCCATTTCCTCCCCCTCTCTTTGTCCACGTAAATCCATGCCATTGCCGCCGCCGTACAGTGTAAGATTTTGCCAATGTAGGGGGACTTAAATAAAAAAAAAAAGTGCTTCAAATTGAATAATTTTTTTTTTAATGTTAGTAAAATATCCAGTTATTATGAAAGTAAACAAAAATCAGAGTTAAATTTTCATTGACACGAATACGGATTTATTGCACAGTCTACTTGTTTCATCCGACCCATTCATAGGAAGTTTACGTAGATCCCGAAAAAACAAGCTGGAGGCCATCAAACTTTTGAAGATAATTTCGATCCAGATTAAATTCTAGCTGAGTGCATATATTGTTATGTCTGTCCGGCTGTCCGTCCATCCTTTTGTCTGTCCGTTCGTTTGTCTGTCTTTCTGTTTTCACGTTATCTCCTCCGTCAGTAAAAACAAACTTTATCAATCGTTTTAAAAACTAGTTTTATTGAGAAAAACTTTTTTGTTTAGTAATTTAATATGCTTTTATACAATTCTGCAAAGTTTCATCAAAATCGGGTGACTCTATTGTATAGCTCCCATTTAAAAATCGGGTTCTGGCTAAAAGTGAAAAATTCGATATTGTATGGGAGGTAGAAGTAGCTTATGTCCAATGTTGTTTATCTTTAAATTCAATCAGTGGTGCGTCCACTCCCACATCCCCCAAAGCAGTGGTAATGGCACCAGGTAGGACATTGTTAAAGGCACCCTGTATGTCCAGAAATGCTGTCAGAGAGTATTCTTTTATTTCAAGGGATTTTTCAATCCTTGAAACTAAGGAGTGTAAGGCAGTTTCGGTGGATCTACCTTTGCAGTATGCGTGTTGCGTAGGTGCTAAGAAAGATGGGTTAATGGTCTGCCTTAGGTGGGCGTCAATTAGTCTTTCAAGGGTTTTTAGAAGAAAAGAGGATAGGCTTATTGGCCTATAATCGCTGGATCTAGCATGTGAGGCTTTACCAGCTTTGGGTATAAATAACACTTTTGATACCGTCCAGTTTTTAGGTGTATAGCTAACCTTAAGGCAGCTTGTAAAAATGAGATTTATCCAAAGGATGATGTGCTTCAAAGAGCTTTGAAGCTGGGCTGGGAAGATGTTGTCTGGTCCTGGTGACTAAAAGAGCTCGAATGAGTTGACAGCCCATTTGATTCTGGCATTACTAATAATGTCACTGTTATGTAGTCTCAAAAGGTCAAGTTGCCCTATTGTTGGTTGTGGGGTACTGGAACATGCTGGAAAGTGTGTGCTCAGCAGGAGATCCAAGGATTCCTCGCTGGATTCAGTCCAGGTTCCATCTTCACTTTGCAGCAGACCTGGCGACACAGGTGACTTCGCCAAAATCTTCCTGAGCCGCGATGCGACAGAAGAGAATTCTATATTGCTACAGAAATAAGCCCAAAAGCTGCGTTTAGCTATCCTAAGGGTTTTTTTATTGATGTTGAGTTTTTTTTTTTATAATTCCCATGGGGTGGTTTGGTCATTATATTTGGCAGCATTAAAAGTATGCCTACATTCTTTTCTGAGCTTGTCTAACTCACTGTTCCACCATGGAGGTTTGTGTGTGAATTTTTGTTTTCTGGAGGGCAGGCCCTATTGAACGATTTGGAACACGCTGTGGTGAACGTGTCGACTAGTTCATTAATTTGTTCTCCGGTTGTTGGTGTAAACGGCGGAATGGAATCAATATTTTTTTTCAAATAATTGCCGTAAGTTTCCCAGTTGGTTCTTGTGGGATTTTGGATTTTAGTGGGAAGGGGACATTTATTGCTAAAATTGCTCTGGGATGGTCCGAGAATGAGTGCTCTGCTAGGACCTTCCAAGTTGGTCAGAAAGGTCCTCCGAGATGAGGGTGATGTCTAAGACCTCAGTTCGGTTTTATATTATAAAGGTAGGGTCGTTACCTTTGTTGGCGGGGGCCATGTTCGCACTTAGTAGATAATTAAAGAGTGACTCACCACGTTCGTTAATATCGGAGCTGCCGCATTGAAAGTGAAGGGCATTTGCATCGCCTCCTAGTATGAGGCTGATGCGGCTGTTTCTGTTTCCGATGGTGGTGGACCCTCCGTGTCGTGAGCCATGTAGAACGAGGCTATCCTCAGGGTACTTTCCCCCAGTGTCACGCTTCTGTGGTGACTGAATTGGGGAAGTAGAAGTGTGTTATAATGATTCTTCTTAGTGAGGTTTAAAAGATTGTATTTAGGTGTCCTCAAGCCGTTGATCCTGTCGCCAGAGATCCACGGCTCTTGGACGAGTACGATGTCTACTTCGCCTGTTGCCAGAGATCTACGGCTCTTGAACCTGTTGCCAGGCAAAGTAGAAGTGCAGCAGATGCTGCTTTACAATGATGCAGGTTTATTTGCAGGACCTGCATCATTGTTGATGCACCCCCTTGCTCTTGGTGAGAGCTTCAACCGAGTCATTGTCAATTTGAAAGGTCACTAGGGTGGTTGCTCGGGTAGAGCGCTTCACCTTAATGACCTTTCAGTTAATAATGGGGAAGCTAGGGTTAGGCATAAGTATACCTCTCCCACTTTCGCGATGGCAGCTTTGTACAGCTCCACCGACCGATCGTCCTCGCATGCCACTAGCCGGATGTTTCCTTGGAACCATCCAACGCTACAGCATGAGGGCGGTGCTCCAGGGTTTTCGAGCAACACATCCAGCAAGACACGGCTAGTAGCTGCCTCGATCCATTTCCAAAAGTGCTTTGAAATTGTACCGCTCGGGCAACTGTCATTTATAACCCTCACTATCCTTTTGCTCTTTACCACCTCAGCAAAGGATATCTTTAGTGGGGCTCCATGGGTTTTTACACGTTTGTGTGACGATGTAAGTGACTCCTCCATGGATCTGTCCCTTTTCGTCGTACCAGCAGACTGCTCAGTCGCGGTGGCTGACTGCGCAGGAGCGGTGTCTGACTTCGATGGACCCTTTCTGTTTTGATCCATGGAGAAGTCGGGAAAAACTCTTTTAGCCCAGACGATGTCTTCCTGAATTTTGGCAAAGTCCTCCTTGGTGGTTTGAACCTCCGTGATCGAATCAGTTTCATTCCGACTCAGGATGCGAAGGGCTTTACGCTTTTCGTTGGGCCCGGGTTTGGTTGGGTCGGGCCGGAGCAGTCTCTGGCTTTCCACCAGCAGAAATTCCAGACGCTTGTGGCTGACAGGAGCTTTTCCTGCTATTGGAGGCCACCGTCTGCCCATCCCGAGCAGCTGGAGCTAGACTGCAGCCCCCTGTTCGGGCAGTTGCAGTACCCGACTTTTTCGAGCCCGAGTGTATCGCGGTTTTAAAAGCGGTCGCATTGGGTGGGTTGGCACCCTTGCGCATTATCTAATTAACTTAAATATTAAATAAATTAATTAATTAAGTAAATGCCATTCATTTTATAGAATTTAGTCTTAAAACGGCTAAATTCTTCCAGGCTAGATTTACTCTAACTGTAGTGTTTTTCTTTTTATACCCTGTTCCCATTAAAAATGGGAAAAAGGGGATCATGAAGTTGTGCAAATGTATGTAACAGGGAGAAGGAAGCATCTCCGACCACATAAAATATATATATTCTTGATCGGCATCAACTGCCGAGTCGATTTAGCCATGTCTGTCTGTCCGTCCGTCCGTCTGTCTGTCTGTATGAACGCGTCGATCTCAGAGACTGTAATAGATAGAGCCACAAGTTTTGGAATGTATATAGGTGTATACTGTACCCACATCGAGTTTGTTTCGGATTTGGAAAATTCCTTCTCCTCCGTCTTTAAACACCGAAAAACTGTCTTTTTCTCAGTATAAACGCGTTGATCTCACAGACTATAAGAGTTAGAGCCACAAATTTTTGCAAGTATGTAGGTGTATACTGTAGGCACATCGAGTTTGTTTCAGATTTGGAAAACTCTACATCCTCCATCGTTTAGCAGCGAAAAACTGTCACTCTCTGTGTATAAACGCGTTGATCTCACAGATTATAAGAAGTAGAGCCACAAATTTTTGCATGTATGAGGTATACACCATTACCCAGATAAAGTGTGCTCCAGGTTTGGCAAATTCCTCCTCCATCTTCTTCTAACCGCGAAAAACTGCCAGAGCTTCAATTTTTAGGTTTTAACCTAGTGACTTAATATATATTCAGTGAGGCCCAACATCTATCTTTTTTTTGTACCAGAATGAGATCCGAGCAATAACACCGAAGATATGTACATAAGTGCGCCTACCCATATATTGAAATAAATTTTAAAATAAATTTTATTCAAAGCTATAAGAACCACATTACTTGGGACAGGGTATTTTGCTGTCGAGGCACTCGACCGCAACACTCGTACTTGTCATTATTTATTATTAGGAAATTTATTATGTATATTTTGTTAATAATATGGAATCTAGCGATAAAAAGGCTAGATTCTAAAATTAATCTCTGGCTAAAGTGTCAGCATGATGGGTGGCACAGCACTGACATAAGACATAAGATCGTTCTTTAGCACAAAAAATCAAAACATTAACGCAAAATTAAAAGGCTTTACGTTACCTAGCGCCTTAAAACTCTCCGATATGCACCTTGGCGTGCCTTAGATCTCCTCCACCTGGCTGGTCTGGATATGTTCCTCCTTCAGTGAGTTTGCGCCGACGCAGCAGTGTATTCGCCGGCACCGGCAACAGCGGCAACAAGCACAGAGTCGGGGTAGGTTATGGTTGTGCCTAAACAAATAAATGGCACGCAACCAAAAAACTAGCGCAGCACAGAAGAACACGCACTAAGGGCACTAATTACACTTCGCGGTGACTTTGGTGGATTTGTTTAGAGTTGTTTTTTGGTATAGTTTTTTAACCGAATCGGAGCTGGCCCTGTGCGTTACAAACATCCGAACAATTTCAATATACCCTCTCCAAGGACAACTCTCCAGACTAAGTTAAAAAGGGCGGATGATTCATTATTTTCATTCATTCATTCATTCTGTGTATACAAGTAGCGATGTCCATCCTCTGTAGCAGCGACGTCGATACACAGACACCGCCTGAGCGTACATTGCTCTCTTTTGCAATAACAAACAAGTGCTATCTGAGAGCGCTCTCGCGCGTCTGAACGCACACATGCAAAGGCAAAATAAGCATGTGTGTTTTGCCGGACACTGGTTTAAGCTTACCAGCGAAAAGAGCTCCTATACATGAGTGAAGCATTGTTATGGGTGGTCATTTAGGACGTCCGTATAAGTGCGCGAACAGGATCGGTGTGTGGCTGCACGTTCGGATGCAGAATGGATTGGGCTGCGAGTTCCGTTGTTGCCAAGGCAATGCGCCCCCACAAGGGTGAAAAGGAAAGTGTGAAGTGAGACCGAGTCTTCCCTCTGCTTCAATGGCGAAGTGGTGAGATGCTGGGCTGCAGCGTCACCGAGGTTTCGTGGGCGAAGAGGTTCGCCTCATAAATCATTTTCGATTTTTCCAAATTTAACCAGCTTCACTGATAAAAAATAAACAAAAGTTCGCAAACCCGTAAAGTCCAAAGTGACATATTTTTATAAGTGTCCGTAGAACCCACTTGGAGCAGCTTAAGACGCGCTCAACTCTTTTTTTGTGGAAGCCAGATCCAGCAGAGTAAGTTTAAGCCAACGGAGGTGTCTCCATAACTTGTTGGAGAAAGTAAGGCTCATAAGGAAAATTGTCCATTGCCTTTTCAGGAGGATTTGGCGTCATATAACGCCCACAATTGTGTCGTCCTAAGCGGAAGCCAGGAAGGGTGGTTTCAATCGCCTCTACCGGGACCAAGTGCACCGCAAGCCTTTTCATTAACCGGCAGCGATTGCAAGGCGCGTTTAAAGAGCGCTCTATCTAACATTCAAAAAGTAAGCAAACGCCTCCAATGCCCAAAGCCTAGGCAGAACATTTTAAAGTGAAACAGTCGCCCGAAATCATTTGGTTGCGTTGGTAGTGTCAGACGAGCGTGTAATTTACGACACTGCAAAGTCAAATATTTAAGCCCCGGACGTGAAGGAAAACTTTTACTCATGAATTAATTGTTCAATGATAGCCTTTTAATTGTTTTAAATAATTTTTTTTTGCTAAGCGTGAGTGAGTGTGAGAATCTTCTTGCTGCTGTCAAGTAACCTGTAAAGGGTGAAATATTCAAAGTGATGTCTGGCAGTGCAGCAGAAACATAAAAATTTTGTTCTGTTTTGTTGTGATAAAACAAGAAAAACAATAGAGGCAAGCTAACTGCTCGACCGAAGTTTATATACCCTTGAGCATGATATCTACCTGCCAGTTTGTTATATGGCACCACAATTTTGACAAAATTTTGAAAACAAAAAAGTTTTTCTCACTAGAACTATTTTTTCAACCGGTCGTTTCTATGGCAGCTATATGCTATAGTCATCCGATTTGAATTAAACTTGGCAGAATTGTGTGTTGGCATATAATATTGACCAGTAACAAGTTTGGGAGCGATAGCATTGAAAACAAAAAAGTTTTTCCTACTAAGACGTTTTTTTCAAAACTATCTTTTGTATGGCAGCTATACTTTATAGTTGTCCGATTTTCATGCAACTTGGTGAAATTTTGTGATGGTATAGAAAACTTATAAACACCTTTTTCTCACTAGAACTACTTTTCGACCGATCGTTTCTATGGCAGCTATACGATATAGTCATCCGATCCGGCTGATTCCCACAAATGTACTGCACATTTGTACCAAAAGACTTCGTGCAAAGTTTGGTTAAGATAGCTTTTAAACTGACGGAGGAGATAGCATAGAAAAAGACGGACGGACAGACGGACATGGCTATATCAACTCAGCTCGCTGATCAAGAATATATATTGTAGTCGGAGATGCTTCCTTCTTTGCGTTACAAACATCTGAACAATTTTAATATACCCTCTCCAAGGGTATCAAAAGAAAAAATAAACAGAATAGAAGCAAGGCAGTTGTGAATTTAATCAATTTTTTTTTGTTTCAGCAGCGGTATCTGCAATTAGAGCGCTTTCACCTGTGGGGATCCAAAATTAAGTCCAAATCACATATTTATACCCGTTACTTGTAGAGTAAAAAGGGTATACTAAAAGTCGTGTAAATGTATGTTACAGGCAGAAGCAATATCAGCCGAGTCAATATGGCCTTGTCCGTCTATCCGTCTGACCACCTAGATCTCGGAGACTATAAGAGCTAGAGCTACCAAACTTGACATGTAGTCTTCTTTTATCTGCCGCAGATCAAGTTTGCTTAAAATTTTTGCCGCACCCACCCCCGCCCCTACAATAGAAAATGTTGAATAACATTTTTTAAGATATTAGGTTAAAATTTATAACTTAAATATTATATGTATATATAAGCAATTACTATCATCCCTGAAATGTACAGCAAGGTCGGATAATATATAGCCGAGTTAAAGAAATGTTGTATACTTTTCGGATGTTCACCCTCAGGAACGCAGAAACACTGTTGAACCTGTTTTTTCATAAGTAACGCGTATGTCGAAGTCGGTTAGAGCCGACTTTATCTTACGCTCTCGTTTTTCTGCAATTTGTTTTCACCTATTTCGCATTTATATCTAGAGGGGTTATAAACATTAAAGCACTCAGACGCCCATAAACTTACGCGTAACAGATGATTAGCTTTTGTTTGTCCATCTATATCTTGTTCAAGATTAAGAAATATTTACTATAGTTTTTATACCCGTTACTCGTAGAGTAAAAAGGGTATACTAAAGTCGTGCAAATGTATGTAACAGGCAGAAGGAATCATTTCCGACCATATAATGTATATATATTCTTGATTAGCATCAACAGCCGAGTCGATATGGACATGTCCGTCTGTCCGTCCGTCCGTCTGTCTGTATGAACACCTAGATCTCAGAGATGGTAAGAGATAGAGGTTTGACATGTATGGGACAAATGCTTCTTTTATCTGCACGCAAATCAAGTTTATTTCAAATTTTGGCCATGCCCCCTCCCGCCACCACAATTTCGAAAAAACGTCATATCTCCTACAGTTCGTACCTTCTAGAGATAGTAAGTAATTAGCAAAATGAATCGATTTGCCGAAGAAATGATAAAGATCGGATGATTGGTTCACAAGTTATGAGCAAAAAAGTGAACCAAGACCCCCGCTACCCACCCAAAAAAATGTTGCATACTTTTTGGATGGTCACCCTAAAGAACGCAGGAACACTGTTAAACATGTTTTTTCATGAGTAACGGGTATATCGAAGTCGGTTAGAGCCGACTTTAGTTTACGCTCTCGTTAATAATAGTCTTTTACGTGCATTATAATCAGCAGTAGTCTTAACATGCACAGAAAAAAAAGATCAAAGATCAGCCCTATCTTTCATAAGATCGGAAAAATATAAATTTTTCATATCGATGTGATACTATTTCCACCAAAAGATATGGACGCTATAAAATCATCTTGATATTTATTTCAGATGAAGGCCGATTTGATACTCAAGATACCCGTATGATACTAAATATCGTGATTTTTTTTCTGTGTGCTTATGTCCACATTTCTTTTGCCAGGTTTAAGTCAATAAATTTTATAATGTACTTGCAAAAGGCCCGTCGCGCTTCGCTGCGCATTGAACAGTATAAAACCAATATCAGAATCATTTTGAAGTCAATCGTGAAGGTCAAATATTTACCAAATTTGAAAACATTCTATAAATTTGTTTCCTCTGTAGAGCCCAGAAATCGAATCATACAAGCATAGGCTTGAAATCAACGCTTTACTACTTTGCTTTTTCACCGTTACGACTTTGCTGCTGCGTTCTTACCACACCCATCCCACCTACACCCACCCACTCCCCACTTCTCTACTTCTAACACAGCTTATACCCGTTTCCCACCTATTTTCCACCCTCTACCCGCCAACATCCCACCCACTTATCACCCAATTCCCGCCCAGATCCAACCCACTTCCCACACACATCCCACCCACTTCTCGCCCACTTCCCACCCACCTCCCACCCACATCCCACCCACCTACCACCCACATCCCACCCACATCCCTCCCACTTCCCATCCAGTTCCCACCCATCTCCCACCCACATCCGACAAACTTCCCTCCCACTTCCCAACCACCCACACCCCACCCCCTTTCCGCCCAATTCCCACCCACTTTCCTTATTTGAATTATTTCATGCGGCTGATTTTTTTATTGTTGCTGGAGTTATTGTATTTGGGTTTGTTTTTGTATTAGTTTTAATTGCAACTGTAGTTTTTTAGTTTTGTACTCTGTCTTGTTGTTGTTGCCGTTTCATTTCATTTTCTTACGCTCCTGATCGGTAACTCATTTCAATTGCTCCCACGCACACATTGAAATCGTTTCTCTTCGATGTATGCTCTCTGGGCTTTGGTTTTGCGTGCGCTCGTTGAAGCAACTGTAAAGCAAAGTGTGCCTTTCGAAATGAACTGGGAGCAAATGGCTGGCAACCTTAACCACCAACTTTCCACCCAAAAGTGGTTGATTTTCGGGAAGATTGGTATGCAATTAATGTTGAATTATTTTTATTGATTTTTGAAAATGAGTTTGAACTTGATCGAATGAAAAATAAAAAAGTTTCATACAAAAGTTTCCGCAAATTTTCCACATTTCCCGACAGAATTTTCCAAAATCCGTTCTTAGTACTCACTTTCAGCATAAGATAAAACTACTGTGAAAATCTCATCTTCCTCTCTTTTATGGTTAAGGCTGTGCGACGGTCACCAGTCAGTCAGTCAATTAGTCAGGTTGAACTCTTTTATATATATGTAGGATGGCACGCCAAAGTTCGCCAATAATAAATCCAGGACACTTGTAATTTAATGTTTATTGAATATAATGTGAATGTGATATGAACTTATTATTAATATAATTAAGATGAATTTTAAGCAACGAGCAACTACGAACGCACGACTCAAGACACACTTCTTTCTCGCTTGGCTGACGCAATCTCACTCACTTCTCAGAGCGAACTAGTTATTCTCCTTTTCTCAGTTATTGGAACAGTGTTGCATGTTAGACATATCGATAGTTAATTTATCGAATAATAGCTCTTACCGCTTCTGGTGGTTTTTCCAGATCCTACATTCGGCCGTCCTGATCTTTCATTCGACTTGAATAATGAATCGTCGGATGACTCAGCTTGGGTAACCCACTTTTCATAAACTCAGCGACTGTTGTAGTTTTCCCTGGACCTTCGTGATCACCCACCTTTTCCACATCGTATCGCCCATGAGCTCGAACTCGTACAACCTTATAAGGACCAAAAAACTTAGCTTTTAACTTTAACCCTGTGCCGTATTGGGTTCGCTTAATGGCTACCAACTCGTTTACCTGATACTTAAGCTCTTTTTGCCGACCTCTGTTAAATGTTCTACGATTTTCTTGTTGGATCTTCAGAATATTTTCCTGTGCTTCTGTGCGAAGTATTTCCGTTTCAGTTTCGAATTCTTTAATGGAAGCTTCTTCCAAAAACTCGTGCAAATCAGATACTCTGTTCAACTTCATTTCAACTCCAGTAAGTAATTTAAAAGGTGAAACTTTTGTACTCCTAGGGGGAGTGCTATTGATCGTTTGCTGTACGACATCAATATGCTTATACCAACTACAAGGCGTTTCGAGACACATCTTGGATAACATAGGTATAACCGTTTGGGGATACGCTCCACCTGACCATTACCTCGAGGAACTCCTGTGGCTATCATTAAATGTTGTATACCTTCCTTTTCGCAATACTCCTTAAACAAATTGGAAACAAATGCTGCGCCTCTATCAGATATAATGCGTTTCGGATTCCCGAACACAGCTGCTTGCCGTTTAAGCCGATCTACAACTCCTTCTGCCGTAGTGTTTTTTGTTGGATAGAGCCAAACAAATTTTGAAAAGGCATCAACTACAACGAAAATATAGTTATAGCTTTTACTGGTTTGCTCTAACGGACCTACATGATCTACATGATATGTCCCTAGCGGTCTGTCCTCTTTGTTAATTGGTTCCAAAAATCCTTCTTTCTTGCCCGCCTTACTCTCAGCAATTATACATTCAATACAGCTTTTTACAATTTTCTGCGCTTTGGATGCTAGCTGGGGGATATAAAATGATTTTTCCACTGCCTCTTGAGTTCGTTTTGCTGAAAAATGTCCTTCTTTATGAGCAATTCTGATAATTTCTTCCTCCATTAGCGATGGTACAACTATAAGTTCCTTAATGGGATCCTTATACACAATGCCATGCTTCACATAAAAATCATCATAAGTGCTTTTTTCCAAGACAGCCAATACTGCTCGTACCCAATCATCTCTAGCTTGTGCTTGCTGCAATCTGTGGAGCAATGAATCTTCGAGCATCAGACATGATACACGGCTCAAAGCATCAATATGTCTCATTTTACTTCCACTTCGATGCTCAATGTCAAAAGCAAAATCCTGAAGAAATAATGCCCACCGTGAAACTCTTAATGGAACATCACCTCGTTTCTTCAACGTCATAGTGAAGGCATTGCAGTCGGTCACAACTTTAAATTTAATCCCGAGTAAATAAATGCGCCATTTCTTTAAAGCTTCAACTATGGCTAAAGCTTCAAGTTCGTATGAATGATACTTTTCTTCTGCCGGCTTTGTCTTTCGACTAAAATACTGAATTGGATGGAATAACTGATCATCGGGATCTTTTTGCAAAAGCACCCCGCCATAACCATGCATGGAAGCATCTGTATGAACTTCAGTCTGAGCCTTTGGGTTATATAACCGTAATACCGGAGCACTGACTAAAGCTTCCTTCAACTGATTGAACGCGATACGTTGCTCATCTCCGAACTTAAACTGGGCGTCTTTGCGAAGCAAATCGGACAATGGTTTAGCTACCAAAGCGAACGATTCTATAAAACGTCTGAAATAAGATGTCAAACCGAGAAAACGCTGTAAGCTTTTTCGGTCATGCGGTTGTGGAAAATTCCGAACGGCCTTCTTCCACAATGTACCCTAGAAAGTCGACCTTTTTCATAAGAAACTGGCACTTACTCCATTTAATTCTCAAGTTATACTCTGCTGCTCTTTCTAGCACGCGTCTTAGCTTTTGAATGCCTTCATTTATGTCCTTGGAGGGAATAATAAGGTCGTCCATATATGCTACAACCGTCCCATCTTGTATCAAATCCACAAGAATGGCATGAATGAAGCGTGAAATTACTGCTGGAGAGTTTGATATTCCAAATGGAACATACAAAAATTCAAACTGACCTCCATGTGTAACAAACGCAGTATATTTTCTCGAATTCGGCTCGATTGGAACGTGAAAAAATCCATTTGCAAGATCAAGTGTGGTAAACACGTAATGACCTTGCAGCCTCTCGATAACATCGTCAAGTAAGGGCATTGGAAAGTTATCCCTTGCAATCTTTGCGTTTAAGCCTCTGTAGTCACAGCATACTCTTTTACTATCATCTTTTTTCGAAGCCAGCACCACATTATCCGCATATTCCGAGGTGCTTGGTTGTATGATTTTTTCCTTTAGCCACTTCTCAATCTGCAAATCTACAACACATTTGTCTGCATACGACGTGCGCCTTGGGCGTTCAAAAACGGGATGTTCATCGTTAAGCAAAATTTTCATTTCGATCGGACTTTTCTTCTTCATTTCTGGCGAGTAGTTCTCAATTAACGATTCTACGGCCTCAGCAAACGGTTTTTCTAGATGAGATAAATCAATCACTGAGTCCTCTGTTCCTGCGTATAGACATAACTCCTTACACTCTCGTAAGAGTTCTAGTTTTGGCTCACTATCGTTAAG
The DNA here is from genome assembly GCA_018904275.1 of Lordiphosa clarofinis. Lineage (NCBI taxonomy): Eukaryota > Metazoa > Arthropoda > Insecta > Diptera > Drosophilidae > Lordiphosa > Lordiphosa clarofinis. The sequence continues at coordinate 55,318 of JAEIGQ010000253.1, forward strand.
AGTTTCTCCTGTTACCACTGTAGCTGAACCTACGACCGGATTACTTGCAATTTTCTTTGCCCTAGGTCGAAGCTCTACCGAATTCTCAGATACAATCAAATCAACAATCTTTACAATGTCATTTCCGATAACAGCTTCGTACTTAATATATTTCTTGCTTGTAACATGGAAAGTAATATCCAAAATATTTTCATTAACCTGAACTTGTGTTACAAAGCAGCCTAGTGTGTTCAGCTCGCTGTTACAAATTCCGACAAGAGAGTGCTTCTCATCCGTGAGCTTGACAATTCCTAGCTTTTTGGCAACATCGTCACGTATCGGACAAAGATCACAACCTGTATCGATCAGTGCGGAGAAAACTTCATTATTACAAGTTAGCTCTTTAAAAATGCATTTTCCACCACTGCCAATCCTGTTAGTTATTGTGTTAGCCTTTTTTCCTTCCTGCTTCACTACTACACGCGACTGTGTACATTCAGAAGCCTTGTGCCCTAAATCATCGCATTTGAAACATTTTATGGCCTTTGTACATGCTCTTGCCAAATGTGATGGATCACCGCATTTAAAACATTTCTTAGACTGTCCTTTATCCAGATCTGGTTTCTTCTCATCGCTTTCATAATGGCTTTTATTCGAGTTACACACTTGAGGGCGACTACTACGAATTTTCTCATACACTTTAATTTGCTCCTTTAACTGTTGAATAGTCTTGGCTTGATACAAATTACTTTTATTGCTCCGCGAATCAGGTAACCCTTCGATAAAATATTCAATCAAGCTTGTTTCATCTAATTTAACAGGTCTGCCCATTTCCATAAGGCTATAAAGATACTCCCTGTAATCTTCACCTTGACGCTTTCGTCTATTTCTTAACATACGATGTACTTCAATTGACGATACCGCAGTCCCAAACTCTGCTAACAGTGCTTTCTTAATTTCGACCAGTTCGAAATACCTTCTTGACTGCGCACGAATATTTTTGCTGCTCCTTTAAGCAACTGTTTTGAGTATATGAACTTTTGAAGGTCATTCCACTTGACGGTGGTAGCATTATCTTCAAACTCCAAAACCCATTGTTCGATGCTTACTTGACCTGATCCACTAAAATGTGAAAGTGAGTCTTCAATATCGCGTAATGTAAATGTTGTATGCCCTGCCTCTACAACTGCGTAGGAACTATGATTTGACCCATCTTCGTCATTCTCGGATTCATCATCCTCACTGTCATCAGCTTGCAAACCGAAATGCTCTAATAGTCTATCCTGCAACGTTTGCTTTCTACCAACTGTTGATAAATTCAGTTCAGACAACTTTTCTTTTAGTGCATTCACAGTTAAAACCAAAATTTCGTCTTTATCCATCTTGTGCTCGTCGTTGCTTGCCCTTTACATGTGCTGAAAATTAAAACTTATTTGTAAACAGAATATTTCTTTAACTTAATGGTTTTTGCAATTAAATCTGTCTCATATATGTTTTACGTTACGTTAATAAATTTGTTTTCTTTTCAAATTTACTCAATTTTCCAAAATCAAAATTTTCGGCCAGAATTCAATAATTAAACAATTAACTCATCTGCCAACTTAAACATTCTTTGCTGCTTTACACGCTCTGTACTATTACTTGCTCTGTTGTTCTGCCTCTGCTCACCGATGACGTCACTGGCACATGCCACGATCCGCGTCCGCCAGATCATGCATCAATTGTCTTCTGCCACGTCGATGCTGCTTTACAACCAGAAGTAATCTTTCGATGAATATGGACCATAAAGATTCGCTATACAGCCTCCGCCACGAAAATATGTAACATCCTCTTTCATCTGCTCCGAAATGTCGAAATTATGCGCTATCCAGCCCTCGCTACGCAAAATTTACATTTCCTCGATTGCGTTGTACGGCCACACTGCTACTGCCACGCCAACCACGTATGTTTGTCCTGCTCAAACTCACACACACACATGTGCAAAGTCTCCGCTGCCTCAGCTTCTAGATGTTTCTTGGAATTATGATGCACAATAAGTTGCTAAATACGCATATCTCGTGCCTTTCCTTGGATTGCATAAAAATTTTGTTGAATTATCATGCACCCACTCAGTTTTTCGCTTCTCGTTTAGCTTTTTCACCTTTGTCTTTAGACTTTGTTCATTATTTTACACTCATTCATTTCTGCAGGCAATTCACAAGTTTTTATCCCACTTCTGACACCAAATTGTAGGATGGCACGCCAAAGTTCGACAATAATAAATCCAGGACACTTGTAATTTAATGTTTATTGAATATAATATGAATGTGATATGAACTTATTATTAATATAATTAGGATGAATTTTAAGCAACGAGCAACTACGAACGCACGACTCAAGACACACTTCTTTCTCGCTTGGCTGACGCAATCTCACTCACTTCTCAGAGCGAACTAGTTATTCTCCTTTTCTCAGTTATTGGAACAGTGTTGCATGTTAGACATATCGATAGTTAATTTATCGAATAATAGCTCTTACCGCTTCTGGTGGTTTTTCCAGATCCTACATATATAGACTAGCAAATAACCCGTCGCGCTTCAATGCGCCTTCAACAGTATAGAACCAACGCACACTCACTTCAAGTCCACAACCCAAACACTTCCCGTCCACTTCCCGCCCTCTTCCCGACCACTTCCAGCCAATTTTCCGCCCACATACCACCCACATCCCGCCCACATACCACCCACTTCCCACCCTCTTCTCACCCTCTCCCGTCCACTTCCCGTCCACTTCCCGCCCACATCCCACAAACATCCCGTCCACATACCACCCACTTCCTGTGAGGGGAACATACCACCCACTTTCCACCCTCTTCCCGTCCACTTCCCGCTAACATCCCACCCACATTCCACCCACTTCCCGCCCACATACCCACTTCCCGCCCTCTTCCCTTCCACTTCCAGCTAATTTTCCGCCCTCATCCCACCCACTTCCCGCCCACATACCACCCACTTCCCACCCTCTTCTCACCCTCTCCCGTCCACATCCCGTCCACTTCCCGCCCACATCCCACCCACATCCCGCCCACATCCCACCCACATCCCACCCACTTCCCGCCCACATACCACCCTCTTTCCGCCCTCTTCCCGTCCAAAACCCACCCACATCCCGCCCACATCCCAGCCACTTCCCGCCCACATACCACCCACTTCCCGCCACATTCCACACACTTAACATCCACTTACCACCCACTTCCTAAACAACTTACCACCCACATCCCATTTACTTCCCAACCACTTCCCAGTGGGCATCCCGGCGGTATTTCTATCATCGGAAAATAAAAACAAAAATTAATTCCGATTTTGACCTTTCAAACCGAGTTTCAAGCCAATCGGATGAAAAGTAGAATTTTTCATGCAGAATTTTCCGGGAATTTTCCGACCGTTGGGTCAAATTTTTCAATTTCGGAAAATCATATTTCAATTCATTTCACCTACTTTCCTTTCAAACCGAGTTTCAAGCCAATAGGATGAAAAATAGTTGTTTTCATGCAGAATTTTCCGGAAATTTTCCGACCGTTGGGTCAAATTTTTCAATTTCGGAAAATCACATTTTAATTCATTTCACCTACTTTCCTTTTAAACCGAGTTTGAAGCCAATCGGATGAAAACTAATTTTTTTTATGCAGAATTTTCCGGCTATTTTCCTCGTGGGCGGATTTTCAAAAATCGGGAAAACACGTGTCGAATTATTTCGCGTACTAAGCTTACAAACCAAGTTGCAAGTCAATCGGATGAAAAATAACATTTTTCCCATACAAACTTTTCCGACGCTTTTCCGACTTTTCCGGGTGGAATTTTCCAAAACCCCGTCTTAGTACGCACTTTCACCACCAACGGAAACTCCTGTGAAAATTACAGCCCTCTATCTCTTACCGTTTGGGCTCTGCGATGATTGCCAATCAGTCAGTCAGTCAGTCAGTCAGTCAGTCAGTCAGTCAGTCAGTCAGTCAGTCAGTCAGTCAGTCAGTCAGTGAATCAGTGAATCAGTCAGGACACTCTCTTTTATATTTATAGAGATTGCAATTAAATTTTTTTTGTTGAACACATGCTAGCGCTGCCCCTGTGAGAAGGATGAACATGAGATCGTTCACGGAATTTATTTAATCTATTAGGAGCGAACGGTCAGGGAAGGGTGGGCCAACGCAATCACAACAATAACAGTGGCTGTAATGACGGATGTGTAAGAGAGTTAGTTTGTGTTTGGATTATTTGTTCTAATCTTTTAATGTCGCAAGCACGCTCACTAATATAGGAACTCGCCTATATGATATGATAAGGGTAATGCTTTAGAGCAGAGATGGGCATGCACACATATCGTCACATTTTTCACACGCATACAAGCACAAGCAAATATAAGGAGCTGTCAATGCTTATAGCGTACGTGTGATTTTGTGCAGTCGGCCGCGGCAGAGCCCTAATGCACACGCTGCTTCGTGTGTATAGGAACGTCGCGACGCGCCCATCTCTGCTTTAGAGGCAGCTACATAGCCAGCAACGTGCCAGTTGCCTCAAAAACCAAAAAGACCGGCCGTACGTAATTTGTTACAATTGTTGCAGTGTTTCTGAGGTGGACCAACAAGAATTAACAAAAGTTCAGTGCGATTTTCTTTCACAAACTCAATTCTACACACGGATCATAGAAAAAGTCAAGTGCGCCGCAGGCAATTTTTTTTTTTTTGAAACGCGCGTGGTAAGGAGTTTATAAGTTTATGAACAAACCGCTCATTTAAGGCCCAAAAATATATAATGAAGCAAGGCAAGCAAGTGATGACGAACATGACGCAGCCTCTAGAGAAGTAACGATTTCGATTCGTGACAACATAGAGATAGACCCGCCGACCCAACAGGAAGTCTGTTTAGCCATACAAAGGCAAATCACCTGGCGCTGATTTGCTGCCCGCTAAATTGTTAAGGCTGATGGCAAAGGGGTGGGTACTTTTACACCCTAGTAAACTGTATGGTTACACAGACAAAAAAAATTAGACAGAGTTCCGGCAGAGGGAAGGACAGAGAAATCTATCTGTGAATGTGGTGGGGTGGTTGCCTCTGATCGCTGTTGCTGTTGCTGGTAGGGGGTGCCGACTTTTCACTTGTTGAAATTATTATAAAAGTAGGGAGCCAAATAAAAAGACGTCTTGGCGCTTCAGTTCTAATTCACAGTATGACCCTTTATGGTTACTTCAAAAATCCAATTTAACAAACTATACATATAACTTAAACAACTAGATATAGTTAAAAGTTAGGGACGGTGGAACCGAAACGAATCTAAACATCCCGCCGCCCTTGCAATATAATTGCGAAATAAGGTACTTCATGTAGGAACTTCATAGGTGGACTTCAGTCTTTCTTATAACTCTAAGTATTATATAATTATTCTAAAATTAGGAACGACAGGAGCCGGACAGTATCCAACCAAATACTGTGCTATGCGCCACTAGAAGGCCTGATGTACTAGGGAGAACACCAGCGCGAATCACATCCCCATAGACGTCTGCTCCTAGTACCAGTGCAACCGTGGAGGGACGATAAAACGTTTCGTCGGACAGAGAGATATGGTCGAACTTCTCCTTCACCTTGGGATCGATCGGAGCGGAAGGCGTTCGAAGGTGTAATTCCGGATCGACCTTAAGAACGACTTCCAACCTGAACTCCTTGCTCATTTTCGACCGGAGCACTGCTGTACAAGCCTCTTCTGATCCGATGTTGACTGTTTTCAACCGAAATGCCCGTGCCAGGGAAGCATTAATCCGCGACACTGGCTCGCAGGGATCGATCAAACCTCGGGTGTCGTATGAAGTCGATCCGTTGTCGACAATCACCGTGGCAGTTGGTAGCACTTGTGGATTCTTGTGTTGCAGCAGTGTGGTCAATGAGGGAGCCCGGATTGGGGTTTCAGGATGAGAGCGAGGACGTTGGATAGGTGTAGCCGGCCGGGAACGAGGCTGTTGGTTTGGTGATGCCGTCCGTTGGCGAGCAGGACGAGTATGATCCCGCATATGGAGAAGGGTGTGGTGGTCGCTGTGGCACACACGACATTTATCGTTGCTTCGGCAAGAGCGGCCAGAGTGCTCATGTGCCAAGCAATTCGGACAATATTGGTTGGCTATGACCGATCTCAGCCGCTTCTCCGCACTTAGTCTCAAAAATCTTTTGCACTTCTTCAAGGCGTGGATGCCTCGGCAGATTCGGCAGCGGTAAGACTGAGTACCTCGGGAACATCTGCTTTCATTGGCATAGCTATCGGTCTTGCGTGGACGGGGGGTTATCGTGGATGAAGTGTTGAGTGGTCTATCGTAAAGTAAAATATAATGGATTAGTAAGTTTCTTTAATTACGGAAATTAACAGACATGTAATAGGATTGGATTTCTGTTTCTATTGGAAGGAGGACTACTTTTGCAATTGGCCGTCTGATAATACCGCGGGTAGTGGAAAGATCTACCACACGGACCTTATCGTCGGCACCAGGATAAGTTTTATGGACTCGAGCGAGCCGCCATTCATGAGAAGGAATATTGTCCTCTTTGATAATAACCATGTCCCCAACCTCTAGGTTCTTCATGGGATACTGCCATTTGTTGCGTTTGTGAAGCTCATGAAGATATTCGCTTTTCCAGCGTGAACAAAACTGTTGGCTCAAAGCACGGAGACGCTGCCATCGATTGAGAATGGAGGCTGCTGCTTGCTTGATCTCAGGCTCAGTTGAAGAGAGCAAGGGACCCCCAATAAGGAAATGACCAGGACTTAAGGCCAACGGATCCGTGGGATCTTCAGACATCGGAGAGATCGGTCGGGAGTTGAGGCACGCTTCTATTTTTGCCAATAAAGTGGACAATTCCTCGAAAGTGTATTTTGCGGAGCTCATGGACTTGTAAAATAGTGACTTAAAGCTTTTTACACCAGCTTCCCACAGACCACCCATGTGAGGAGACCCAGGAGGGATAAACCGCCACACCAGATTGTGATGGCTATATGCGGACGTGATCTGTGTGCTGGAAGCTTGGAGGAAATCGTCTGCTAGCGCTCTGGAAGCACCCACAAAATTCTTGCCGTTATCGGAATGAATTTGATGTGGGCAACCCCGCCTTGCTACGAATCTAGCAAAGGCTTCTAAGAACTTTTCTGTGGTTAAGTCGGATGCGGCTTCCAGATGTATGGACTTGGTGCTAAAGCAAACAAAAACACAAACATACCCCTTGGTAATCCGGCATGCTCGGCCTGTAAAACTTTTGATTTCAAAAGGACCGGCATAATCCACCCCGGTGTATGTAAATGGTCTGGAAAACGTTACTCTTTCGGAGGGAAAGTCACCCATCAGTTGCGTTTGGAGTTTCTTTTTGTGGATGACGCAGACCTTACATGAGGAGATGACGGCCTTGACTAAGTTACGTAGTCTTGGTATCCAATATTTTGCCCTTATAAGCCGCATGACAAGCTGGTTTCCCCCATGTAAAGATATACGATGAGTAAATCTTACCAGCAGGCGTGCTCGATGCTGGTAGTAGAATCGGATGACGCTCATTGTAGGTCATTGATTCAGATGATTGGACTCGGCCACATGCTCGCAAGGTGCCATTCTTGTCCAGGAATGGATTCATGTTTAGGAGGGAGCTTGTTGATGGTAGGGGCTTCTTTTTTAGAAGGTAGGAATATTCCTCTGCGTATAGAGATTTTTGGCTGGCTGTAATAACAGCTTGGAGTGCATCAGCTAGCTCAGCACTACTTAGCTGTTTCGCTAAAGGGGCACTAACTTGCAACACTTGATGAAACGAAAAGCATAGCTGAGCACGCGCAACGCTCGTCCGAGGTCTGAGAACCGGACGAGAATGTCGGAAGGAGACGATATTGCTACGTGAGCCTTAACTGTTCGTTGCTCAAGACTGGTTTCTGGAGGTGTAACAGTCGGAGACACCCAACGTTCTTGTGGAGATCTCAACCAAGCGGGTCCATGCCACCACATGTCGTTGTCTATTAATTCCCCCCGCACTTAGCCCTCTACTTGCTAGGTCAGCGGGATTGTCCTCGGAACGGACATGGTTCCATCTTTCTAGGTTACTACAACGAGCTATTTTGGCAACACGGTTGGCCACGAAAGTGGTCCAGTCACATGGAGGCTTGCCTAACCAAGCAAGCACGATCGTCGAATCTGTCCAAAAGAACATTTCGCACAATCCGAGTGGCAGCAGCGGAACAATTGCCTCTGACAGTTCAGCCAATAGGACTGCTCCGCATAACTCCAGTCGAGGCAAGGAGATCGTTTTGACTGGCGCTACTCGTGTTTTAGCGGTGAGAAGTATGCACGAAATGTCCTGTTCTAGTTCTACGCGAACATAGAGAGCGGCGCCATATGCGCGCTGGGAGGCGTCACAAAAGCCATGGAGTTGAATTGTTGCTTTTGGACGAATGCGTACCCATCGTGGGATTTGGATCAAATTAATCTGATTGAAGCTCCGCAGGAAGTTTTGCCAAGTTTGGAGAAGTTCGCTAGGTAGGTCATCATCCCACCCTAGTTGCTTTAGCCAGATTTCTTGCATGAATATCTTGGCCTGCACGACAAACGGAGCCAGCCAACCTGCTGGGTCGAACAACTTCGCGATTTGGGATAGGACTTCGCGTTTTGTATAAGAGGATCTGGACTCAAGTTCGGATACAGTAAAGTAGAATTCGTCAGTGGTGGCACGCCACCGAATCCCTAAGGTTTTCGCTGTACTAGCATCCTCAAGCTCGAGGAAGTCTGCATGTAGGAGATGATCAGGTTGTATCGATTTTAGAACGCTCTTATGGTTGGAAGTCCATTTTCGCAAGGGAAAGCCCGCTGAGTTAAGGGCTTCTTGCAGCTCGCGGATCATTGCGATTGCATTCTGCTCTGTGTGAGCACCTGCCAGTACGTCATCTACATACATATCTGACCTAATGATCTCACTTGCTAGCGGATATTGATTCTCCACGTCATCCGCAAGCTATTGGAGAACCCGAAGAGCCAGAAACGGTGCACAATTGATGCCAAATGTCACAGTGCTGAGCTCGTAGTCCCCAAGCTCACCACTTTTGTCGCGAAATAAAATACGTTGGAAGGGTCTATGCTGCGGAGTAACCAGAATTTGGCGATACATTTTTGTTATGTCTGCGTTAAAGACAAATTGGAAACAACGCCACCTTAACAGTTGGATTGTTAAATCGGCTTGGAGTATTGGCCCCGGATGGAGAGTATCGTTTAAGCTAACTCCATTCGTGCTTTTACAGGATGCATTGAACACTACGCGCACCCTTGTGGTAGTGCTGTCTGGCTTGATAACGGCGTGATGGGGCAAATAGAAATTTTGGGAACTATTACTCAATGAAACTTTATGCATATGACCCAGATCCAGATATTCTTGGAGCACTAAGTCATACTGGGCCTTCAACTGCGCGTCCCTATTTAAACGACCTTCGTTTTTTAAAAATTGGGAAAGCGCAATTGATCTAGAGTGCCCTAAGTCAATATGTGCTGGATTTCGGAAAGGAAGAGAAACCACATATCGACCCGAATCATCCCTTTGCGTTGTCTGCCTGAAGTATTCTTCACATTTAGCATCGGATTCTTTCACCGGTCGTACCGGTAGATCCTCCACCTCCCAAAACTTTGTAAGGAGATTGTCTAGATGATCTTCTGTGCTGAGTGAGATTTGCGTTGAGAAGGATGCTATGGATTTAGCGGTATCCGATGGAACTGGGTCAGTAATTACCCAGCCAAATATGGTCTCTTGCCCCATAAGAGTACCACAAATATTAGCTCGAAAACCACTTAGAAGAATCGATGGGAGGATATCAGCGCCAACAATCAACGTCAATCGATGAGCTTTTCGAAAAGGTTGGGTCGGCCAATTGAATGTCGGGTAGATTTCGCAAGGCGTTGGCAGGAATTGTACAAGATGGCAAGTTTCCTGCCAGGCGTGGGAGGACATATGCCGATGCTTCGATGCGCATTCGCGCTCGATGGGGCGAGCTCAAAATTATATGGCATAACTTTTGCGTTTGTGCTGCAACCGTCTGGTTCAGCCCCGAAACTTGCGCTTGCACAATTTGAAAGGGTAACTTGAGAGTTTTAAAAAATCGTTCGGAGATAAAGGTACCTTCGGATCCTGAGTCGATGAACGCTCGGGCCGTATAAGTTTTACCTTGATGCACGATATTGATGAGTGCCGTGCCTAGAAGAACACCTTGTGTATTGGAAACAAAGTAATTCTGAACGTTTGTTTGAGAAGTAGAAGTGGACTGTATATCTGATGGATTCTTTGTAGTGTTGACTGCTGCGAAAGGAGCTGGAGTGGTGTTACCACGATGGAGTAGTGTGTTGTGACGACCCTTACACGTGTAGCAATTATGTGCACTTGTGCATTCACGGAGTTGATGCCCTCGTGCAAAGCAGTTTAGGCATAATTTCTGTTGGCGAATGCAATTACCCCTTTCTTGGACGGTCATTTGGAGAAACCTGGGGCAAACACGAATCGGATGGTTCTCCTTTGAACAGATTTTACATATTTGGGTCTTAACGTTGACTTTTGTCTCAAAGGTGTTAAGTCTTTTGGATGGAGCACTATTGTGAGCAGGTCGGACTGACTGAACGGTTAGCGATGGCTTAACGTCTTCAATTGCCTCTAAGGCGCGATAGCGCTCACTGAGAAAGTCATTCATTTGCCGCCACGTTGGAATTTCAGCCTTATTGGGAAGTGACTGTTCCCACAGGGATAACGTTGACGTTGGCAATTTGCCAGAACAAAGGTAAACCAGCTGACCATCCCAATTCGTTGTCGGGATTTTGGAGTGTTCAAGCGCTGTCAAGCACCCCTGGATGGTGCTTTGCAGTTCCTTTAAGGCTGGGCCTGATTCGACTGGAACTGTTTTTAAATTAAAAAGGATTTTAAATTGGCTATTTACTAAGAGACGTTTGTTCTCAAAGCGTTCCTTTAATGTATCCCAAGCGGTTTGGAAACCCTCATTGGTAAGAGGGGACTTGGATACGATCGCCTTTGCCTCACCACTAGTCTTTGCGTTCAGGTGGAACAACTTTTCAACTGAGGTCAGTCTAGGATTTTTTATATAAATGGCCTCAAATAAATCCCGGAAGGTTGGCCATTGCACATAGTCCCCATTAAAAACCTCAGTGTCGCATGGCGGAAGATGTAGGCCCTTGAATGAGGGGGTTCCTTCTGGACCTGACCCAGATTGCCGTAACAATGCACAGGCTTCTTCAATTTTGTCATCCAGACTTGATGAACAGCGTTCGTATACAACATAACATTGTTCATACTTGGCCTGCAAGACCGGAGAGGAGTCGGATGTGGCAGCCAAGGAACAAAGTTCGTACTCTTGCTCAATCTTTTCCCATAATGCTTGAACTTGTTTATAACGGACTTTTAACATGGACAAAGTGACCTTAGTAGCCGATGGGGTGTTTACTTTAGCTTCGAATTGGGTAAGCCTGTCACTGGCAGCAATAAAACTATCTAAAGACATTTCCTTTTTGTGTGAAGAGCTAGCTGCACTCGATCTCGTGACTCGCAAAGGAAAATTACCAACTTTTTCAGTTCCCTTGGAGTCTGATTTAGACGGAAGAGATGGAGTACTGCTCTTTGGCAGAATGGGAGAGGAAATTTTCTTGCTGTCGGAATTAGATTGTACTTTAAGCTGATTTTTATCACCCGGAAAACTCATTCGAACTACAAATATGTGACGGAGTCGGTCTGTGCCTTGGCCTTTGTAGCGACAGAATAGCGGAAATTAGTAACCCTTTTATTTCTATGTTCAATCCCCCCTTTTTTGTAAACGAGGAGAACCAATATAGTTGAACGATGTATATATAATATATTTTAAACTGTTTAAATTTGTATTTGTATGTGTGAAAAAATTTACTTTGATTTTAGTTTATTTAATTTTAATTTATTTAAATGTAGCGGATGTAAATGCTTTAAATTTTCATGGAAGACAAAATTTTTTTATTATTATTTTTTTTTTTATTTATTATTTTGGAACAAGTGGAATATGGAACGCTTTATTTAAAAAAAGCGGAGCAGAGGGCTTCATCGATCTCGATAGCTCTGCACTTATCGATAGGCCTGTGTGCAAATATATATATGACTGTGTATGTATGTATGTGTGTAGAAATGTATGTATGTAGATATTTAATGTTTGTATAATTGTTTAATAAATGTTCACAGGGATTGGATAATGTTAGCAGCCAAGTTGGAGATTGTTAAAATGCTAGTGTTATGTGGAGGCTTATGTGGATGATGGGGATTAAATGTGTGGATAATAATTTTCGGCGCCAATTTTGTAAGTGTGTGTGTGAGTGTGTGTGCCGGCAAATATAATTGCCATTTAATTATGCAAATAAATATCCGTGGATCGACAGGTGCGTCTGCGCAATTTTCGTAGACGTAAATTGTTGATAATGTTTGGATGTGTGTGTGTGTAAGTGAGTTGGAAATGCGGGTATGGAAATTCACTTAAATTTGGGGGTTGTATTTTTTGCATACATATACATATATTTAACACAAATGAACAAAGTTGGTGTGGAAAAATTAAAATATATGTATGTATATGCAAAACTAGCACATAACCCGTCGCGCTTCGCTGCGCCTTTGACAGTATAGAACCAATATCAGACCGTGGTCGGATTTTCCATCATTGGGAAATCACACTTAAAATAATTGCGAACTTTATCCGTACAAACAGAATCTCAACTCAATCGGATGAAAAGTAGTTATTTTCCATGTAGAATTTTTCTGGAATTTCGCGCCTGGGGCGGAATTTTCGTCAGAACTCCTCTCCAAATTTCAGCCCTTTATCTCTTACCGTTTAGGCTGTGCGATGATTGCCATTGAGTTAGTGAATCAGTCAGTGAATCAGTCAGTCAGCCAGTCAGTACACTCTCTTTTTATAGATATAGAGCGAGGCCAAAAAGTGAGAGAGTATTGATGTCGATTCGAACTCTTGCGAGCGAATGACGGCTTTCTGCTCTTTTGGTCTCAGCTTCGGCAAACGTTCGGGTCGTGTACGTGTGAATAACGAAATGTTTTCGCCCCCCTGGGAGGAACCAAGGACTAAGTATCGCTAGAATAGGGATATTAAAATTCCATTCAAACAATTAAGCATTTATTTGAGAATCTTTATCTTTATAATAGATTACAAAAGAAATATGCCTTGCGGACTGAGCGCTTCATAATTATAAGTGGTCTGCCACCGAATTCAGAAAGGCCAAGTAGCGCGAGGGTAGAGAGTCAGCCGCCCATGTCAGCAGTTGTGGGTTCGAATCATGGCCTGACGCAAGCGAAGATTTTTTTTTTTTTTTTTTTTGTTTTCAAATTGTATTTTTATTGTATTTTTAAACAAATATAATTTTTTGTTATTTTTGATATCAAGAAAACACACATCTAGTAAATATTTTCAGCACTTAAACGTTTTTTTCGTTTTGGAGAGCAATGGGAGCTGCGTTGAGGAAATGCTTTCTTAGTACAACGTCCGATCACTATAGGAAGTTATTGTGAAATTTTGAAGTTTCTAGCTATTACGGTTTAGCTTCAAGTGTGATGATCAGGTAAAATATCTTATCACTATATGATTATAGATGGCTGCCACCTTGAGTGGCTGGAAAATAGCTGGCACTTAACTTTTTTCTCGTTCGGAGGATCCACCAATGACTGTTGGGCTTAGGGGGAGACTTCTGTTGTCGTCTCAGGCTTCTATCCGGTTTGATGGACCAATGTAAATGTGGTGGGGTGGTTGCCTCTGATCGCTGTTGCTGGTAGGGGGTGCCGACTTTTCACTTGTTGAAATTTTTATAAAAGTAGGGAGCCAAATAAAAAGACGTCTTGGCGCTTCAGTTCTAATTCACAGTATGACCCTTTATGGTTACTTCAAAAATCCAATTTAACAAACTATACATATAACTTAAACAAATAGATATAGTTAAAAGTTAGGGACGGTGGAACCGAAACGTATCTAAACACTATCCATAATCTAAGCTAATCACACTACTTTAAAGAATGATGGAGAACTAGATGGTAGTGTTCTCTTTCTATCACCCGCCCAACCTATTTAGTAAGGGTCAATGAATATTTGTGCATTTACCCATATTGATTGAAAACCAATTATAACAGATGCCCATTATAAAGTGTTTAATTATTTTAATCAAAATTCATTTAGGTCAGAAAAACAAAAATTTAAGGAACAATTTCATTATATGCGGACTGAATTTAATGGGTCGCGCATTTATCAAATAATTCTTTGGGAAATTTATCTTATTTGCCATAAGCTACTAATAATATGAAAAACAGACTAGGTTCTGCTGACAAAAAAAAAAAGGATAGTGTTATCAAAAGTAAAGACTAAGAACTAACTGAACATGCGGCGCTTAGATATGATAGTGTACTTCTAGGAGACGATGGTTGTTTAAAATGTTAAACACAAAAAAAACTGAACACAAATTGTAAACACATGCTGCAATAAATAAAACCTTAAAAACTCACCCTTAAAATTACCCAAAGCAGTGGCTGAGCTTAATGTTTAGCTTTGCTCCTATTAGCTGTTTAAAAATAGATTTATTAAAACCTTATGCAAAGAACCCCCCCTGCGACTGATCTTAGATATAAATAAAAACAAATGTTAATATAAGCTAGTTTTTGTAGTTAAGTTACTTTTTGATGTTGTAAAAAAAAATTAAAAAGTGTGGTGTTTCCGAGACCGGAACATCGGGACGAAAAAAAAAATTTTTTTTTAAAGTGGGGCGTGTCCGAGGCCGAAATACGGAAAAAACAAGAAGAGTGTGCGACGTATCCGTAAAAGACGGATAGGCGAATTAGTCAATTATTGAGCCGTTGGGAAGAAGCGGCACCAAGCAGCTCAGCAGAGGAGCAAAAAAGGCAGCCTGAATCAGCAGAGGAGCAAAAACGGCAACCTAAATCAGCAGAGGAGCAGAAAAGGCAGCCTAAAACAGCAGAGGAGCGGAAACGACAACCAGAAGCAGCATCCAAGGAAGCGGCCACCAAGAAGCAACATCAAAAACTGATAAGTTACTCTTACTATAAATTTAAAATAAATTTCGATGTTGTCCGAAAAAACAATCGTACTCCTAAAGCAGCAGTCCAAATTTGTAAATAGGATCTGGGCTTTGAGTAAGGTTAAAGCCAGTCAGATTAATAGGGACTTGATTTAAATGATTTAGCTGACCTAAGTAAAAGTTTTATTGCAAATCATAGGTCACTGATGAAAATTGGTGTAGTAGATCATGACTATTTTAACAATAAACAGTATGAGCAGACAATGCAGGTAGTTGCAGATTTCAGAAGAAAAATAGAGGAATTACAGACAAAGCCAATTGACTGGGAGAAGCTGCTAAATGAAACATATTTTTATTTAGAAGAAGAAAATTAGTACATCATTGGAATGAAGTTACTAAGAATTTGACAGGACTTACTAAGAAATATGGATAATATATTGATCAGTAAAAATTTGATGATGATGAATTAATAAAAATATTAGATATGAGGATGACAGAATTTGAAATAAGTCTGGGCACGACGAGCTCAGTAAAGGGAAAACTGGATGAACTTCCCATGTTGCCAAAAATAGTAGTACCAAATTTTTTTGGTTTTGTGTTTTCAAAAATATTTAAGGAGGTTACCGGCTCTAGGAAGGATTTAAGCACATCAAATAAATTCAATTACTTAAAATCCGCACTGAGAGGCGAAGCAAGGAGCATGGTGGCTCATTTGTTGACGGGTTCCGAAGAGAACTATGAGGCCTTTTTATCGCAGTTAGCCAGACGGTATGAAAATAAGAGAAAAATATTTTCCAAACAGCTGAATCGCTTATTAGATTTACCAAATCTAAATATCGATTCAGCTAAACAAATCAAATGTTTTGTAGATTCAATAAATGAAGCCACTCACATGGTGAAAATAAAAGCAGACATTTCAGAAGAAGTTGATGTCATATTTGCTCACATGGTTTTGAGAAAATTTAATAAAGAAGCTCTTCAAGCAAATGAAAACCATGTACGAAAATCAAAAGAGGTACAAATATTGTCGGACGTAATGGAATATTTTTAGCAACGGTTAAGTTCTCTTTGTTCTATACAAGATGAGGAGAAAAAACCAATAAAAAAACATTATAGTTTTAGAACTTTTTAAGCAGGCTCTAGGTCATTTAAGCTTGGGATATTGTCCAAAACTTGTCTAAAACAAGACACGCACAACACCACAAAGGAGGCTGGTTGACAGTATAGCGCTATTTCATGAATACCAGTTCAATCATCAGCTGTCTCTGCCTATCCTTAGTGTGTTGGCAGAAGTAAATAAAATGCATGAGCGAAATTCTATGTACGCAATGCAACAAACCCCATCACACAATGCTTCATTTCGAGAGAAGAGAGAAAGTAAATACATGTGTCACAAAAGAACAAGCAATATTAGCCACAGCTATAATCAAGGTAAAATCAGTAAATGGAAGTTATGAACATTTAAGGGCATTAATTGATAATGGGTCCCAATGCACCATAATATCAGAGGAGGCAGCACAGATCCTAAAACTTCCTAAAATAAGAGCTCATACAGAAATCAGTGGGGTATTGTCCACAGAATCTAGAATGTCAAAACACAAAGTAAAATTGTCCATTAAGGGCCTAGACTATACGAAAGAACCATTTAAAGTTGAAGCCATTGTTCTACAAAAATTGATGAAAGCCTTACCAGGTAAAGCAATGAATGTGGACATATCAAAATGGGACAGCTACGTTTTAGCTGACCCCGAGTTCAATAAGCCGAGTAGAATAGATGCAATAATAGGAGCAGATTTGTATACTCACATCTTAAAAAATGGAGTTGTTAAAATCGATGGGCTACTTGGTCAAAATACGGACTTTGGCTGGATTGTATCCGGGTGCACAAAGTCAAAGGGTGAAAATTTGATAGTCGCAGCTATCGAATTAAAAGATATAGAACGCTTTTGGGAAGTAGAAGAGGAGGATAAAGAAGACGAAGAAGCAGAAATCTGCGAGAAAAATTTTATTGACACGACAAAAAAAACAGCAACTGGAAGATATGTTGTATCTATCCCTTTTAAAAAAGACATTGAGTTGGGGGAGTCCAAAGCACAAGCAACAGCACGGTTCTTAAAGTTAGAGAAAAAATTACAAAGAAATCCAAAACTTAATAAAGATTATGTGAAGTTTATTGAAGAATACCGGGATTTGGGACATATGGTTGAGATTGACGATGAAGGCAGGTATTATTTGCCTCATCAGGCGGTCATAAGAGAGTCAAGCCTAACCACCCAAGTAAGAGTGGTTTTTGATGCTTTCGCAAAAACTACAAAAAAAAAGAGTTTAAATGATATTATGTGGATTGGACCAAGAGTTCAAAAAGATATATTCGACATATTACGAAAATGGCAGTTTGTAGTTTGTGCGGACATTGAAAAAATGTATCGGCTGATCTACATTGATGAACAAGATCAAAAATATTTATATATTATTTGGAGAGATTCTCCAACCGACTGCGTCAGCTCCATATTTAGCTACTAGAGTTCTTCTAGACATAGCGGATAAGTGCGAAGATGTAATAATTAAAGAAATTATTAAAAATGATTTCTATATGAACGATCTGATGACAGTTGCTGATACGCTTAAAAAATCAAAAGAAATAATAGAGCAGGTGTCAGCTGAATTAGCTAAAGTGGGTTTTAACCTGAGAAAATAGATTTCTAACGTGTCAGAGATCACGGAAATCGTAGAAAGCTCAGAGGAGAACGAAGTTTTGAATATTGAAGAAAATGAGTCTGTAAAAACTTTGGGAATTCAATGGGAGCCTGTAAAAGACGAATTCAGGTTTAACGTCAATTGTGAGAATTTGAAGAAGGCAAATAAATGAATAGTCTTGTCGACACTTGCAAAAATTTATGATCCTTTCGGATTTTTATCTCCCGTGACAGTAGTAGGAAAATTGTTCATGCAACATCTGTGGCTAGCAGAACAAGACTGGGATCAAGAACTTCTGAAGACGATGCGAATGAATGGAATTTGTACAAAGAGAATTTGAAATCTTTGGAAAATATTAGAATTCCAAGGTGAATTAAGATTTAACTTAATCTACAAGTTCAACTTCATGGGTTCGCTGATGCATCAGAAAAAGCATATGCAGCTGTGGTATATGCCAAAGTAGGTCATTCAGTTATGATGATAGCAAGCCAAACAAAAGTGAATCCAAAGAAAAATAGGAAAACCATTCCTAAACTAGAATTGTGTGCAGCTCATCTTCTATCAAAGTTAATTCAAAGGATTAAAGAATCAGTTGGTAGTACGGCAGCAACTTATGCATGGAGCGATTCCACTATTACGTTAGCTTGGATTAAAAATAGAGCAAACAAAAACAAATTTATCCGACGTAGAACTGATGAAATAAAACTGTTAAAGCAAGTTCAATGAAATCATATTAAGTCTGAAGATATTCCTGCTCATATAGCCTCCAGGGGTATTTTAAGCAAACAAATTAAAAGACTGCGAATTTGGTGGAAAGGGCCTACTTGTCTAGCACAATCTGAAGAAGCTTGGCCTAAAAGGAGTGCAGAAGCAGATAATCTGATTGTCAGTACAATGATATCGAACAAAGAAAAGAATATTATACAAGATTTGTTGCCGTATTGTATCCAAAAGTTGGAAGGAGTAGTTGCATACTTGTTGAGGTTCATAAAAATGAAAGTCAAAATGTGTACCCATCGCATTTAACGGTAAATGAACTAAAGAAAGCCAAAACACTTATAATCAAACAGCAACAGGCACTACAATTCAGCGCAGAAATCAGTTGTTTTATTCAGAAAAAAGAAATTGATATAAAAAGTAAGATATTGGGCTTAAATCCATTCTTGGATAAGGATGGTTTACTTCGGGTTGGAGGTAGATTACTAAACTCCAATGCAAATTTTGACGTCAAGCATCCGCTTATTTTAAATAAAAGTCGCATAACTTATTTAATAATAAAGAAGGCACACAAAGAAACCTTGCATGGTGGAAACAACTTGATGAGAAAACAAATTCAAAGAAAGTTCTGGATATTTGGTTTACGAAACTCTTTAAAGAAATATCTAAAAGAGTGCGTTACTTGTGCTAGATATCAACAAAATACTGCAGAGCAAATTATGGGGAACCTTCCAAAGCATAGAGTTACTATGTCATATCTATTTTTAAATACAGGAGTAGACTATGCGGGTCCCTATCACATAAGGTGTTCAAAAAATCGTGGACAAAAAACCTATAAAGGATACATAGCGGTGTTTGTATGTATGGCGACAAAAGCTATTCATTTAGAAGTTGTCAGTGACTTTACTTCAGATGCCTTTTTGGCCGCATTAGGAAGATTCTTTTCAAGGAGAGGAAAATGTGCCAACATATACTCCGATAACGGAACAAACTTTGTGGGCGCGTCAAGAAAATTAGATGGAGAGTTTTTAAAAGCGATTCAAGATAACATTCAGATTGCGCCAATATTAAAAAAGGAGGAGATTAATTGGCATTTGATTCCCCCTGCAGGACCTCAGCTCGGGTAAAATCGATGAAATACCATTTAAAAAGAGTAATTGGAGATAGCAATTTGACTTATGAGGAAATGTCTACATTATTATGTCAAATTGAAGCGGTCTTAAACTCTCGACCCTTGTATACAAATGGGGACGATGTGGATGACACAGAAGTTTTAACACCAGGACATTTTTTGATAGCAAGACCTACCTTAAGTTCTATTGAGTCAATAGCAGATGAAAAGATAGGAAATCTGGATAGGTGGAAGTTAATTCAAAAAATGAAGCGAGAATTTTGGCTGAAAAGGAAGAAAGATTACTTACATACTCTTCAGCAACGATACAAATGGAAAAAGGAGTCACAGAATCTGGACGAAGGGCAGGTTGTACTTATTAAAAATGAAAATTGTCACCCAGCAAGATGGCCGTTGGGAAAAATTGAGGATGTCCACAAAGGGAAAGATAATATAGTAAGAGTGGTAACTGTAAAGACTCAGGAAGGTACAATTACAAGGCCAATACATAAAATATGTCCGATTCCTGGAATTAGAGCAAGTGAAGAGAGTGTAAAAGCAGAGCTCCCAAAAAATGCTCCCTTTTCACAGGCTGTCAGATAAAATACAGTCACTCTGAGACACTTTGAACTAGTGTAACGAAATGACATCTCACCTCTGACTTTTCACAAAGTGCTCTTTGCTCAATCAATGAGAGATTTTTTTTGCTTGCTTTGCTCATGTATTTCCTTGAGACACTTTGCTGCTCAGAATTTGTCGAAAGTGTCTTACAAGCATGTGTGTGTGACTCAGTAAACTATAAGTGTGTATGCATGCATGTGTGCTTTTGTAAAAGGCAAAACAATACATCGACGCAGCTGATTGTTGTTAATTAGCCTATAATGGCATTAAGAGTTATAAATTTTCCTGAGCCTTCATGTCCGTCTGTCCGTCTGACCGTCTGTCCGTCCATCTGTATGAACACCTAGATCTCAGAGATGGTAAGAGATAGAGGTTCGACATGTTTGGGACAAATACTTTTTTATCTGCACGCAAATCAAGTTTGTTTAAAATTTTGGCCACGCCCCATCCCGCCCCCGCAATTTGGAAAAAACGTTATATCTCCTACAGTTTTGAAGATAGACGATTTGTACCTTCTAGAGAAAATTAGTAATTAGCAAAATGAATTTGCAGAAGTAATAATAAAGATCGGATGAACGGTTCTCAAGCTATGAGCACAAAAGTGAACCAAGCGCCCCCCTTCCCACCCTAAAAAAAATGTTGCATACTTTTCGGATGGTCACCCTAAGGAACGCAGGAACACTGTTAAACATGTTTTTTCATGAGTAACGGGTATATCGAAGTCGGTTAGAGTCGGCTTTAACTTGCGCTCTCGTTTTTTTAATAAAGTGCATAATTTTTAAATTTTACAATACCTTAAATTCATCGCTTTCCACCGAATGAGGTATAGTATTTACTGGCCCCCATGTCAAAAATTTTGAGGCGGTATTGACGGCTAAACGCTAAGAAGTGTTCGAATCATTTAATGAGGTCAAAGAGTACACCAGTGTGCAAAAAATGCAAAGAAATAAAAATTGCCGTCGAGGCAAATGAACAAACAATAATTGCGCCGAACGTGAAAATTGGATCCACGACGGCAGGCCCTTTTTACTATAAGCCTGCAAAGGGTTTCGTAAAATTATAATCCAAATAAATACATAAATGCCCTGCAAATGGCTCCAATAGCCTCGAGAATTATGGATCATGTACGAGTGAAAGGGCTGTCCATAAAAGAGCATATAAAGGTTATGGTTGCACGCAAGCTCATATCGCTTAAAATTGTTTTGGCGACCAGACCAAATAAATCAGTCCAAGGAATTAATTTGCAAATAATTAAATATACGTTTTTGAAGACTGAGATTGTTGTGAAAAATTTAGGGATGATCCAGCTACTTATTGCCTAAAAATAAGAATTTAAATTACACAGGCCAACAAAATGACCACTTTTGTGAGGTCCAGCCCAATTTGTATTAAATTCTGATCCAGTTTTGTGCACTGATTCCAAAACTGGTCTCGGTTTTTCTCCATCAGCTCTTGTTTTCAAGATATCGCGGAAAAACCATTTTGCAGTATTTTTGGCTTTAAAAAAATTATGGAGGTTACACCGAGCAACAATATCTGTATTTATGAGCTCTATGCGACAGTATACATATTAAGGTCGCCCAAAAAAATCAATGGAGCATCATCAGCAAACCCAAAAGCGCCTAAATTGGCCTTTGAAGAGAAATATTCATCAAATTATAGCAAATTTTTCAAACTTAATCGCCGTGTACCAGCCATTTGGGGTGCTTGCATTTTAATGAAAACCACTTTAGCATGCAGCCCAATGGTTCTTCTAATTTCACAAATTTTGTTGCATTTAAATCTTCTCGATGGACAAAGTTATAAGCGGTTTATCCCGAAAAAATGAATTAAAATTTATGGCAGGATAACTAGATTGATACACAAAATCTGTATAGGAAATGTTAAAAGACTACTTGATCTAACATAGTCCTTACATTAATTGTCAGGCAAATGTACAATAACATTCAATCAGTACTAGATTCAAACAATTTTCCCCAAATCCATATTTGCTTAACCTGCGAGAATAACATTAAAATAAAATGAATTGGGCTACAACTGAGCCAAATGTGTTCCATCTCATTTTCCAATAACTTGCTTTTTATTTATTGCCAAAAAAATCTGCATAAGAACTGCATATTGTGTTTTTTGTATTTGGTTGCACAGTTCATTAAAAAAATACAAAATTAAAAATGTGTGACTGCTTGGGGTGTTGAAAGAGTTCTTTTGAAAAATGGTGTATTGATGGTTCGCAGCTTTCCGGGAGTCACCGTTATGTCAAGGGCAAGCGTAAAAAGAAAAATTGGTTAGTTTATGTTGATATATATGAATTTAGCAATACAACATTGTGGCAACTCTCTTTCTAATGTAAACAGTAGTCATATGATTATCGATACTGCGCTCGATACTTGTCTGAATATGTATAAATGATACTGTGTATAATAAACTCACTCTCACTCTTTGTCTAATCTTCAAACGAACAAGCTCTGCTTCTATTATTTCTACTACGGTTCTCGCAAATCTCCTACAGGTTATGGGCCCAGGCTGACTAGAACCAGAAATAACCAAAGAACAGAGTGTAAAAGAGAACACGCGTCATTCCTTTCTGTGTGAAAAAAGGCTAACTAACTTTAAAGTTTTCTGTGTGATTACTGTTGGGTACAAGATGAGTTCTATGTACAATATAGACAAGTTGGATGAGACCAACTACGATTCCTGGTGTGTCCAGATGAAAAGTGTGCTAATTCACCAAGAACTTTGGCCAGTCGTTTCGGGCGCTACGATTTGTCCAATCGATGAAAAGTCGGCCGAATATATTGCGTGGAAATCACAAAACGACAAAGCGTTGGCAGTAATAACTTTATCAATAAAAACTTCGGAAATCGGTCATGTAAAAAAATGTGAATCCGCCGCACTCGCGTGGAGTACATTAAAAACAGTACACATGCCCACCGGTCCAGTGAGAAAAGTTACATTGTTTAAGAAATTGCTATTTATGCGAATGAACGAAAGTGAAGGCATGCAGCAGTACATTACAAGTTTTGTGAACATTGTGGAGCAGCTTTCGGAAATTGGCATTAAGCTGCAAGAGGAGTTGTATGTTATCATGCTCTTAGCAAGCTTGCCAAAATCGTATGAAAACTTGGTAGTCGCGTTGGAGTCACGTGATGAGTTACCAAAATTCAGTGTCTTAAAAATAAAATTAGCCGAGGAATGTGATAGACGAAAGAACGATGAGCAAATAGAGAATGGAAGTACCGTTCAAGCATTTATGGGTAGATCACCAATCGCGAAATCGGTGAACAAATACGAGAACTCAAAATGTAACTGAGCTAACAAAAGAAATAGAAGCATAAGGTGCTATAATTGCGGGAAAAAAGGCCACATGGCTGCGGAATGTAGGTCAAAAACGGACGATCAAAAAGGCAAAGCAGACGAAGCCAAATCATTTTTTTCTTTGTTCAGTACAAAAGGAGACAGTGGATTATCGCTTAATCGATCGTCGTGGTGTCTTGACTCGGGAGCCACAACACACATGTGCGCGAATCGTGAAATGTTTAATTCGTTTAGACAATATAGAGATACGATTACTCTTGCGGGCGAAAAGACGATTGAAGCTGTTGGTCGTGGTGATGTGAAAATCAAAACAGAAACGTCGGTAGTGCAACTTAAAAACGTACTGTTTGTTCCCCAATTACAATGCAATTTCATTTCGGTTAGCAAAGCAGTCAACGGAGGTTGCACTGTAACATTCAAAAATAATTGTGCGCGTCTGTGTGACGAATCCGGAAAAGTCCTAATAGTTGCCAAACAAGTAAAGAACTTATTTCTGTGTGAGATAAGAAAAGCAACCAACGTGGTATGCTTCGGAATGAACGGCAAAGAGGAATTCGAGAAATGGCACAAGAGATACGGACATCTCAACGTGAAAAGCCTGAAAGAACTGAAAGAAAAGAAACTAGTGCGTGGTTTAAAATTCGAAGGAGTAAACGAATTTGATTGTACAATTTGTCTAAAGAGCAAATGTTGCTCTAAGCCATTTACTGTGTCGGAAAGTAAAAGCAAAAACGTTCTTGATCTAATACACAGCGATGTGTGTGGGCCGATAAACACAATCTCACACGGTGGTTCGCGTTACTTTGTAACCATGATTGATGATAAATCGCGATATGTTCATGTGTATTTCATCAAAAATAAATCAGACGTCTTAAATGTGTTTAAAGACTATAAGAACATGGTAGAATGCCAAACGGGCAAACGAGTAAAAATACTACGAAGTGACAACTGTAAAGAGTACGTAAACAACGAGTTTAATGAATTTCTCAAGCAGAATGGCATCGTAAGGCAATTGACTGTCCCTCACACGCCACAACAAAACGGTGTGGCTGAGCGGATGAACCGTACCCTCGTGGAAATGGCACGAAGCATGTTAACCAACGCAAATCTTCAGGAGAATTTTTGGGCAGAAGCTGTACATACAGCAGCTTATTTACGTAACAGGTCACCCACAAAGGCAGTCCCCAATGCGACACCATATGAGTTATGGACAGGGCGTAGACCATTCGTCGGTCACTTACGGATATTTGGATGTCTAGCAGTAGCGCTGGATAAAACGCAGAGTCAGAAGTTTCGAACCAAGGGTAAGGAGTATATCATGGTGGGATATGCAGATCAAGCGAAAGCATATCGTCTGTTCAACAGAGCCAATGGGAAAATCATCGTAAGCCGAGATGTATATTTTGTTGAATCTACAGTAGAAAAGATTACAATTGACATGCAAAATACTCCAAACCAATTTAATTACAAAAAAGAAATTGCAGAAGGGCAACCCCAAGGTAGCGGCGCCGACAGCGATGACGACAGCAGCGGTAGCGGCAATGGAGGAGGCGACGGAGATGGCAGCGGTGGTGGTTTCGAAACGTGCGACGACGAGGAAAGCGATCCAAAGAAGGAAGATGCCAAGGGATGTGACGTAGAAAACAAAAGCAACAGGCTCAGGCGTATCAGCGGTCTCGGATGGCGCAGACCCAACGAAAAACGAAGTATGGTAAATTTGTTGAACTATGATGACGTTATAGTTCCAACTACTCCAGAAGAAGCTCTATCTGGTGAGCACGCAACTGAATGGCAAAAGGCCATGGCAGAAGAATATGGCGCGTTGATGGAAAACGAAACTTGGGAACCAGCTGACTTGCCACCCAATCATAAGGCGATTGGAAGCAGATGGGTGTTTTCACTCAAGCAAGGTGCTAATGGCGAAATCGAACGCTTCAAGGCACGACTTGTGGCCAAAGGCTGCGGTCAGCAGTTTGGAATAAACTACGAAGAAACATTCTCACCCGTTGTGAGGTATGCGACAATACGAATGGTGTTGGGCATAGCGGCTGAATTGGAGCTGCATGTACACCAACTCGATGTGTCCACCGCATATCTGAATGGCAAACTACAGGATGATGTTTATATGAAGCAGCCCAAAATGTTTGAAGAACCTGGTGTAACTGTTCTCAAACTCAAGAAGTCCCTTTATGGCCTAAAACAGTCTGGCCGAATGTGGAACCTGAAGCTGCACGAAATGCTAACGCAAATTGGTTTTGCGGCATGCCCCAGTGAACCGTGCATTTACACGAAGCACCAAGAAGGCCAAATAAACATCATTGCAGTATATGTAGATGATCTGATGATTTGTTCCTCAGACATCGGTGAGTTGGTCACAATTAAGCAAAAGATTTCTCGTATATTTCAGATCGTAGACAAAGGTCCCATAAATCACTTTCTCGGTATGCAAATCGAGAGGGAAGGCGCTACAGGGGCAATAAGTATCACCCAACAGCAGCATGTGTTGCAGCTACTCAAGAGGTGTGGCATGGAAGCGTGCCGCACAACATCAGTCCCACTGGTAGCAGGCTATACCACTAAGTGTGACAGCCAAAATTGTGGAAAGGCGAACCAGGCGGAGTACCAGTCACTGATCGGGTCCCTGATGTACTTGGCGATTACATCCAGGCCTGACATTTTGCATTCTGTATGCAAGCTGTCGCAAAGGAACACTGACCCTCACCCCGAGCACTGGTCAGCAGCAAAGCAGGTGTTGAGGTACCTGCATACGACATCGTCCATGTGTATTACCTATACGAAGACTGGAGAGTCTATCAAAGGATATGTCGACGCGGATTGGGGCGGAGACGCCACTGATCGAAGATCCTATACTGGATATGCCTTCATGCTTGGAGGCAGCGCGTTCTCATGGGAGAGCAAAAGCAGTCATCGGTAGCCCTTAGCAGCACAGAGGCCGAATATATGGCTCTCTCGGAAGCAACTAAAGAAGCAGTTTCTATTGTAAAACTCTACAATGAAATGAACCTATTTAAAGGGTTAAAATCTATAGTGATTCATGGCGATAATTTGAGCGCCATGAACTTGGTCAAAAACCCTGTATACCATGCCAGGAGCAAGCATATAGATATACGATTTCATTTTGTTAGAGAAGTTTTTAGTAAGGATATAATTGAATTAGAGTATTGCCCTACAAACGATATGTGTGCTGATATCTTGACTAAAAATCTTTCCAAATCAAAACATGATAATTGTATAAAGTTGCTTGGCCTTAAGTTGAATTAGGAATGTATGTATTGAAAGGGAGTGTTGATATATATGAATTTAGCAATACAACATTGTGGCAACTCTCTTTCTAATGTAAACAGTAGTCATATGATTATCGATACTGCGCTCGATACTTGTCTGAATATGTATAAATGATACTGTGTATAATAAACTCACTCTCACTCTTTGTCTAATCTTCAAACGAACAAGCTCTGCTTCTATTATTTCTACTACGGTTCTCGCAAATCTCCTACAGTTTAAATGCCCTAATGTCCCGAAGCAAAATCATGAAAAAATTTTTTGTAAATTTTTTTTTTTTTTCAGTCCACTGTAGAAAACAAGTAAGAAAGTCGGTCAAGCCCGACTATAACATACTCTGTACCTGGAGTAGAAGCTAAATGCAATGCTGGCGCCATGGAGCAATAAGTACTAGAGAGAAACTTTGCTCAGTCGACACCGCTTCTGTCAAAAAATTGTCACCTGTTGCTCTCATTTACGCTCTCTAGATACTTTTTAATCAGCTGTTCGCTCTCTCTGGCAACATTTGGGTTATGGTCGTCTCGCTCTAACCACAGTGATTTCCTACTGACACTTTGAAGTATCTTTTTGGGCACTATCGATTTTCAGCAACAAAATTGAGCGGCATTCGCAACCTGCCTCTCTAATAATAAGTCCTCTCTGCTGGCGCTGCGCTCATCTCTTAGTCTCTCTCTCTTTCTATCGCTCACTCTCTCTTTCTCTCTGTCTCTGTCTTTCTCTAAAATTGTGCGGTGTTAGTTGAAAAAGGGTGGGAGGGGCGGGGGGAGGGTGACTAACATTAACTCATAACTTGAGAACCGCTCATCCGATCTTTATCATTTTTCAGCAAATCGATACATTTTGATAATTACTAACTATTTCTAGAAGGTACGAATCGTCTATCTTCAAAACTGTAGGAGATATAACGTATTTTTCAACTTGTGGGGGCGGGAGGGGGCGTGGCAAAAATTGAAAATAAACTTGATCTGCCAGTATAAGAAGCATTTGTCCCAAACATGTCAAACCTCTATCTCTTACCATCTCCGAGATCTGTTTGTTCATACGGACGGACGGACAGACGGACGGACAGACGGACAGACGGCCATGGCTATATCGACTCGGCTGTTGATGCTGATCAAGAATATATATACTTTATAGGGTCGGAAATTATTCCTTCTCCCTGTTACATACTTTTGCACAAACTTATTATACTCTATGTACCTTCGGTACAGAGTATAAAAATAGTAAAAAATAGGGCGACGCACAGTGTAAGATTTTGCCAATCTAGGGGGACTTAATTGAAAAAATAAATTATTTTTAAGGTCAATGAGCTTTTAGGAGTCAACTTAGATATCTTCAAATGTTACAAAAACAAGCCCAAAACAAAACAAAAAATTTTTGTTCAGAAGATAACGGTACTTAAACCGGTGCATTTGAAATGCATGCAAAATTGCATTGCACAACGAGCATCAGTTGAGAAAGTTTAGTGTTCTCAATTGGATCGTGTGGCCACAGTGAGCGGTCGAACTTATTTTTCCCATAATTGTGGAAGCATTATTGATTTTTAGCGCTATAAAGGGACTTCATAAGTGGCATACAACATTTTTGTTATTTTTTGGAAATAAGTGCCAAAAAGTAGGTATATTTTTAACAAAATTCTGCATTTAGTGGAAAAAAACTAACAACATTCAATCACATTCAAATCAACCAAAACATACGTTTTTTGCAGAAAACTATTCTGAATCAGGATCAGGAATAAAAAGTTGCCCATATTTTGCCCAAAGACCTTCAATTAAGCAATGAGTGATATAAAACGGGCAGATTTTTTCGAGGTTTGGGTAAGAAACGCAAAAACCGTTAAGCTTAAATCACTCCTAGAGCACGCAGCGATAATTTTGGCAATGATATTGATTATAAAAAGTTAATGTTGCATTTAAAACAGATTGTGCCATGAATTTGAGTCGAGGTGGACCAGATCTAGGAGAGATAAGTCCAGAATTATGACCGATAATGCAAGTTGGCTTCAGGGCAAAATAAAAGGCGATGCTATAGGATTGATGTCGCGCCTTCAACCTCAAACCGCATCGAAAGAGCTATAAAACTATTTTCTGATCAATCTAGTGAAGAAAGTTGTGATTCAAATTCAGATTTTGATTAAATTTGTCAAAAAAAATATCGCTTAATCTCTTTATCAACTTTGAGTTGTTTTTTTTTTATTAAAAAAATTTGTGAAAAATATGGAAATCGTTTTTTTCTTTCAATAAATGAATTACCTTTGAAACGCATACATTTTTATATTTGTAAGGCCAATACTTTTGAAGTTACAAGCAAAAACATGAACATTTAACAAAAATCGTAAATTTAAAAAAAAAATTTTTTTTTTTTCATGATTAATTTTAAAATAATATTTTTAAATTGGCTAAAATCAGAACAAAAAATACTAACCTGACACTTTTTTGAAAAAAATTTTTTCCTGTTTTTTATTGCGGATTGTATGTTAAAAAAGTGAAAATTTTCTGGTTTTTACGTACTTTACGCCCTTTAAGGTGCCACGCCCACTTTAACTTTTCGTCCAAAAATTTCTTTGGGAAATTTCTGAACATTCAGTACAAAGTTCATGTCGATAGCTTGAAAAATACGACCGCTATTGAATTAAGTCCCCCTAGATTGGCAAAATCTTACACTGTGCGACGCTACAATTGAAAAAAAAAAAAAAATTACCTTAATTTGTGTCTTTCTATGAAAAATTCGTCAAATGACGTGACAGATTCACAAAGTTATTCGCTTGCGAAATGGAACGAGTTTTTGCACTACCTTGCGTGAATGAGCATTTCTCCAAATAATAAGAATGGTCAACTTCCTCGACATATACATTCGTTTCACAGAGAGAGTCTTTACTACAATCTCTTTCCGCCAGGCATTTGTTGAAACTTGTAAAATCATAATAGTCACAAGGAGCTTAATCCGTAGATTATAGTGAGTGCGGAACACATTTGGCTCAATTGTAGCCCAATTCATTTAATTTTAATGTTATTCTCGCATGGTTAAGCAAATATGAATTTGGGGAAATTTGTTTGAATCTAGTACTGATTGAATGTTATTGTACATTTGCCTGACAATTAATGTAAGGACTATGTTAGATCAAGTAGTCTTTTAACATTTCCTATACAGATTTTGTGTATCAATCTAGTTATCCTGCCATAAATTTTAATTCATTTTTTCGGAATAAACCGCTTATAGCTTTGTCCATCGAGAAGATTTAAATGCAACAAAATTTGTGAAATTAGAAGAACCATTGGGCTGCATGCTAAAGTGGTTTTCATTAAAATGCAAGCACCCCAAATGGCTGGTACACGGCGATTAAGTTTGAAAAATTTGCTATAATTTGATGAATATTTCTCTTCAAAGGCCAATTTAGGCGCTTTTGGGTTTGCTGATGATGCTCCATTGATTTTTTTGGGCGACCTTAATATGTATACTGTCGCATAGAGCTCATAAATACAGATATTGTTGCTCGGTGTAACCTCCATAATTTTTTAAAGCCAAAAATACTGCAAAATGGTTTTTCCGCGATATCTTGAAAACAAGAGCTGATGGAGAAAAACCGAGACCAGTTTTGGAATCAGTGCACAAAACTGGATCAGAATTTGTCATCAATAAGGCTGGACCAAAATGGCTGTTGGCCAGTGTTATTATTCATCGAATATTGTATATTTTTAAACATATTTTAATCCTAGTAGGCCAAAGTGAGTGTGTAACACAACAATAGAAAAGACACTTTGCTCGGACACTTTGCTTGATTTGCTCAGTTGCTTATGCTCAGTTGCTGACACCCGAACGAAACTCTCCCCATCAAACTGTTATAGTCAGACAGCTTCGTGTGTTTCTCTCATCGATTACTATGAGACAGAAAACACTCGTAAATCAAAATCTAGTGTTCTGTTCAGAGAGTGAGCTACTCTGTTAAGTTTTTTCCTGTCATTTCGGTGAGCAGACAGTATAGAAAAATTTGGTTGACCATATTTTGCGAGCTCTGTGTAAAAGTGACGAGAGATAACCAAAAAAAGGGCTCTTGGGGAGGACCATGACTAGGAGTCATGGTTATGATAATGCTAATGATATTCTGCCAAAGTTCAAGCGCAGTCTCATTTGCATTAGATAAAAGGAAATGAATGGTGGAAAAAATTAACAGCACGGCTGCAATATATTTGGACCCAATGGGCGATATAGAGATAGTAGCGTCTTCTTGGGAGCTACTTATATTCTATGATATGGGCGCGTACTTTGAAATGCTAAGAAAAAGTGATTTGTTAATACAACAAATGCGAATAGTTTGTGGAAAGCTTCATAGTTTTGAGGACCAATGTAATTTAGTCCTTGATGGCATGCAAAAACAATTAGAAGAAATAGAAAGCAATAACAAACTTTTTATGACTCAAAGCAAATCAAGAAGTAGACGAGCGCCATTTGAATTTATGGGCTCCTTATATCATATATTGTTTGGTATAATGGACGCCGATGATAGGGAACAAATGGAAAACAATATGAGAAGCTTGTTTGCTAATCAGCAAAACATAGAGTTGGTTGGTTAAAAAACAAACGTCATTGGTAGATTCCACAGCAAATATTCTCAAAAGAACAACCGAGGAGATTAACATAAACTTTAAGGGAATGAACAAAAGAATTGAAAATATGACAGAGCTCCTTAAAGAAACTTATTACGTGTACAAAGAATCAATCAACTTCTTTATGATAACAAAGCAACTAAACTCCTTGCTTGACGAATGCGAGAAGATTCAGTCAGGTATCATAAGTCTTTTAATAGATCTTAACCACGGCAGACTTAATCCCAACATTTTAAAACCAAGCCAGTTGAAGAACGAAATTTCAAAAATAAAAGAAAATTTGTCCGAAACATTAGTCCTGCCAGGCAAAAGAACGGGTACAGAATTAAAGGAAATTTACACTCTACTAACAGCGAAAGGGATATTCATTGACAAAAAAATTGATAATAAATGCTAAGATACCGTTGTTTAGCAGGCATCCATCTCAGTTATACAGAATTATTCCTCTACCTGTAAAAAATGAAAATAAAATAATTATAGTACATCTAAGCTCCGAGTATTTAATGCATCATTTTGAAATAGATTCGTAACTCACTTAATGACTGAATCTACCTTAAACAAATGTCAAAAATGGCAAGCGAATAAGCGTGTATGCGAAGGTAATTGGCCTTGGAGCAGTGCAAATGATAATATTTTTGAAATTTCACCATTTAAACCAAATAGGCCATCCAACTGTGTATTTAACACTGTAGTGGACTCAAACACATACTGTGTTGAACTCGAAAGTAAAGTAGTTGGCTTTTTAAAGTACTAAATAAAACCATTGCAATCTGGAAAGGCTCAACAAGAATTAATAGACTTGCCCGAGCAAGGAATTCTTACGGTTAAATCAGATTGTACGACTAGAACTGAGGATAAAATATTGGTAGCTCATCATAATATACGCTCAGAAAGCCAGAAAACCATATTCTCAGCATTCATAGGTGTAATAAGCGAAACTCAAAAGATAGTCAGGAATCCATTACAATTCCAAGTAGTTAACCACACTGAGGAGATCGAAAGATTAAGAGGTGAATTAAAACTTTTAAAAGAAAATCATTCTTTGGGAGTGGGAATAATAATAGGCTTAATGTTAATCATATATACTAGCGGTGGGCAGCCTCATAGCCCTTCTTACCCGCGCAACCCGGCCCGTTATTTTTAATATTCTACGACGCAATAGAAAATACAACGAACACACGCTGCATCGCGCTGATCAAAAGCAAATTACAAAAATAAGAATGTTGTTGTACCCTTTACGCTATTTCTGCTGCCCACCGCTGATATATACAATAAGAAAATGAATGTAAAAAGAAGACTGCAAGCAATCACGTTTCCTGGCCCCTTGAAGAATGTTTAAAATGTTAAACACAAAAAAAACTAAAAATGTATGTACACAAATTGTAAACACATGCTGCAATAAATAAAACCTTAAAAACTCACCCTTAAAATTACCCAAGCAGTGGCTGAGCTAAATGTTTAGCTCTGCTCCTATTAGCTGTTTAAAAATAGATTTCTAAAAACCTCATGCAAAGAACCCCGCTGCGACTGATCTTAGATATAAATAAAAACCAATGTTAATATAAGCTAGTTTTTGTAAGAAATATGTTCAGTTCGTAAAAAAACCTCTTGCGTTCTCGTTTAATGTGAACGGCTCGGCATCGAGAATTGGTCGTGGTCGTAACAATGGTGTACATATCTAAGCCTCGCTCTCGTATCTTGGGTAGGCATGTATGTAACTTTGTATAAAAGGTTTTAGGTGGCTATGCCGTACTTACAATACATAAACAGCTTTTCTCACCGATGTCGATAGGCCTTCTGACTGATGGGCTGCATGGGTGGTGGAATATTGTATTAAGTGAAAATGCATAAAAATATATACATACCATACCACATCTTAACAATTAATAGGATGAATAAAATTGAGTTGCACTTAGCTTAAACTTAAGGGTTGCTCCACTATTAAGGTTAAGGGCGCACTATATTAGCGCACGGTATTCGCAAGTCGATGGTGTCACTAACTGCACACAGACAGAGATACAGACGCACAGTGGACTGTCGTCAAAAAATTGACCCTAGAAGGTGCTTCAAGTGCCTGGACTTCGGCTATATAGCCTCTAGGTGCAGAAGCGGGAATGACGCAACTAAACAGAGTTTTAGCTGCGAAAGTACAAGTCACACCTCCAAATGCTGCAAGAACAGTCCTGCGTGCATACTGTGTATGAGAAATGGAGTACAAAACGCGGCGCACAACACCCTTAGCAGGGCTTGCCCGCTGTTTGCGAAAGGAACAAGAGCTAACGGTAAACATTAAGTTACTCCAACTTAACTTAAACCATTGCAGAGCGGCCCAAGATCTCGCCACGCAAACTGTTCGAGTCTTAGGAATTGATGTGGCACTCTTCTGCGAACCATAAAGAGCAATGCCGGACGGAGTCTGGGTTGAAAACCAGGGACATGGAATCCAAGGATTCCAATGGAGCTGTGGAAACCCACCTCAACAACTTAGTGAGCGGAGGACAGCACAGGGCTATGTTAGAGCTAGATGTGGAGGCATATACTGGTATTGCTGCTATCTAGCCAACAGCTCATCTATCGATGAATTCGAACGAATAGTGGATGACATTGCGACGGATTCTCGCAGTCATGCGCCAACAGTAATTGCGGGGGATTTTAATGCATGGGCAATAGACTGGGGGAGCACCAGAACTAATGCTCGAGGGACAATCCTTCTAGATGCATTTGCATATCTGAACGTTATGCTGCTTAGCCAAAGAAGAAAGCAAACCTACCCGAAGGCTGGACAAGGCTCAATAATATACCTAACGTTTGCTAGCTCTCGCCTAGTACGAAGCATGACATGGGAAGTCTCGGACTTATACATGGATGGAGCGAGAAAGCTATTGATGCTGCATCCTTGCAGGTTATGCTAGAGGGCACCCAGCTATCTGGAAATGCCGAGAGACAAGCGAGTGGGCTTGCAGAGGCTATGGAAAGAGCCTGCCATGCTGCGATGGTACGCAAGAAGAGGGGCCCTGCCAGAAGGAAATTGGTTCACTGGTGGACCAGTGAAATCCATAATATTCGACAGGAGTGCAATCACTCGAGAAGGCAGTTCCAACGCGTGATGAAGCGATCCCGGCAGAGGCCGCTAGACCAACAGTCCCAACTCCAAGTGTCCATTCCGCAAGCTGCGTCCCAAACGCGCCGATCAGAACTCAAGAAGGTCATCAAACAAAGCAAGGCAAACTGCTGGAAAATACTGTGCGAAGAAGCGGATGGACAACCTTTTGGACAAGCTTACAAGGTCGTCATGGGAAAGCTGGAAAGACGGCCATCTCCCACATGTCCTACGCAGCTGCAAGAAATCGTCCATACTTTGTTTCCGGTCCAATCAGAGACAACAGACCAGACGATAGATACGGAGTTACCGCAAAATTGTACTACAAACGCAAAGGAAGTATTAACTGCTCTATCCCGCATTCATGTTGACACAGTGCCTGGGCCAGATGGGATCCCAACGAAAGCTGTGAACATTATCGTGGGAGTACAGCTGGACGTTTTTGCTGACCTTTACGACCAGTGCATCAGGGAGGGAGTCTTTCCATCAAGATGGAAGCTTCAACGATTGGTTCTGCTTCCAAAAGGGGACAAGAATATGAACGACCCCTCTTCGTACAGTCCACTGTGCACGTTAGATGTCGTCGGCGAACTATTCGACTGCATCATTCGCATTCGCATTCTCTCTGAAGTCGGACGTGTTTTTTTTTAATCTGTGTTTAATAATTTTTTGCCGGTGTCAAGTGTAGATAATTGTTTCTGTTTTTTTGTCCTGTGTTTATAATAAAAGTTAATATAACTAAATAAATTACTAAACGCAAAAACACAACAAAAAACTTTTTACATTACTGTTGCTGTGCATTTTAATTTGTTTCTTTCGTTTTGTTTCTTTCTAATTTGTCTTAGCTTGTGTGCATTCGGTCGTGTGCTCTTGTTGTTGTTGGTGTAATCTCTCTCCCGTTTCCACACATTCCCTCTCGCGCTCGCGAATCGCTCTGTGTTGTCTGAATTACGGTTACTTTGTTCTGTGTATTTTTATTCTTTTTCTGTTAGAAAAAGCTGTAGCTGTTCGATTGTTTGACCCCTAGTGAATTTGGTCCGTATAGAGTCTGATTATTTAGTGTCGATTTAATTTGTCCGATTTATATCATAAGTTATCCGGTCTGTTTTAATAAAAAGTGCAAGACTTCGTCTGACGTTGATAGCTTTATTGGGTGCTGGCTTTGTGACAATATTGTACATGTCAAATGTGCTGGTTACAACGCCAGGGTTAAAGACTTTATCGAGCTATTCAACGGGCTGTCGTGGACTTGTGGGGCTTGCCGTGAAGTCGAAATGGAAATGAAAGTGTTCATGAGGCAGACTAGAGTTGGTTTTAAGAGCGTTTATTCCAAACTTGTCAAACTTACTGACGAGTTTGTGACTGTGGACTCTCAATTCTCCAGTTTAAAACTGATGAAAGAGTCTCCTAAGCGCAAAAAAACCATCAACTCGGGTGTGCCTCAGAAGCAAAATGCTCTTTCTGTTCCCGCCCAGACCCAGAGCCCATCGACTCCTAATATCCAGCGTCTGATATCTTTTAATACTCCGGCTCCAGCCCGGAAGATAATTGGTACTGGAGATTTTATCACTAAAGAAGGTGGCATCTCTGATACCAGTCATGTGACATCAGATGTTGGCTCCCATTCGGCCGTCCAGGAGGTCCCGATCACCCCTGCTGTAAATATACCTAAAGAGAGTGCTGGTGTGGCTGCTCCCCCTATTTCGGTATCTATTACTGAGGTAACTGGGGAATCAAGGGCTATAAGGCCTCTCACAGGTATTCCTCCGAAGAAGCATATCTTTGTTTCTCGCCTTGCCCCTGATCTCACACCTGATGATGTTAAAGCCTTCATTCAGGCCAAAACTCAAGCCGCAGATGTTTTGGTAGATAAGTTCAAATTTTCTTATGAAAGGGATGTTTCCTCTTTTAAAGTTACTGTCCCAGATAAAATTTTTAAAACAATTTGTTCAGAGGATTTCTGGCCGGAACATTTAATTGTTAAAGAATATGTTCCCAATAAGGAAACTCGTGCTCCTATTTACTTGCCTACTTTTTCTTCTAACCCTTCTGGTACCTCTTCTTCTACTGTGGTGTCAAAAAACTAATGTCCTCCCTTCTGCTTGCTTATCAAAATGTCCGTGGTCTTAATTCCAAATTAGCTAAACTGTTTGTTGACAGTATATCTTTCGATTTTCATGTTCTAGTTTTTACTGAGACGTGGTTAAAATCGGACATATCTGATTCCACAATTTTTACCACTAAATACACCACTTATAGACGCGATCGCTCTTCTCGCGTTGGAGGAGGGGTTTTAATTGCTGTAGATTCCGGCCTTTCGTCGGAGTTGACAGATACTTTAATTCCCCTTGACATCGAGTTTATAAGTGTTAAAATAACTTTTTCAACTTTTTCCGTTTTTATTACTTGCTCCTATATTCCTCCTCGCTCTGATGCCACAGTTTACTCATCTCACCTTTCTGCCATCGAGTCGGTCTCTCTATTACTATCAAGCACTGACCTTTTGGTTGTTCTTGGAGATTTCAACTTGCCGGAAGTAATGTGGTCCACGAATGATGAATCCAATGCACTTTTTCCATCGAAATCTCATGATTTTATCGATGGACTTTTTGAGTTGTCGTTGTCACAAGTCAATCCTATTCGGAACTCGAACAACAGAACTCTTGATTTAATCTTTCTGTTGGATCCTCCCGGCAATGTTGCATCTAGAATCGACCCATTGGTGTTTCCTGAGGACCCCTTTCATCCTACAGTTGAACTTACTATCGATTTGCCTTCTTGTGTGTGCTCTGCTTCTGGGAATTCAACGGCTAAAACACGCTGTTTTCAAAAAGCAGATTTTTTTAAACTCAGTGATTTAATTTTTGAAACCGATTGGTCTCAATTGTACAATTGTACAGATATTGATGTCGCCATAAAACTTTTTTTATGAAACCTTGTATTCGCTTTTTGATGTCTGTGTTCCACTTGAGCTCCCCCCGCTGTCCTAATAGGCAGCCTTGGTTCACAAAGAGAACTAAGTACTTTAAAAAACAAGAAGTCAAGGTATTTCAAAAAGTGTAAGATTTCGAAAAAATCATCTGATTTCTCTCGATATGTGGATGTGCGTTCTAGATTTAATGTGCTTAATGCACAGTGTTACAAAGACTATCTTAACCGATGCAGGCTGCAATTCTCACAAAATCCTAAGCAGTTTTATTCCTTTGTTAACTCTAAACGCAAATCTTCCACTATCCCCTCATCTGTGCGCTATGGTAATGTGAAAGCGAACACTGATCAGGCCATAGCCGATTTGTTTGCGCAGTTTTTTACGTCAACCTACTCGTCCACTAGCTTTCCTGCGAATCAACCATACCCTTATCGGCTAAATAAATCGAATTGTATTTTTAGCCCTGTGATAACTGAAAGCTCTCTTCTTTGTGATCTTAACTCTGTAAAACCTGTCTATGCACCGGGACCCGACGGAGTACCTGGTTGTGTACTTAGGTTTTGCGCTGATGCACTTTGTAAGCCTATTCATAAATTATTTGAATTGTCTTTGCAATCATCCACTTTCCCTATGTTATGGAAGGAATCTTTTATCATTCCTCTCCATAAAAAAGGAAATAAGTCTGATGTTAAGAATTATAGAGGTATTTCAAAGTTGTCTGCAATTCCGAAAGCTTTTGAGAGAATTATGACATCTCAATTGCAGCATTTATGCAGTTCCATTATTTCACCCTATCAACACGGCTTTGTAAAGCGTCGATCCACTACAACTAACTTATTAGAGCTTACATCATTAGTGATCAAAGGATTCTTATGTAATATGCAAACTGACGTGATTTATACTGATTTTAGTAAGGCTTTTGATTCTGTCAATCACTGCTTGCTGCTTCTCAAACTGAGTTTAATTGGTTTTCCAAACAACCTTCTTATTTGGATCTCTGATTACCTTAGTTCTAGAACACAAAAAGTTCTTTTCAGTAATTCATATTCCAAACCAATCCAGGTTACCTCTGGTGTACCCCAAGGTAGTCACTTGGGTCCATTGCTTTTTACACTCTTCATAAATGATCTTCCGTCAGTCTTGACTCACTCTCGTGTGCTTATGTACGCCGATGATGTGAATCTATGTTTAACATATAACGATTAGGTCTCCCGCTTTAATTTGCAAGCTGACTTGGAT
Organism: Lordiphosa clarofinis; assembly: GCA_018904275.1. NCBI lineage: Eukaryota > Metazoa > Arthropoda > Insecta > Diptera > Drosophilidae > Lordiphosa > Lordiphosa clarofinis. Next base: position 94,009 of record JAEIGQ010000253.1, read on the forward strand.
GCATTTCATTCTTGGTGTAAAGATAACCTACTAAACCTTAACAGTTCCAAGTGTAAGGTTATGACATTTTATAGAAATGATCTTGGGGTTATTCTAGATTACCGACTGAAATTTGACTCTCATATAACGGCTACTGTTTGTAAGGCCAGGAGTATTCTTGGGTTTATTAAGCGCTGGTCGAAGGAATTTGATGATCTATATACGACGAAAATTTTGTACATTTCTCTTGACCGCCCTATACTCGAGTACGGATCTTGTGTGTGGTCTCCACAATATTCGACCCATCAAGACAGAATTGAATCTGTGCAAAAGCAGTTTTTATTGTTTGCTCTTCGTGGTTTAAACTGGAATCCTGAGGTCCGTTTACCGTCATACTCAAGTAGGCTACTTTTGATTAACGTTCCCTCCCTCATTAACCGTAGAGTTATGCTTGGTGTAATTTTTATACATAGATTGATTAATGGTGAAATCGACTCATCTGAGTTGGTTGGTCAAATTAACCTCAACGTTCCTATTAGACCGACTCGCAATTTTATACCCCTATCACTTAATCGTTGTACCACTAACTATGCATTGCATGAACCTTTTCGTGTTCTCTGTGCTGATTACAATAAACTTTACCGAGTAATCAACTCGGAAGCTTCTCTTCCTGCCTTAAAAACTACTATTTTAACATATTTAGCCCGTAGTTGACATTTCTTTATGTTTTTCCTTCGCGATTCGTCTCATACGTTAGTGTCTCCGCCTCTCGGTCGGTTCGGCTACTATTTTGGGCTACTATTTTGCCTGCGGTTCGCGCGTAACAGGCCCTGGCTTGGTGTCGCATGGGCCACTTGAACGTACTGCGCATTGTACGTCAACGTCCAGACAGAAAAAAAGCATCCTATGCAACCGCCTAGAGGCGGAACTGCGAAAACGGCACGGTCTTTCAAACCGACAGTTTGGCTTCAGGAAGCAGCGTAGTACGATAGACGCAATCTCAATGGTGGTGCACACAGCCCGCAGTGCCACAGCTGGTAGAAGATGGCGTGGTGGCAGAAAGTAGTGTTGCCCGGTTACGACGCTCGACGTAAAGAACGCATTCAACTCCGTCCGCTAGGAAAATATCCTACAAGCACTCACATGTCTTGGTATATCCAATTATCTGATAAAACTAAAAGCCAGCTACTTCGAGAACCGACTTATCGGGTGGGAGGAAAACATACGAAGTCACAGGCGGCGTGCCACAGGGCTCAGTCATAGGACCGATTTTGTGGAACGTGATGTATGATACAGCTTTTAGGCTAGCAACGCCGTTAGACGTCAGCGTTGTTGGCTTTGCAGATGACAAAGCGATCGTCGCAGTAGCCAAAAAGTTAAAGGATGTGCAGTGTAAAACCAACGACGCTATAGTGCGAGTGACCGACTGGCTAGAGGTCAACAGGTTGAGCTTGGCTTCCCACAAAACAGAAGCAGTTCTTATCAGCAGCAGGAAACGTGTGGAAACTGCCATCATCACAGTGGGAGACCAGCTTAGAAAATCGAAGGAGGCTTTAAAGAACCTGGGGATTATGCTGGACCACAGGCTAAGTTTTAAATGTCAACTAGCGTACGTGGAGGAAAAGGCTATCAGAGCAACAAATGCCTTATCGGGAACTATGGCAATTGTCGATGGACCTCGACAGCGTAGCAGATGGCTGATCTGCAACGTAGTCAGGTCTATCATAGTGTACGCACCACCGATTTGGGCCCCTGCAATGACAGTGCCATCATACAGCCGAGGATGCAAAAGATCATGCAGGAGGTGTGCTCTTCGAGTTACCTGCAGCTTCCGGACTGTTTCGGAGGATGCGGCGCTGGAATGGTACCGCTGGACCTGTTAGCGATGGAAAGCAGAGAAGCAGATGAGCATCGACGAGAGAGGACGATGACGCAATGGCAAGCATGGTGGAGTGCCACCACCAAACGCCAGCTGGACAAGAAGACTGATTGCGGACTTAACGCCGTGGGTGGGTAGACAGCACGCACAAACTGACTTTTACCTATCACAGTTACTGACCGGACTTGGATGCTTTAAATCCTATCCATATAGCTTTAAACATGAGACAAATCCGTTTTGTACACACTGTACGCAGACAATTGAAAACGCAGAACATTCATTCTTTGTCTGTCCGAAATACGCTGCCGAACAGGAAGAGCTAAGCCTAGGTATTGGGAGGCCATTCAAAGTCACTGACTTGATGGACATCCTACTTAGCTCGCAAATCAATTGGAGTGCTATATGCACCATGGCTACTAAGGTACTGAAATCCTTTCCCCCCTATACAAAAAAAAAACAGTGGGCTGGTGAAATTCCATGTGAGTCAAACCCAGAGTGTGTGCAATATGTGAAGCCGCAGTGCACGCCGCAAGCACAGTGGGTGCAAATTTGGGAAACAATTGTTGTTGTTGGCAGCAGACAGGGCTTTTTCTCTAAGCGGAGCTTCGCAAGCGGCTACTCTAAACTCTGGCGGACCACGTGTGACTACAGTAAAGGCCAGTACGCGTATATGAATAGTTCCACTAGAGTATAAAAGCAGCTTAGTCCTGACAAGATACTGGAATGATTTTAATTACCTTTTTAACTTGAGCATACACACACACTCATACATACGAGTACATGTGCCTACATAGCCATATGTCGCACTTTTTAAGCATGGGATTGATGGCAACCTCAACCGGCATCTGTCAAAGATTGACTTTACGCGATAAACTCCCAGGGTACGCGACGATCTGATCCAATTGCATATATGTAACTGCAGAAACGGAAAATATTTAACTCGCGTTTGGATTCAATCCGCTTTCCATACCTGGTATAGGTTAAGTCGAACAACTGCCAGGAAATCAATTTCGCCATAAAATTGCGAGCGACAGCGACAAGTCGATAGGTGCAATCACTGGATCACCAGGATGCAGTTGCGGATGGATAAGTTCTGTTCGGTTTTATTAAATTTTGGCTTACACACAATCGATCTTTTACTTAAAGGCACGTCTGTCGTCTTTGACCGGAAGATGGAAAAGAAAGGGTGACCGCAGCTTGGCTGTCAAAGCAAAGAAAGGGTGACAGCAACTTGGCTGTCAGAGCAAATCACGAGCTAACGCCAATGTCAGTTGCCGTCAAATGGGACATGCCAACTTGCGCGAATTTGCACTGATTGCTCGGTGTGGCTGTCGTCGGAGTTAAGACGGTTACGCACAATCTTTAAAAAAGGAGACCCTGCAGTTTGCGCCAACTACCGTGTGTGACAATATGTATTCTTATCACCAATCCGGTGACCAACGCAGGCAACTTATATACACAACTTTGTGTTTAATAGCATATTCCATCAAAAAAATTAAGCTTCATTTCTTAAAATGAAGAAAACGATGTCATTTCTTCCTTAAAAGTTGTAGTTTCATTTTGGCCTTCGTTTTTTTCATTTGTTAAAAATTATGACATTCCCCACGAAGGAATCTGGTATTCTTTTAAAAAATACCAGCTACTCTCTGGCATTACTCGCTATCACCAATAATTTGTTAATTTGAATTTTAATAGTAGCGCAATTTTGTTTAAAATACAAATTAGTCAATAAAAGCTGTGTATTTAGCTTTCTGCTGATAATTCAGGACGATATCAATGAGTTTGCCCCTCAAAATTGCTGTCATGACGGGTATGATATTTTTTGCTAAATATTCCATGACGTCCACGTGAGTTTGAAAGTGGCGCCTGTTATTTAAATCAAACTTTTCAGCTGCGTTGTAAATGTTAAGTAAATGACAACTTTTCAATAGAAACGGCAAAATTCTGAGAAATGAAAATGACAGGAAATGAAGCCAGTGGAAATAGCCTATTACACACACATTGTTAAATGAGAATATAAATAAGGAACAAATCTTAATAAAAGAGAACTCATTCGCCAGAGTGAGTCAGTACAAATTCAAACTTACAACCGTGCTCATTAAAACTTTATATTTCTATACATTTTTTGGTCCTTCGAGCCGGATGTTCGATCTTCGCGAAAATTGATGTAAGCGCTACACATTTTTGGTTAATCGAAATCCGTGAAGTGGGTGCGAATATGGAAATATTCGACATAACCATGGCGCAAATCAAGCCCTATGAGGAGGCAGTTTTAAAGGTCAATAAGAGTGACCACGCCCTGCAGGACGCCGGGCCATCAGAAGGAAATGATGTGCTGCGGTACACGACGCCCAAACATGCTACAGAAGCGGACAGCTTTGGCTCTGCAAGGCCAATAGACGGATGGCGAAACTATTAGACTCACTTGCAGGGAAACTAAGTCTAGCAATTGAAGAAGCTAGTAAATGCTTCATGGATCTGTACACTGACTTAAATATTTTTAAGCACAAATCCAAGATTGAAGTTATGTTGACGGCGTTGGAAGAAACGCATTAAAAAGGGCTATGAATAATCTCAGCCACTTTGACAAGATTCTCGATTGGAGAATTGAGGCCATGACTACGATATTTCCATCATTGGATCTTAGAAAACAGCGCCCACAAAAATCAAAGAATGTAAAGGCAGCTTCAACTTCAGCAGCATTACCACCTTTACCAGCAGCACCACAGACCCAAATGCCGACATTTAGTGGAAACCGTAAAAATTGGCCAACTTTTTATGGATGGTTTAAGCAGGCAATCCACGAGAGAGCAGACTTCGGGGATGCCATCAAGATGCATTACCTAAACGAGTGCCTAAAGGGAGAAGCAAAAACTTCACTTACTTCCTCACTGATGCAAGAACAAGCTTACTATACTACTGCTTGGGACCGTATATGTAAGTTAAATAAAAAAGAAGAACAGATAGTCAGGTGACCACATATGAAACCAGCAGGTACGCCATTGCGGGAAACACCCACATCTCCCAAAGAGCCGACTGAACAATATTTGCGAACGGCAGACGATGCAGATATTGCCCAGAGGGCGCCTTTTACAATTCTAGCTTAATCGGAGGTTGTCAACAATTGCGCGCTGCCAGACACCGAAGTCCAACAACTTGATCAGCACCTCCATGGCAACGATGAGGACAGCAACCAACACGGTCAATATGCCGAGCAGCCCAAAGGGCAAGCAATGAACGTGGATCGCATTCAGCAGGAGAGCGAGCTATCATGAATAAGAAGGACAAGGATGTCCTTCAGGCCCGTGAAGAGCTGGCGGACAATTCTGACCTACAGGATCACGTCTACAAGGACAAAGCAAACATAGAAGATGCCACACACGAAAGGGCTATGCCAGCACGCGGTCCACTCAATCTGAAGTGGCTGGCTCATATGGAGTCGTGTGGTAGGGCGAGAGATTTGCAGTTGGAGTCACACTTGGAAGATATTAGCGACAACGAAATCCTGGCTGATGTGATGTTTGATTATATGTATTCTTATCATACGCATGCACCACTCTTCTGACCAACGCAGTCAACTTATATACACATCGTGTTTTACACACACATTGTTAGATTATAAAATAAATACCCAGCCAGCAATTGAGCAAACGTTATGCAAAAGAACTTAAAGTAAGCTTACTTTTTCATGCGTTCGGTATGGCAGCCTTCGATTTTCAAATTCGTTTCCCTTTCTTCTCTTTGCACTCTCTCTTGGCGCTCTCTCTCTCCCTTGTGATCTTTTAGCAGTCTAGGCAACTGCAGAAAAAAAAAAAAAAAATGTAACCTCAAGCAAAGGCATGAAAAATTGTGTATATCAGTTTAGTTTTGTTTTTTTTGAAGAGCGAACAAGTTAACATTTTTCTTTAAAAAATATAAGTGCGCGCTTAAATTTATTTAATGCCAGCAGCAAAATATTTGGAAAAAATTAAGAAAGCATATTATATACGACTGTCCACATCAAGTGCAAGGAAATTTGCTGCGGACAAAACATAACATTCGCCACTGCCATTCGCCGTGAGTAACAATGATTTCTTGCAGTTCAAAGTCAACTATTGACATTTATATTTAAATTCTATTGCAGAGACTTTCACTCTGATATGGAAGGAAGGAAGAGGACTTTGTATTTTCTTATAAAAGCAGGGAAAACGCTAATTTAATTTAATTTAAATTTTTGAATCATAAAAATAACCAACCAGAACACTCACAAAATAAATGTTTAAAACGCTTTATTACTTCACTTACATACTGTTTTGTAACCGTATTTACAAAGCTTGTTGTAAGCTTAGAAAACAATTATAAAACATGTTTTCAAGCGTCTTTTAAGCTTATAAAGATGGGTGCGTTTCGATTATAAAACGCTTACTTTTATGCGTTTTATAAATGTCCAGCAGCGTTTTATAAGCGTTTTGCTTATATTTGAACGCTTACAAAACTGTATTTTATATGAAATTGTTTGCTGGGTAAGGAACAAATCTTAATAAAAGAGAACTCATCCGCCAGAGTGAGTCTGTACAAATTCAACCTTACAACCGTGCTCACTTAAACTGTATATTTTTATACACTTGTCACGACGGTAACCTGCGACAACAACATCAGTCTGGAAATCCGACGAAGAATCGCACAAACCGATGCCACTACGGGCTAAGTAGAGAGTTCAAGAGCAGAGAACGAAAATAGCCCTTTACAGGTCGCTAATCATCTCAGTCCTGCAATACGGCGCAGAAGCATGGACAATGACAGCAGCGGATGAAGCGGCGGATGGCGTGCTCGAACGAAAAATTCTTCGGAGGATTTATGGAATTTTAAAAGTCGGCTATGATTTTCGCATTCGAAAGAATACCGAACTGAATGAGCTCTATGGGGACACCTGTGTGGTCAAGCGCATAAAGCAACTGCGACTGCGCTAATTAGGACATGTCTCCAGAGTGGACGAAGAAGCTCCAGTAAAAAGGCGTATAAATCAAAGGCGACTGACTATGGAGGCGGCAAGAGGTGCGGGAAGACATTGCCAAGCTTGGTGTGAATAACTGGTGCCAGCTTGCACAGAACAGAAGAACAGAAAATTGTCGTCTTATTTTCTTATAAAAATGAAACAGGGTCTCAAAAGTTAGTTAAGCGGTCTTTTTTTTAAATATTGCTTCTTGTTTTCTATATAAATTGTTGGGACCCCATTTCAATTTATTTTTGGGGCCTCATATCATTGGGGCTTTATTTCGCAGAGCCTTCAATTAAAAATCATTGAAAAACTTTGCGAGATGTGTAGACCAAACTGAAAAATTTTACCTTTTACGAAAATAATTCACATGTTTGTAGAACGGAAATTTTAAAAATTAATTAAAAAAGAAACCTTGAAACCCCCAAAACAGCAGATCATTAGCACAGATTTGGGTTGAAACGGCGGCATAATTTGAAAATGGAGTTATGCTCAAATTGACATATACTCTTTCACGAAAGGAGCCTACTTTGATGAGAGTGCCAACATAAAAGCAATGGAAAGTATAAGGAAACGGGATTTACAACAGAAGTTCTTGGCGGAGCACGGGCTAAAAGTCGACTGCCCTAACAGCGCTATGAAAGAACATAAATGATGGAAACTCAGCTTGGAGGTTCTTCAATAACGATGAGGCAACTGCTCAGATAGCAGGACTTCATCTGGAGGTCATAAAAAGGTTTAAGATCATTCTTAATGACTTTAGCTGTGGCGAAAATGTTGATGATTGCAAATATGGAATGTTTGCCAAGGATACAAGGGCTCTTTTACTTGCACAGTATCCGGAGAAAAAACTAACTCGAACACGTGCAAAATATCTCGACCTCATGAAAACACGGACCTTTTCAACATGTTGTCCCCGTATCTCATCTCTCAGACAAATCAGATTACTTGAGGAATTAACCAACGAATGTTCACAAGAAATGTTAAGTTTATTAGGTACTAACGATATGAATACCTATATTGACAGCATTTGAAAGGAAAATTAACCCTTCCCTTCTTAGGACTAAATTTTAATGAAAATAAATATTTTTAGTAATTAAAAATTAGTATTTTATTAAATTTTTTACTTTTTATTAGTTTTACAACATCATTTTTAATAAATCGTTTAAAAAAAATTAATATGTTTTTATTATTGGTAGACCTACAATGAAATCAAAAATCTCTTTCCGTTCAAAAGTTACGATTTTTGCAACGATAAATCAGCGAAACCGGACACTGTGCGCCGTTTACAGGATCTGTCACAGATGTTATTTGATTCTGGAACCCTTGGTTCCTCTGCTTACTGAAATCATTCCTCTTTCCAGTAAATAGGCAGAGTTGTATTAGGCGATGGATTTTTTTATTTGTCTAGTGCAGTGGTGCACACAATTAATTTTTCGTACCACATGTGATACGAATTCATAATTCTGCCAGCGTCGCAGCCAACACACGCATAGGAGAGAGAGAATATGTGTCTCTATAAAATGCACGCACACACATATGTGTGTTTGTTTGTAGCCTATATTTGACATAACAACGTTTACTTCGTGTTGCTCTGCTACGCACACCAGCGCAAATCATGTTAATGTGAGTCTGTGCACCACTGGTCTAGTGGGTTACTTGTTCACATGCTTGTTGAAGCGTGACGCACTCTGCACAAAAATTGTTTACAGTTGGTTGCAGTGCGTCCAACCTGTTATTTTGGTCAGAGTTGCTGATTCGGGAATCGTACACTCTAGGCTCACCCGTCGCTGATCCGGAGATCAAACGTTTGGAGTCGGATTGGGCAAGCGACGGTGCCATTCATCTGGAAAGCCCACCTAGATACAGATGCCGATTCGGAAATCGCACATCCGGAGCCAATCGAACCGATTCGTAATTCGCTCAAGCCTCCTTGGTTGTCACTTACTGCTTGTTCTGGTGTTCCAAGTTGTTAATCGATCGTTGCCCCTAACAAAGTGCCCCGCCAGCTCGGTGGGGCTCCGCTTTTATAGGCCGCCAAGCACAGTCGCCGGCGGCAGCGATCGCAGCTGATCGTGGCAGAGCGCGCGATTTCGATAAATGGAGGCCTGTCTATCGTTAGCAAGGGCAATCGATAGATGGCGCGTGCTTGAAAGTGCGAACGTGTATATAATGTACGCTTCGTGCGGCTTAGCTTAATATTATCTCTAAATCTATTTTATAGATATAGTGTCCTGACCGACTGACTGACGATTGGCAATCATCTCACAGATATGGCACAGATGGCAATCTGTAAAAGATAGAGCGTTGTAATTTCGACAATAGTGTCTGTAAGTGGTTAAAGTACGTACTAAGACGGGGTTTTGGAAAATTCCATGCGGAAAAGTCGGAAAAGCTTGGGAAAAGTTTGTATGGGAACCTTTTTTTTCGTTCAATTGACTTTAAATTTGGTTTGTAAGCATAGCACCCGATTTCCTTAGCAAAATGGCCGGAATATTCTGCATGCACAAAAAACAATTTTCATCCGATTGGCTTTCAACTCGGTTTGTAAGGATAGAATACGAAGTAGTTTTAACGATCGGAAAATTCCCGGAAAACTGTGCATAAAAAGACTATTTTTTAACCGATTGGCTGGAAATTCGAGTTGTAGGAATAAAATACGAAATGATTTGATATGTGAATTTATATGTCGAAAAATCCGCCCCCCGACGTGAAACGACGCGGAAAATTCTGCATAAAAAAAAATTTATCATCAGATCAGAATGAAATTCAATTTCTACAGAATGTAACGAGTTCTTTTCGTCCTTTCGCTTGCTTGGGCTAGGTACAGGGCTGTCGAAGTTCCGTTCCAACAAATTTATAATACGATAGCCTTGGTGACAATAATAGCACAGGGATTTGTTCGGTATATTCACAAGTTATAATATATTCTTCAAGATAATGCGCTTAGAATTTCCAATTTAGATTTTTAATACTAGATATCGCTCACCCGTCCTTCGCCTCGTTCTCGAATCCGGCTGCTTACATCCAATGACCTCCCTCTGTTGTGTTTTCCTGTCCAGTACTGTGTTACTACCAGATTGCTCCGACTCTGCGGTGGCTAGGATTTACTGCCTGGACGCGCCGAACCTTTCGCTCTGACTCGCCGGCTCTCCGTCTTCGCCTACCTTCGCGGGTTGGTCTGTTAGGGCTCGCGTTAGCAAGGGTTCACGCCGCGACACGAGGAGACAATCGCGATCCACGCCCTTTCTACAACTATTTTGTCGGCTACGGTACGCCTTGGCACGTCGAGAATCCTCTCTGACTCGCCGACTCAGCGTTTCTGCACGACTCTTTATTCCCTTTGACAAGCTGATTGTCGCTTCACGTTTCTCTCGGTCTTGGAGAGATCCTTTGACATATCCTTGGAATCCTTTACACTTTCACGTACACTTATCCCGTTGACACGCACTCGTATTAATTCCCCGTAGGACACTGACTCCCTCGTGCATGTTCCTTGGTCCTCTTATATCCTCCCGCGCTGCTCGCACGGTGTAACTATTTTTGCTCTGCTCTCGCGCTGCCTAGCAACATCCAATCGAAACGCCAGCACTCACTCGAATACGTCTCAAACATTCGAAGCCGTTAGTGCGACCGTTCCATACGGTACCTCCAGCTGGGCGCTCAGAAACCTTCCCATACTCTCTCCAACTACCGCTAAGTTTCTTCGGCAGCGCTGCTCCGGAAACAAGAAATTATCTCGTCTTCTCCCTCTTTGCGCACAATCGGACCCGACTTGCGCTCTCGGCCTTTAGCTCGGCTTACCGATCGGTAGTCCTCTTTTCTATGCTTTCCGTGGCTTTTGTATTTAACCCTAATGCGTTGCGCGCCTCATTTCTACTCTCGCCCTTTGCGCGGTACTGCTACGTGCTTTTCACCTCTTTCTGATTTCCCATACCTACCTAGTTTGATCCCAGCCCATCCCGTGACTGTTCCCCTTTGCTATCGATACATTCATCGATAACTCGTGACCGTGACATCGATCCCCAACCAATCGGTTCCCCCCATCCCTATCAAAACGCCAAATCAGTAGGGGAAGTTATTTTTATTTACGTTTTTTTTTCACCCGGCTCACCCTAACCACTATCTATTCAGCTGCCCTCCCTCTTTACATATGACGTCTGCCTCCCTACCAAGCCATGTGATTTGCGTTTTCCCCCACCCCTCGCCCTTAGCACAACACATTCTGTTGTTGTTTTCATGCAAGTGGTCTTATTTCAGTTTTTCCTTTTTTTATATTGCTTACTCCATTTGTTTTCTGTTTTTATTTTTAGCTTGCCATCCTTGCCCCCGCTTGAGCACGGTTGGTCCGTTTCGGCCCACTTTTAGCCGGAACCTCTCTGCGCCGATCCCCATGACATGGGCCCACCGGTTGGGCCTGCCACTCGCCAGCCTTGCATGAAGCGCATCCTTTGCCGGGCCGGGCCATTCGGCTTCTGGCACATACTGCCATCGCGTTAACCTTTCACGACGCTCAGGCTGTTCCCATGGACCTTTTTCCAACGGCTCTGGCGATTGTTGAGCTGGCTCGGCCACCACCTCTGTATCAGTCTGATTGCGTTTCGCATGAGGATCTCTATTGTTGCTGCCTTGAGTCTCACCTCCACCAACGTGCTCGTCAACCGGCTCCTCCACACAGACTTGCGCACCCCCCATCTCTTCCGACTTGCCTCGACTTCCCTCTCCGCAGTCATCTGTCTCCTCTGCTTCCTGCTCCTCTCTCACCTCCACCCAGGACACCAGCGTCATTTCTTGGTGTACCCAAGAGTCGCCTACTAATATGGATCTCCTCCAGGCGCGTCCACACTGCTGCAGTCCTCGATGCTGTTGCTGTTGTCCCTGCGATTGTTGCTGCTGCTGCTACCATTGGAATCGCTGCTGCTGCTGCCACTGAGATTGCTGCTGCTGCTGCTGCCACTGATAATGCTGCAGCTGCTCCTCAAACAGTGGCACCACTGCTGTTGCTGCTCCTCTTCCTCGTCATCGCTCACGCTGATGACCTCCGCCTCTTCATCTCTACTTGGCATCGGCGATGGTGGTCCTATGGACTTCCACGCAGGCGGCGCTGGCACTCTTTCATCCTCGCTGCTGATATCGATGATGCAGGCCCGCTCTTCATCGTTGCTCTCCGCACTCGACTCGCTTTTCGTTCGCCCTCTGGGGCCTCATCGGAGCTCGCCGCATCCTCGTCTGGCCCTTCAGCCGCGTCGCTCACCTCCTGAGTCTCTTCCTCTCCAGACCACTCGGACGAGGACTCCGGTGCCTCCGACACCAGTGGGGAGGCTAGGAGCTGCAGCACAGGCGACTTCGACTTTCGTCGCCTACTCCTGAACCCCATGAATGGCAACCGGCGTCGGACACCCGGGATTGTGCCCAGCTTTCGCCGCCTATCTCCGAGTGCGCCTAACCTAAGACTTTGGGGTTTGTAGGTTGGCTCGGAACCGCCGGCTCAGCCTGGGTTGCTTCCTTTGTTTTTTCTTCGCTCATGCTGTTTTCTCGAATGAAATCAGCACGTGTCCCTCAAGTTGTCAGAAGCTGTTTTCTTACAGCAGTCGTGGCAGAGTCCCGTTACTCTACCGACGACTTCGGACGTCGTTTTTATTGGTCCGTGCCGATCTCAGTTTCTGGCCCTTTTCGCCTTTCCCCTCCACTGTTCTAGGCTGCGCGTCAGCGATTTTTTTTTTTTTTTTGCTTTTGTAAGCTGCTGTTTTAAGCTGCTCACCTGAACGTTTTCTTTTTATTTTTTTCTTTATTCAACATCTTCTTGTTTATTAAACGATCTATTTAGCCAACTTGATAGGTTGGCTCTTTAATTGTCCTTTTTTTTTTTTGTTGGGTGGATAATTCGACTGTTTATTTTTGCCTCATTTTTGTTTTCTACAACCTATTGTAATGTACCAATTCTTGTGCCTAGTGACCCCAGCCAGTTAAGTTTCCACAGACTCGATGAGATTTTGCGTACAAATGACCATTAGGATGAGCTATTGCGTACTTTCTTGGTCTGTATTCGTCTAATTTGAGTTATGAAATCTTAGACCTTGGCGAACACACCTGACAGCAAACCTTTAGTTATTCAGAGTTTGTTTCTTGGGTCTCATTTTGGTACAATAACTCTAACTCTACTATTTCTGTTACCTTCTTAGAGATGACCCTGCCCAAGGAAAACGCTGGATCACTTATTTTCTTCAACTTTCTGATGTTTTTGTTTCAATGTCAGGATGGCCGAGTTGTAGTAGGCCAAAGGTACAAACACACAGATAACCGGAACTGACTTTGAGACCACTCCATGCGTTCCCGCTCTTTCACGAGATCGCGCTCTCACGAGTGCGGCTCTCTCATTAAGACACTCTCTGCGTAGAAAACGGGGGTTGAAGTGAGTCTGCCTGCGAGCACTGAATTTAATTCGTAACGATCAGTGGAATAAAGCAAACGTACTTAAGAGTGGAACCGTGTTATTCTTTCGGCCACACTAGTAATGCCAGGAATTATAGATTCCCTGGTGCTAGGATGGGATTTCTTGGTAGGAATGGGCGTAGAAATGTCTTGCGGAGGACATTAAATCAAAATTCCTCAGTGTGAGAGGAGAAACGGCTGGCTAGAGGAAAAATTAACAGTAGCAGTGGAAACATTGCCGGAAGGCAGAACCAAAAAAGCAGAGAGAAACCCCTTGGATGGAGAATTAATACAATATTTTCTAAAAGAAGAGTTATCTACTAGTAACCCGAAAATGCAAGCAGAAATAAATACGCAGGTGGACGAACTGCTGGCGAAAGGCTGCATTGAGCCATCAAATAGCCCACACAGTGTCCCTATAGTTATGGTTAAAAAGAAAACAGGCAAATGGAGACTCTGCGACACCCCAGCGGCGCCCAAACTTAGCTATACTTATAATTACCTTTATCTTAGATATACCTATAATCACCTACTTATACTTATAGATACCTTAATCACCTTTTTTTTTTTTTTTTTTTTTTTTTTTTTTTTTTTTTTTTTCAAATGGTTCAAAGTGTACATAGTTGGTGACCTACAATCCCAATAGCCACACACTCGTACTACACTCGGTTCCCCGCTCGTCGCGAGTACCACGGTACTAAGTAGGGTTACAGATTTGAATAAAATAAGATAACTCAGTCTTTAACCCGTCCAGCTGTTACAATAACTATTTGCTAAAATACAATTTGTTTACTTATGCGGTTTACGACTATACTAAAAATCTTCAGACATTATACGATTTCTATATGTTGGTGCTTCTGGAGTTTTTAAGTTTTCCTTTTTCTCCGTTTAAAATCTCAATGGCTCGTTGTTCACCTAATACTCCTTGCTTCCAATATGCCTTTCTAATTTCTTGTAAATTGGGCAAACTGCGATAAAGTGAAACGTGTCTTCTTTAGCGTTCAAATTACAGAGGGTGCAGATGGCTTCCGTGTCGTTGACATATGGGCGGGAACGTAGGTTCAGCATTTCACATCTAGCTCTGAATACTAATGATATTTGGCTAAGGCTGTTTTTGTCGTGAAGATAGTGGTTTTCCCCCAATGAGTAGCTTAGTTGTCTGTAAAAGTATCCTCGACGAGCTGCACCTAGCTTGCTGAATAAAAGCAGAGTGAGATTTTGATCGGTTCCCTGCAATATTATTTGATGAGATCCCTCCCACGTATTTGAATTGGTCAACTCCAAATTAGCATTAAATTCTTCTGCAAGTGTTCTCCATGTTTCGAAGCACTGGCTCCGACTCGACAGCAGGGATTTGGCAACAACGGACGCTAAGCGGGTTTCAGGCATTTGAAAAATTTTCCTTATATAAGCAAAATGTAATCCTAGTGTTTGGGTATAGAGGGTCGAAAGTCCAGTTTCCACAAATAGGGCATAATTCGGAGTATTGCGTGGTAACCTAAAAATTTTCTTAATGAAAAATCGAAGAAGCTTCTCCCACTTCGTCATATTCACGAAAACCCCAAACCTGTGCAGCATATAGCATGATTGACCGAACAGTGGCTTCAAACATTCTATATTTCACACTTGGTAGTACGTTTGGTTTTCCCAGCAGCGTATTCCATGTACAATTGAGGGGGCCTTGATAGCATCTCGAAATTTCAGCTGAAGATGGGTTTTAAAGGACATGTTGGACGTGACGGTAACTCCCAAGTACGTGAACTCTTTGACTCGTTCGATTACACATGTATTCAGGTACCAGATTTCTTCTTTGCAGATCCGGCCTCTATTGTCTCTTATTGGGAGGATTTTCGTTTTATCCGTGTTGACAGTAAGTCCCCATAGGGAGCAGTAGGAGTAAAGGTCATCCAGCATGTTTTGCAGCATCCGTGGCGAATCAGCTAACAAGACGAGGTCATCTGCGTACATAAGCACTTTTATTCTGACGCCCGCTACTGAGATTCCACCCCTGATCGAGGAGGCGATGTCGTCGATAAATAAGGCGAACAGAAGAGGGCTTAACAGGCACCCCTGTTTGACTCCAGTGTTGTTTTCAAACCAGTAAGAGAGCTGTGTTCCGTCCCAAACTGCTGATTCGGTTCCGTCATAGAGCGCTTGTACAGCCAATAAAAAATTTAAGGACACACCCATATTGCTTAATTTATATATAAGGCTTTTTTCTGTTGACTGTATCAAAGGCAGCTTTGAAATCCACAAAACAAAGGTAGAGTTTTTTCTTTGCGGCCAGAAACGATGATGCTATGTTCGTGAGTACAAATATGCTGTCCACAGTTGAGTAGTCTCTTCTGAATCCAAACTGAAACTCGCTTAGCTTGTTATGTTTGATTACCCATTTCTCAAGACGGGAGAGAAGCACCGATGCAAATATTTTAGAGATTGCGTTTATACAGGAGATTCCGCGGTAGTTAGCAGCTTCATTTGGATCACCTTTTTTAAAAATGGGAAAAATAATGCTCCTTTTAAAGCTTGCAGGGAAGAGTTTGGATATAAAAAAGCAGGTTAAGATCATTTGTAAGTAGCTGTATAAAGGAATCGGGTGCTGCTTTGAGAAATTCGACTGGAATACGGTCTTCTCCAGGGGCTTTGTTAGGTTTTGCCTTAGATATAGCCAGCTGAACTTCTTCCCCAGTTATGGGACAATCTAGATCATCATCCAGTACCAGAGGTAAACTGAAGCTAAACTGGCTTGACACCAAGTCGGGATCAACAAAAAGTAGACTTTTGAAGTGATTTGCTAGACTATTCGAATCCGACTTGATTTTGCTACGAGCTGACGATCCGTTTAAACGACGCAACAACGTCCAAAACGTTTTGCTGTCTTTTATGCCCGCTAGTTCTCTTTCAATTCGATTAAAATATTCCCTTTGCTTTTGGAGGCACAGATCCTTGTAAAGACGGTTGGCCGTTTGATAATGACGCCTCGCTTCGGGAGAATTCTGTCTTTGTGCCCGACGGAGTTGTTGAAGAGAGGCAATCCTCGCCACTTCACATTGGGTCAAACCACGGTTGCCTATATCCCACCATACCTTTTTGTTTGCATACATTGAGCCGCTTTTTGAATGCACTCCATGAGCCTCTCAGTAGTAACTTCCGCATTTTTATTTAGACAAGTAACTTCATGCTCTAGGTTTTCTACGTATTGGTACGCCAATCTATCACGCCACGTTAGTTTTGGAAGGAGCTTGGACACATCAGGAGGGTGAGAACTTTCGCCCACTGAGACACTAACCACAATAGGCATATGGTCCGAAAAGATTTGGTTTTCAATTTTCATATCCTCGGTGACATTATTCCATTCTCCACGCATCATACAGTAATCAATTGTAGAAGAAGATTCGCCTCTGATGAAAGTAAGCTCCCCGTTTGGGTCACTTTTCGTTCTTCCATTCAAGACAGTCAAACGCATGTCTACACACATTTCTATTATTTTTCTCCCTTTACTGTCCAATTGGTGGTCCTTTGCGCATCTGTGCACTGCACTGTAACCACTCGTCAAACTAAGGCTTTCGATATCCACTTGATCGATGCCTATACGGGCATTAAAATCTCCCACGAGTAAAATATTTTCCTGTTCGGACTCAGCCAGGTGCTCATAAAGCTCTTCAAAAGAGACCACCCAGTGGTTGCAGTTCAGATAGACCGGTATGACTTGATAGGTTTTTTCTGAATGCTTAAATTTGATGTATGCATAATTTCCTTGGGATGCGAAAGATGCTTGGAATTTCAAAGAGAATGATTTCTGCACTCCGAAAAGACACCCGCCAGACGCACGTCCTCTTGAAGACGTTCTAGTTGCCAACTGCCAGTGAAGAATGTGGTCGGGGAAGTAGCTTTCGTAATCCGAGATACTATTTTCAATAAATGTCTCATACAACAGGAATATTTCGTGTTTCCTAATAAATTCAAAAAATCTGCTGTGTAAACGCTTGTTAGCCAGGCCGGCGATGTTGTAAGACAAAATCTCTATATTTCTTGATTTAATTTCCTTCTTAATACTATTCTTAACTAATGCATTATCATTATTACTGCGTTCTGCTCCTAGTTTTTTATTTGAAGATTTCTTACTAGCTCGTTGTAATCGATCACAATGTTGTGCATCCCGAATGGGTACAACTCCGACAGAGCTGCTTGCGCATCGATTTGGCCAGTAACGAGTTTGTTATCCCGTGTCCAGTGGAACCATTTATCTGCGACTCTCATTTTATCTCCTCTAACATAAATTCTGTGTGTTTTACTCACAGTTAGTAGATTGTTCCTGAGCAGCAAAAGAAGTTTCTTTTTCAGTTGACGATCGGCGTTAAGGTCCTTCTCGATGTAAATATCAGACCCCTTAAGTTTGCTAGAGGACTTGAGTATAGTGTTCAAGCTTTGCTCAGAGTCTACCTCCACTAGTACGTTCATTTTCGCATTTCGTTCGAAAATTTTCCTGGTACTCATGACACGAACTGAAGACGGCATTTGAAGAGTGGTTCTGCACACCTTCTCCACTTCCTGGGATATCTCCTTGTTGGCTATTAAGCCTTTAAAAATAAGATTTTTATTCTTCATGTAGTCTTCCATACAATTCATGCGTTTCTGGTCTGCTTCTCTGTCCTTTTTCAGTTGCTCGATCTCAAGCTTAAGCTGGTCGTTTTGCTGTTTGAGCGCCGACATATCCGTTGACAGGAACTCGAGCTTTTCTAAAACTTCCGCATTGGTCTCCTTGTTTGTCTCGCGGATAATCATGCGAAGGTCGTCAGCAGACAATTCTGATAGAGTTTGTTTCTTTGACATAGCGTGCTCCTCTGGAGAAGTATCCCCTAGTAGCCTTTTATTTACAGACTGGTTTGATGTTTGCGTATTTTTCATCGGTGGCGTTCGCTTCATTATTTTTAGGTATAACGTATGCGAAACTTTACGAGCCCCCCTCGTGTCTATTTAACGCGTTAGGCGACAAAGCTGAGCTTGGTTTGGGTCTGGGCTTAAAGCTTAATACCGACTGAGCTTTTGGTTCTGGAGTAGTGCTGTCTCCCTTACTCACATGTGCTTCAGATGTAGGTCTGTCATGGACTTTGGCCGGGACTTATTTCAGCTGTCTATTGTTTATGTTTTCGCCTTTTGTTTATTAAGCTTTACTGCAGCTTGCCTTCACGTGCTGTTGTGCATCAGATCCCACACCATATGATATACACTTTTACTCGCACTTTGTGTACCTTATTCTTAGGGATTTGACCGCTTTATTTGGAGCCTCTTGACAGCGACAGGCTTTCCGCACTAGGGTTACTCACTCTTCCCATCACCTATATATCCCTCAAAATCATATCTATATATCCATATCTACTTAAATATTCTTATAATCACTTACATCCATACTCCTAAATTTAAGCCAAAGCACAAAGCGTCCTTATAAATATAAGTCTCAGTTTATCACCGACACCCAAAAAATTTTGAACACGTGTTTCAAATTGATACTGAAACTAGTATCATTTTTTTGTATCAATGTTAGCCTAGAAAGTACTGAATTGAAACTTAGAATATTAATTTAATGCGCAGAAGTATCAATTTGAAACTAAAAAATTTTATTTAAGTTCGAAATGTCGAACAATGTATGAATTGTATAAGAAAGCAGGCCAAATGTGGCAGCTGGCGATGCATGACCTGTCAAATTTAGCGTTTTAATTTATTTGAAAACAATTCAATAATAGGCTAATCACACTAAGCACATCTAACGTCCAACATCTTGAGTTTAAATCAGTGGCGGTAAAATACACAAGGTCATTTTGACATCGCGTGTGTGTGTTAGCCACGCTTTTGCACTTGTTTGTTGTTGCAAAAGAGAGCTGTGTAAGCTCGTATACTGTCGGTATAGCGACGTCGCTGCTACTCTGTGGCTTTTGTATACACAGCAAATAGAACCGTGTGGAACTTTGGTTAAAGTGCTTAATAACCATGTGCACTGCCAACATTTTTAAGATTTTGTCTTGTAAACATGTTAAGAGTTGATGATAGAAACATGCTACAAATCTGGCAAATTTCGCCTTGGTAAATATTTTTGACTCAGGATGTTGGATGCTCAATATGATAGGGCTATATAAGTAAACGCTATGGAAGACGACGTAATGATGTTGCTGTGGTCGTTTTTTGCAAGCATATGTAATAACAAATGTAACTATTCAGACAGGACCCATAACATGCCACAATGCTGCGGTGCCTGTTTCAGCGCTTTGCATGTTAGCGCACAACGCGATAGGTATCACACGAAGACAGCTGCTGTAGAAGCGTCTTCGCGTGTTTTCTTCAGAGTCTCTGAAGGAATAATGCGCTACGTGTATGGGTTCCAGCATATGGCACATCAGTTCAGTGATTCTAAAAATGCAACCTTCGTGTGGACATGAGACATGCAGTGGGAGACCAATGTTTATCCATAGCGAGGTGTCGATATTAGTGAAAATAAAATAAATTTAAAATAAAAAGATAATGTTTTCAAAATATTCTTTATTAATTTTAATGGCTGTTTGTAAAGAAGTGAAAATATACTACAAACTTGATAAGAAATAATATTAAATTTATAAAAGCTAGTTTCAAAATCATACTAAAGGTTTGATAATTGAAGTATCAAATTAATAAGACCTAGTGTCAAATTGATACTAATAAAGTAGTACAAAAATTGTCAGCCAAAAACACTGTAGTATCAATTTGAAATCCTCGAAGTATCATGTTAATACTTTCGAAGATATCAATTTGATACTTGGAGTATTAGAGAGAATTCGAATTTATGTCTAAATTGTGTCACTTTGATGACAACTTTTTTTTGAGTGTACAATGTACATTGTACCCCCTAGAGCGTAAGATACATGTACTCACTCATAAATACGTGCGCATACAGCGCCCAAATTAATAAATATTTTTAGCCTGCGCATTAAGCGCCGTCCGACCATCTAGATTTAATAAAATCAATTAAAACCCGCGCACACTTGAATTACGCGCGCTCAAAACACTAAAATTGAAACCACGCGCGCACTTTCAAAACACACAGAGCGCGCGCTACCAATCGATAGGCAGCCAGCTGATCACACCCAACAGCGTTATCGATATCGCGCGCTCTGCCACGATCAGCGAAGTCCGCTGCCGCCGCCGACTGCACCAGCGGTCTATAAAAGGCACGCATCAGCGTGTAGTGGCAGTCAGTGCCCGGCACCCGCCGAGTAAACATCTTGGTGAGTTAATCTCCTCTTCTTTTCCCCTCGGTTCAGATACAGTAATCCCCAGTCAAAGGGACCAACAGTCCGATTTCCAATCGGCTCCGGGTGTGCGATTTTCCATCGGCAACTGTGTCTGGACGGGATTCCCGGTTGAATAGCACCGTCGCCAACCCGTGCCAACTCCCAATGCGCGATTTTCAATCGGCGGCTGGGTGAGCCACAGGGAGTGCGATTCTCAATCGGCCCCTGTCCTGGTTCAACCAAAACGACGCACGGTGATGTGCGTTCCCACAATACACAGCTTGGAGCGACCCCCGGGCCCAGAATTGGTTTCTCCCGGCAACGGTTACACACTCATAAAAATCTAGAACGAATAATTCGAGTAGGAACGCTCTTAAAAAAAAATCTAGTCGCACTTGAATTTTCAAGAATTTCGCTCTTGGAATCGAGACAAGTTCATTCTCAATGTGGTTCTATAGGCAAGGGGAGTGAGGAAACGCAAACTTTGAGAGAATAACGTTGGCCGCGCTCTTTCAAAGAGAGACAGCGCAGGCGCAGTTTGTCATTGTCATTTGACCGTGGCGCGCCGATAATTATGTTAAAGTTGAACATTAAGATTGGGCAAAAGTAAGTGATTAAACGTCTGTATAATATTATATAATAACGAGAGCATAAGTTAAAGTCGGCTCTAACCGACTTCGATATACCCGTTACTCATGAAAAAACATGTTTAACAGTGCTCCTGCGTTCCTTGGGGTGACCATCAGAAAAGTATGCAACATTTTTTTAGGGTGGGTAGCGGGGGGGCTTGGTTCACTTCTTTGCTCATAACTTGAGAACCGTTCATCCGATCTTTATCATTTCTTCGGCAAATTTATTTTGCTAGTTACTAACTATCATTAGAAAGTACGAATTGTCTATCTTCAAAACTGTAAACTGTATAACGTTTTTTCCAAATTGCGGGGGCGGGAGGGGGCGTGGCCAAAATTTGAAACAAACTTGATCTGCGTGCAGAAAAAAGAAGCATTTGTTCCATACATGTCAAACCTCTATCTCTTACCATCTCTGAGATCTAGGTGTTCATCAACAGACGACAGACGGAGACGGACAGACGGACATGGCTATATCGACTCGGCTGTTGATGCTGATCAAGAATATATATACTTTATATGGTCGGAAATGATTCCTTCTGCCTGTTACATACATTTGCACGACTTTAGTATACCCTTTTTACTTTACGAGTAACGGGTATAAAAATGTTTAAAACACCACATTTAAAAATAAAATAAAATAAAAATGAAAAAAAAAAGGAAAAAAAAAAAAATAAATGCTGCTACGGGGACTTGATCCTCGGTCGAGCTGTTGCGGCTTTCCAAATACCAACCGCGCTGGCTCATAAATATGCTTTCGCCGCAGCTTGTAACTTATCGAGAATAGTCGAGTCGGTTAAGCTGCTCGTCCAACTGTGTATGTTTCAGTCTTCGATGTACCGAGTTCAAGTCCCAGTAAAGTAAGTAAAATAAAAAATTTTTATCTGTTATGTGACTAACTCAAAATCAATCACATCTTAGAAAAAAGTGGGTGGGGTGGCTGGCTGATGGTGAGTGGCAAGCAGCGCGGAACAAATAACACCACGTCGGTCGGACGGGTTGTCCCGGGGTCTCGGTCATGTCTCTCACATCCAAACCCCCACCCCCTTCAATTATTATTCTTAGTCTTTTATTTTGAGAATTATTCGTACTTGGATCAGGTACTGAAACTCTTGAGTCAAGAATGTTGGGATCAAAAATTCACTCTTGGATCAAGAATATCGCCCCTGGATCAAGAATGTTCACTCTTACCCTACTTTTGAGAACGAATGCTCTTGATTCAAGAGTGAAATTCTCTATTTTTTCTCTGAGTGCAGGAACAGAAGAGCACGAACCTCATCGGCCCTAGCCACGGTTCCCCAAGGTGGACGCACTGCATCCGCCAGAGAAATCCCAATACCGAAAAACGAACGTTAGATATTAGAACCCGCTACGAAAGGAATATCAATAAAATACACACACACGCACCCAAACCACTCGATCTGTAACCCTGGCAACGGCGAGTTACTTCCTTGCCACGAAAAGAGGTCGTTACAACTCTGTATGCATTTCAGAGATATGAATGCGCGGACAACAAAGGTTGCGTATCCGTTGCCCAGGCTTAACCATATCCTAGAACAGTTGAGAGAGGCGAATTTTATTAGAGCCTACACTCATAAAAAACTAGAACGAAATAATTGAGTACGAACGCACTTGAAAAATAATGTAGTCGCTCTTGAATTTTCAAGAATTTCGCTCTTGGAATCGAGATTAATTTATTCTCAATTTAGTTTTCATAGGCAAGGGGATGGTGGAGTTAATTCAACCAAGGGCGAGGGGAGCGAGGTAAGGTTAGTAAAAGGTAAGGGAGAGGGAAGCGCAAACACATTTGAGAGAATTGCGCTCTCTCACAGTTTAGTAATCGGTAATCGCCATGACAATCGGCATGTCGATGGCAACAGGCGGCCGCTGCGTCACTTTTTGTTGAAACTTCAAAGTGAAGAAGTGTGCGAAATGAAAAAAAATGGACTACGACTTAAAAACTTCTTGTGAGGAAATGCAAATTTTAGAAGCTCTTTCCTTTCTAATAGGTAAGTATTAATTATGTTAAAAATGCCATTTAATACATTCATATGTACAATACATTCATTGATCAATAACCACGATCGAAACGCGCAGCAATTACATGACAAGAATTTGTATAAGTATTAACATCCATACATACACTTTTTCCAAACGTGATTTTTGCGTGTGCGTTTATGGGTATAAATATACATATGTATGTAAGTTATTGTCTATGCGTAAGTACGTGAATATTGCGGAAGACGTGTACTTACATACATGTAGGATTGACATCACTAGCGTGTAAGTAACTTAACATCTCTAGATTTATCGTTATCGCAGTTGATCGACTAGAGTTCGATAGGCAGCAAGCAGGGAGAGATTTTTTAGCTTTCGAGGAGAACAGACGTGTGCGTGAATCGTTGCTATCGTTTTTTTGCTGTGAACTAAGTTAATTTAACAATGTACAATTACGAAATAAACATTGAAATCATTTAATAATAAATCGACGACGAATGGTGTTTTTACGGCTTCGAAAGTTTAATCTCTACAAATTTGGGGGCTCAGCCGGAATGTACCTAAAAAGTGAATGTGAAAACTGCCCAGTGTACCACTAAGTCATTGTGCAAGCAGCAGTCCATTAGTCAAAAACAACGGTGCAGTAGAAACATGGTTTAAAGTTGCCAAATACCACTAAGATTTGTGCAACATGATGAAATTATAAATAGCAACGACGCAGCATAAAGAAGAAGAGGAGCATAAACTACGCAGTTGAAATTTAAAGAAGAAGACGACAAAAACGACGCAGCCGAAAAAGAGGACGCAACTACGCAGTTTAAAATACAAGAAGAAGACGAAAAAGGCGAAAATCGAAGAAGACGTGCAAAACGACGCAGTTGAAAATTCTGTCTCTATACACAATTTTGGGCAAAGAGGAGCAGCAAAAACGACGCAGCTGGAAATTTTGTCTCTATACAAAATTTTTGAGCAGAAAAGGAGAAGTAGAAACGACGCAGTTGGAAATTCTGTCTCTGTACAGAATTTTTAGCAAAGAGGAGAAGCTAAAACGACGCATAAGAGGATTCTGCACAACAACCAAAGCGTACGAAATCTCCGTCATTGGATTTCGTCACTACGGGCATTTTTGGCAGATCAGAAATTTCGACGATTGAGCAGCAGACACAGCGAAACAGAAGGAGGCAGTGCAACAAAGCAACGGGCAAACAGCAACAACAACCAGACGTACCCGTAAGACTAGAATTTGTCCAGATCGGGCAACAGAGACGAACCGTGCAGTGGGTTATTAAGGCCAGCGAGGTCAAAAAGGCGCAGGTGTCAACGAGAACTTAAGACGACAAGCGACCAGCAACAACAAAGGTGGCGTGGATGTATGCGAATATTCTGGAGAAGACGAAGGTTCAGTAATATACGTATGTAAAGAAGCAGATGTATTGAGTAATTTTTCATATATGCCAGACACATTTACAAATTTGATTAACGTAACGTAAACAATATTTTATGTCATTTGAATTTATTTTGTATTTTGTGTAAAAAGATATCATTCTTGGAATATGCAACGCAACGAGATAGCACAGTTGAAGGTGGCCGAACTTAAAGAGAAATTAAAAGAGTTAAATTTACCACGTTCAGGAGTTAAGGCAGTTTTATAAGAAAGACTAATTTCATACTATTGGCCAGAACAAGACGATAACGAAGAGTCCATATACGAGGAGTCAGAAAACTTGAGATAGAAAACAGAGAAGAAGAAAACATTGAGGTAGAAAACAGTGAAGCAGAAAATTTTGACGACGAAACTCCAAGTGACCAAATTGTAACAACGGTGGTGTTTACATTAAGAGATATAGAAGACTCCCTTTCAGCTTTTACAGGTAATGATACTCCAGACGTTGATGAGTGGGTGCGAGACTTCGAACTTAAAGCAGAAACTGTGCAGTGGAACGACTTGCAAAGATTTATATATGATGAATTTAGTGAGAAGTTAACTGCTAAGCAAGTGCATAAGATGCTAGAGAACAGGAAGAAGACGCAGAAGGAAAGTTTGACAGAATATTTCTATAGCATGTGTAGCCTAGCAGAGCAAGGTCAGTTAGAGGAAGAAAGCGTTATAGAATACATTATTGAGGGCATTCCAGACTCCAAGCTTAACAAAATCTGCTTGTACCAAGCAACAAATTTCAGAGAATTTCGTGAAAAAATGAAGATTTACGAAAAAATAAGCGCAAACTCAGGATTTAAACCAAGAGAAAAGACTGAAAATAATGCAGCCAATAACAGTAAGGGCGAAAGACATTGCTATAATTGTGGAGACAGCAATCATTTGGCAAGAGATTGCAAGAACGGAGTGAAATGCTATAATTGTAACCAGATAGGACACAAGGCAAACCAGTGTGATGCAAAGGGTGGAAGAAAAGATGTGAAAAAAGAAAGAGCTAACATGCAGCAACTTTCGCAGAGAACATTTAATCGAGCTTTTAAGAGTGTAGAAGTCGGTAGTGGACAAATAGACGCATTATTTGATTCAGGCAGCGACATTTGCACCATTAGTAAAAAGGCATATAGAAAGTTATGCCCAATTCCATTGAAAACGGACGTAAAAGAATTGATCGGAATAGGTGGAAAGAAAATCTTCACCTTGGGTTCGTTTAGTGTTGCGACTAAGTTAGACAGCGTTCCGTTGGAAATATGCTTTCACGTAGTTCGCGATGAGGATACCCTATACGATTGCGTGATTGGCATTGACGTTTTAGATTTTGTCAGTGCGACATTAGGGGCTAAGGGCGTGATTTTTAAAGCAGTGAACGAGGTATATCATGATGTGAATTGTGTAAAGGATGGACCTGAGTTGAAGAGCACTCAACACAGTGATGCTTCAATGTCCAGTTCTGCAGATTCAGTGTCAAGTATTTGCGAATTGAAATCTTCATTTCATCAGATGCTATCAGCAGATGTAGTTGAAGAATTCTGCACAGGTATGGATTTGCTACATCTAAGCAACGAGTTGAGGTCAGCAGTAGTTGGTTTGATACAGAATTACAAGCCGGTAAAGCCGGAATCAAGCCCAGTGGAAATGAAAATTTTATTGTCGGATGAAATTCCAGTTGCTCAAAGACAAAGACGTTTACCATTCGATGATAACGAGAAAGTCGATGCACAGATTAGAGATTGGTTAAAAGAGGGGATAGTTCGCCACAGTACTTCTGAGTACGCAGCTCCTGTGGTACTAGCAGCTAAAAAGGATACAGCCAAAAGAATCTGCTGTGATTACAGAAAACTTAACGAGAAGATTATTCGTGATAACTTTCCAATGGTTTTGATTGGTGATGTTTTACATAAACTTCAGAAAGGTCGTGTATTTACCACGCTAGATTTGCGTAATGGATTTTTCCATGTTCCAGTGCATGAGAGTTCACGTAAATATACTTCATTCGTCACACAGAGTGGTCAATACGAATTTTGTTTTGTGCCATTCGGGATTTCGAACTCCCCAGCCGTGTTTATGAGGTATATACTTGCCGTTCTGAGACCATTGATAGATGACGGTACGTTGATTTTATATATGGATGATATAATCATTCCGTCCAAAGACGAAAAAGAAGGACTTGAGAAGTTGAAAAAGGTGTTAAGACTTGCAGAGATTTCAGGCTTACGCATCAAGTGGGAAAAATGTCAGATGCTGCAGCGAAAAGTAAATTTTTTGGGGTATATCATAGAGTGCGGGACCATTAAACCCTCAAAAGAAAAGACGGCGGCCGTCGATAACTTTCCAGTTCCTCGAGATAAGAAAGGAGTTCAACGCTATTTGGGATTAACTTCTTATTTTCGTAGGTTTGTGAAGGATTTTGCTACAATTGCAAGGCCACTTACGAATTTGATGAAAAAGAACGTTTCATTTAAAATGGGCGAAGAAGAGCTAGCATCGTTCAACCAATTAAAGGCTTGTCTTTCTAGTTCTCCGATTTTGAAGTTGTTTGATCAAAAAAGTGATACAGAGGTTCATTGTGATGCAAGTATGTATGGGTATGGAGCTGTACTTTTACAGAAAGATTCGGAAGATCAACATTACCACCCTGTAGAGTACATGAGTCGGAAGACGACACCAGCAGAGGAAAAATATCCTTCTTATGAGTTAGAGGTACTTGCTATAATTCAGGCTCTAAAGAAGTGGAGAGTTTATCTGCTTGGGATAAAGATTAAAATTGTGACTGACTGTAACGCGTTTAAGATGACGATGAAGAAAAAGGATGTTCCCGTTAAAGTGTCACGTTGGGCTATATTCTTGCAAGATTTTCAGTTTGAGATCGAGCATCGCTCAGAGACGAAGATGAAACACGTCGACGCTTTAAGTAGAATTCATTGTTTGTTGTTACAAGATTCGTTGAGACATCGTATAAAGCAGGCTCAGCATCAAGATGAGTGGATAAAAGCAATTTGTAAAGTACTAGAAACTGGTGCTTACGACGATTATTACTTGAAGTATGATGTTTTGCACAAAGATCAAGTTAACGAGTTGATCGTCATACCGTCTAAGATGGAGAGCGAAATCATTACTACGGCTCATCGTCAAGGACATTTTGGTGTCAAAAAGACAGTTGATTTAATTCTGCGGGATTACTATATTCCAGAATTAGCTCGTAAAGTAGATGAGATCGTTAAGTCTTGTGTAGAGTGCATCGTGAGTGACTCTAAACATGGCAAGAAGGAGGGGTTTTTGAATGCTATCTACAAGTCCGACGAACCTTTGCGAACCTATTACATTGATCATATTGGACCGATGGAGATGACGAAGAAACAGTACAACCACATCCTTGTTGTTGTAGATGCATTTTCTAATTTTGTTTGGCTTTATCCAACAAAGAGTACTGGTGCAGATGAGGTTATTGACAGATTGCAGAAACAGTCTGAAGTATTTGGGAATCCGAGGCGTGTAATATCAGATAGGGGTACTGCATTCACTGCTAATGTATTTGAGAAGTACTGTAAGGAGCACGGAATCCAGCATTTGCTAATTGCGACAGGGGTGCCACGTGGAAACGGCCAGGTCGAGCGAATTAACAGAATTGTTATAACGTTGTTAGCCAAGCTTTGCGCAGAAGACCCAAAAGCCTGGTATAAGCATGTAGGAAGGGTTCAACAATTTATAAATTCCTCGCCTCCGAGAAGTACTAAAATATCTCCGTTTAAGATATTGACAGGAATGGAAATGAGAACTAAATATGAGAATGAGTTGGAAGATCTTTTAGAAAAAGAGTATCTCATAGAACTGCAGGAAGATAGACAGCATTTACGTAAGACAGCCAAGGAAAACATTGCACAGCTGCAGGAGGAGAATCGCAAGTCATTCAATAAGTACCGGAAGCCCGAAAAAGAGTACGAAGTCAATGATATGGTTGCTATTAAGCGTACTCAGTTTGGAGCAGGACTAAAGCTTAAGAAGAAGTACTTAGGTCCGTATATAGTTAAGCGTAAACTTAGACATGGCAGATACGTTGTTGAGAAACTGGGTGACGATGAGGGTCCTGTCAAAACTAATACAGTTGCAGAATATATGAAGATGTGGTCTCATTCATTCGGGTCGAATGAAGAATCAGGACGGCCGAATGTAGGATTGACATCACTAGCGTGTAAGTAACTTAACATCTCTAGATTTATCGTTATCGCAGTTGATCGACTAGAGTTCGATAGGCAGCAAGCAGGGAGAGATTTTTTAGCTTTCGAGGAGAACAGACACGTGCGTGAATCGTTGCTATCGTTTTTTTGCTGTGAACTAAGTTAATTTAACAATGTACAATTACGAAATAAACATTGAAATCATTTAATATTAAATCGACGACGAATGGTGTTTTTACGGCTTCGAAAGTTTAATCTCTACATACATGTAAATGTATATTTTCTAAGGTACAAACCAAATTCTGCCCAAATACATGCGAATGTATGAATGTGCATATGAAAACCTATTTATCTGCATGGATGCAAACATAGCGTTAGTGTTGCCGGAATGCGCGCTTTCGCTGTTTATATGCACATACTTACCCTTAAGTTTTTGTAGCTGGCGAATTGCTAGCGGTTCGGTAACCCCTTACTGACTACCCGCTGGATTACCCCCTTAGATTACTTTTACATGGGCATTTCCTAGCGAAAAGTTAGCGATTCTGGCGCTACCGAAAAGCTCTCCAAAATATTAATCAATTCATTTAATTTAAATCATTTTTAATATTACACAGTTCGACAAAATCCAACTTTTTTTTAAAAGCCCGGCATAAGACCCATAAATTATGATAAAAGACACCTTTGTAAGCTTCACCTCATACTCAGTTTTTCAAATCCACCCTCGGATCGCGTTTAATGGGTACTTTTGTACTTGCAACACACAACTACAACAATTTTAGCTTAGTTTTTAATGGCTTAAGATAAAATTTTCCAAAATTCAGCAAATGTGGACAGGGTCATTGGGAACGACATATAAAAAATTCACTCAATTTGCGCAAACGGTTAAGGTACCTCCAGAAGGGGTCAAATCTTCATTCTTGAATATCTTTAAGCGCGCACGGTAGATTTTTCTTAAAATTGTTGCTTATGATGGTATAATGGGCTATTGCATGTCCCTAAGAGATGGTACTCGACAGCCAAAAAACCGCGAATTGGAGTACCAATTTTATATTCACCCACGGAGCACTCCATATGAACTATATACCCGACGTACAAATAGACTGAACTGTGTTTTCAGTTTTGCCAACGAAGCTTTGGTTCGCGTTTTAAAGGCAATTTTGCACCAGCAATTGCCTTAGAACAACATTTACCATCTGGGTATCACAGCCTCCCCCAAAAATTATGCAATTAATCTTATGATTAAAATTCGTCGTTTCCACCAAGAAAAAGTAAATCTTTAATAAAAATTGTCTTTGGTGGGCCATCCGTGGTACACCAAGATGCGCTGAACTAAAGTATTTAAATGATATGATCTGTTTTCCTGCTTGCAATGAAGCAATTTACTTATAAATTTAATTTCATAATTTTTGTGAAGCTGGTTTTACCTAAATGGTCAATGTTGTTCTAAGGCAGTTGCTGGCACAAAAATGCCTATAAACCGCGAACCAAAGCTTCGTCGGCAAAACTGAAAACACAGAACTGTCTATTTTTAGATCTTGTTTATGGCCTACATGAATTGATTTGTGGGTGTGTCCAAAAATGGTACTCCAATTCGCGGTTTTTTGCCTGTTGAGTACCATCTCTTAGGGAAATGCAATAGACCATTATACCATCATAAGCAACAATTTTAAGAAAAATCTACCGTGCGCTTTTAAAGATATTGAAGAATGAAGGTTTAACTTCTTCTGGAGGTACCTTAACCGTTTGCGCGAATTGAGTGAATTTTTTATATGTCGTTCCCAATGACCCTGTCCACATTTGCTGAATTTTGGAAAATTTTATCTTAAGCCATTAAAAACTAAGCTAAAATTGTTGTAGTTGTGTGTTGCAAGTACAAAAGTACCCATTAAACGCGATCCGAGGGTGGATTTGAAAAACTGGGTATGAGGTGAAGCTTACAAAGGTGTCTTTTATCATAATTTATGGGTCTTATGCCGGGCTTTTTTTTAGTGTTGTACTGTGTTATACAGGGGTGTTCTAGAAATGTCTAGAGATTTTTATATAAACAATTGCACTTCGAACTAAACTAAGACTACTTTACTTGCGAAGTGTCAAGAATCAGACCACCTACTAGATTATGTGGAAGGAAACCCGTACGCTTCAAATCTACTTGGCTTTGAGCAGGCGGTTTCAAACCGCTCAACTTTTGTTATCTGATCTAGTAGTCGGGCATATTTAAGCCATTAACATATAAATTCAAACAGCTTTAAGGGGGTATTCTCCATGTCAAGGCTGTTTTTTGGACCTTTTTTAAAAAAAATTTTATTTGAAAACGCAAAGAGTTTTTTCAATTCTGTTTTTTATTATGTAACAAACAGATTAGAGTAAATAAAAAAATTGTTACTGCTTTGATGCGAGGGCTGTTCCAAAAGTTATCGGCCGTCAAAAAAGGTGTCCGAAAAAAAAGTTATGGTGCTGACGAACGTCAGCATAAAAACAAACAATTTTTCTTAATAAAACCCACCTTTCGACCGATAGTTTCTATGGCAGCTATAAGATATGGTCATCCGATTTTGAACAAAACTTCCAAATCTGTGTAAAAGCGTATAAAACTAAAAATTGCTGAAGCGGGAAGCGTTTACATTTAAAAACGAGAAAGGCAAGGCTAACTTCGTCCGTGCCGAAGTTTTTATACACTTGAAATCGCTTGTCTCAACGGTTAGCGACGTCGACCAAACTTCGCAGGTCAGCTTAAAAACATTTAATATTACCCATGACCGTGATTGAGAGCGGTAATATTGAGAAAAAAAAACAGTTTTTCTCATAAAAATCCATTTTTCGACCGATCATTTGTATGGCAGCTACAAGAAGTAGCAATCCGATCCGGTCGGTTCTGACATATTAGCAGCGTGCAGAGAAAAGAAGACTCTGTGCAAAATTTCAGCTCGCTAGCTTCAAAACTGAGGGACTAGTTCGCGTAGAAACAGACAGACGGACAGACGGACGGACAAAGCTTAATCGACTCAGCTCGTCACGCTGATCAAGAATATATATACTTTATGTGGTCGGAGATGATTCCTTCTATGCGTTGCAAACTTCTGGGCAAAATTATAATACACTTTTCAAGTGTATAAAAAAAGTTTGTCTCACGAAGACCCATTTTTCGACCGATAGTTCCTATGGCAGCTATAAGATATAGTCATCCGATTTTGACCAAATCTTCCAAATCTGTGTAAAAACGTATAAAACTAATAATTGCTGAAGCGGGAGGCGTTTACATTAAAAATAAAAACTTTTTCTTACGAAGACCCACTTTTCGACCGATAGTTCCTATGGCAGCTTTAAGATATAGTCATCCGATCCGGTCGGTTCCGACATATTATCAGTGTGCAGTAAAAAGAAAGACTCTGTGCAAAGTTTCAGCCCGATAGCTTTAAAACTGAGAGACTAGTTTGCGTAGAAACAGACAGCCGGACAGACAGACGGACGGACAAAGCTCAATCGACTCAGCTCGTCGCCCTGATCAAGAATATATATAGTTTATAGGGTCGGAAATGAATATTTCTATGCGTTGCAAACTTCTGGGCAAAATTATAATACCCTTTGCAAGGGTATAAAAATGCAGTTCTAGAATGGCGACAATTCTGCGTCGATTGCATATAACTTGATCAAAATTGGCTTAGTAGAACTGGAGAAAAGTGGCTTGGCAGTCCGAAAAAGTTGCGACGCCAACTGCATACAGCGGACCTTCATCATTTTCAAAAAAAAAAACAGTTTTCAGCAGCAGCTCTCTTTGCTCTGAGTGCCTTTCTGCCTTCTTTAGATGCGGCCGCAGCTCTAGTTTCTGAGCGATTTAGTCGGTAGAAGCATTGCGTAGGCTAGCCTTCGATAATTATCGATTAAAAGCCGATTAATAGTCGATATCGATCTGGGCGACAATATCTTACCATACAAGTTCAAGAACCAGCCGTTATATCACAGTTATATTGACTGGAAATTTATTTACTCGAAAATTTCTCGTTTTAGCGATAATATTGCTCCACCAAAATGGCTATATCTTTTAAAGTATTTCGATTTTCAAAAAATCCTTTTGGCGCGATATTCTCAAATATCCAAACTATAAAAAAATGCAAAAAAAAATCGAAAAAAATTTTTATTTCTTTTTATTTCTATAAAAAGCGTACCGGCACTGCTCCTTAGCGGTTTGGTTTCCTCAGGAGGGTATGCAGACCGAAAAAGTAATTCAAATTATAAATATTACACAGTGGAACAAAATTCAACTTTTTTTTTTGCCTGGGACTGGGACCAATAAATTGTGAAACTAGAGGCATCAGATAGCAACACCTCATACCCAGTTTTTCTGGAGCACGTCAAGTTCGCGTTTAATGGGCACTTTTATACTAGCAACACAAAGCTACAACCTCTGTTGCTGGTTAAAAGAAGATGAAAGCTAAAATTTTGAAAAAATTCACCAAAGATGAAAGGAATAGCCAGTACTCTAATATAAAATTCCCGCCTTCAACGGATAAACGGTTAGTACCATGCCCATAGAGGTCTAACTTAGAAAATGGAATTAATGGAAAACCACTCGATAGAATTGTATAAGATTTTAACTATATTGAGATACGGACTAATAAAATGTGTACTTAAGAGATGGTAACCTGCATCGAAAAACCGCGATGGTGGGTACCACATTTGACAGCACCCATCATCGAGGCAATATAAGCCATAAACTAGAGATCAAAATAGACCGAACTGCGTTTTTAGATTCACCATCGGACCCTTAAGTCACGGGCTATGGCTATCTTTGTACAAGCAATTGCCTCAGAGCAACATTGACCATATGGGTATCAAGAGCGTCTCCAAAATTATGCAATAAATCCTATGAGTAAAAGTCGTCATTTCCATTAAGAAAATCGAAAATTCACTTTAAAAATGTCATTGGTGGACAAACCGCGATACGCGAAGATGCCTTGAACTGATGTATTTAATTGATCCGATCTGTTTTTCTGCTGGTATTAAAGCACTTTACTCATAAGATTAATTTCATAATTTTGGTGAAACTGGTTTCACCTAAATGGTCAATGTTGCTCGAAGGCAATTGCTAGTATATAAATGCCTAAGAACCGCGAACCAAGCCTTTATTGGTAAAACTAAAAACGCAGTTCGGTCTATTTTGATCTCTACTTTTTGGCCTATATTGCCTCGATGATAAGTGCTGTCACATGTGGTACCCACCATCGCGGTTTTTCGATGCATGTTACCATCTCTTAAGTACACATTTTATAAGTCCGTATCTCAATATAGTTAAAATCTTATACAATTCTATCGAGTGGTTTTCCATTAATTCCATTTTCTAAGTTAGACCTCTATGGGCGGGGTACTAACCGCTTATCCATTGGCGGTGGGAATTTGGTATAACAATTGTGGTAACTCCCTGCATCTTTGGTGAATTTTTCAAAATTTTAGCTCTCATCTTTATTTGACCAGCAACAGCTGCTGTAACTGTGTGTTGCTAGTATAAATGTGCCCATTAAACGCGAACTTGACGTGGTCCAGAAAAACTGGGTATGAGGTGTTGCTACCTGATGCCTCTAGTTTCATAATTTATTGGTCCCAGTCCCAGGCAATTTTGAGTGTTCCACAGTGTTATAATATAATTTAATACATGCTTAATATACGGAAGTGCCAGTGAATATAAATTATTGTTTCATTGTTCCAGTATCACTATATTGTTTTAAATCATTAATTCTTTGTTTTAACTTTGTTACTTTATCTATATCCTGGGTTTTTAATTTATACTATTCTGCATTTATTAGAAGTTACTCGTTCTGTTTATTTTCAGAATTTAAAATTTCAGACGTATCCGAATCTTGGTGATGTCTTTTTTTGCAGGCATTGTTTTTTACACAATGCATTGCCTTGCTCAGCACCTTCTTCGCTTTTTCGGTTGGATTTATATGACGTACTGCTTCTGCAATTAAATTGAATTAGTAGTGCAATAAAAAATTTAAATACCTATACAAATTTTTCGAGTATGGCCGCAAAAAAATTTGGATGTGAACGGAGTCCTTTTTTGTTGCAGACTCCGTTTACGTTAAACTCCATAATAAGCTCTTCCGCCAATACCGATTTCACCGACTTCGTCAGAGGGGCCTGGTTGAACAAATTTTACTTTTGATTTATCTGTAAAAAATGTACAATTTTTATACCCGTTACTCGTAGAGTAAGAACGGAATACTAAAGTCGTGCAAATTTATGTAACAGGCAGAAGGAATCATTTCCGACCATATAAAGTATATATACTCTTGATCAGGGCGACGAGTCGATTGACGGATCGAAATCCGACCGGGCAACCTCCTTTAGCGTAGTTGATAATGAAAACTGCCATAAACACCTGTTACCCCTGTACAGCTCAATCTTCTCAACAGAAATGGTCGCTATCTACAACGCAACTTTATTAGCTCAGCACACACAACCAACCGCCATTTGTACGGATTCATTGTTCTCTCTAGAAGCCATTTCCAACCCCCACAACAACCTGTATTACCCATCTGCCATTAGACGAACTCTGCAAAATAAAAAAAATAAAATTATGCTGATATGGATCCCTGGCCACTGCGGAATCACTGGCAATGAATCCGCCGACAAAGCCGCTAAAGAATGCTTTTCACTTCCACTTACGTTTCAGAACAACTTCAACATAGCCGATATACTGAAATACATTAAAAACCACTTTAAATCCGAACAAGCTCTATTATTCAACAGCACCAACACACATTACAAATCTTTCAATCAAATAAAAAATACCATTTATGAATACGGCTAACTGCAAACAAATATGGCAATCCACAGGCGAGCATTCTCCAATATAATTCGCCTTCGATTGGGCCACACCAATCTCACACACAGCTACCTTTTTAACCAACCGTCCACGATCCCAACGTGCAGCTTCTGCAACAACTCACAATCAACGCTCTAACACATAATCGTCGACTGTCCCCACCTACAACCCCACAGATCCCAGTTCCATCCCAACAATAATCCCTTAAAAGCAATTTTTGATCCTAACAGCCACAACATAGATACAATTATTTAATTTCTCCAAAGTACAAACTTAATTAACTTACTATAAATTCATAAATTCACTCCACATATTCTCTATCTCGACTTTCTCACTTTATAATTATAAGTACTAGTAATAAATTTGTTAATAATAATATACTTACAAATAAAAACTCATGTACCATCCAAATTATGTAAATATTAAGCTTAAGGCCTTGTAGCTATAGCTTTAAACCCTGTTCGTTCGCAATTTAACATTGCCCTCGAACATATAATAAATAAATAAAATAAATATTCTTGATCAGCATCAACAGCAGAGTCGATAAAGAAACGTCCGTCTGACCGTCTGTCCGTCCGTCTGTATGAACACCTAGACCTCAGAGATGGTAAGAGATAGAGGTTTGACTTGTATGGGACAAATGCTTCTTTTATCTGCACGCAGAACAAGTTTGTTTCAGATTTTGGCCACGCCCCCTCCCGCCCCCGGAATATGGAAAAAACGTTATATCTCCTACAGTTTTGAAGATAGACGATTCATACCTTCTAAAGATAGTTTGTAATTAGCAAAATGATCGATTTGCCAAAATGATAAAGATCGGATGAACGGTTCTCAAGTTATGAGCAAAAAAGTGATACAAGCCCCCCGCTACCCCCCATCCCACCCTAAAAAAATGTTGCATACTTTTCGGATGGTCACCCTAAGGAACGCAGGAACACTGTTAAACATGTTTTTTTTATGAGTAACGGGTATTTCGAAGTCGGTTAGAGCCGACTTTATCTTACGCTCTTGTTAGTAATATTATGTTAGAAAAACAAAACACGGGTTTGCTGCCAAAAAGACCCATTTATACTGAAACAATTTTTAAACTGAAACATTTTCTCTGCTGTGACATTTACATTAGAAGCCATAATTTTATTAAGAATTTAAAAGAATAGAAAGTTAAATGGACTTTCAATTTTGTTTTGTTGTCCGTCTGTCTGTTTGTCCGTCTGCCTGTTTCTACGCAAAGTAGTCTCTCATTGTTAAATGTATCGCACTGAAACCTAGCACGGAGTCTTCTATATCTTATAGCTGCCATAGGAACTATCGAACGGAAAATGGGTTTTATTTTGAAAAATTTGTTGATTTTAATGCTGGCGTTCTTAAACTCTGATTTATTTAAATATTTGCAAGGGTATCAAAACTTGGCGACAGACGAAGTTAGCTAGACCTCCTCGTATAAATGGTTTTTTCGATACTTTCAATCCAAACTACTCTATATACAGTTTAAGTAAAAAAGTTTATTTTAATTAGTTTTTTTTTTTCATATTCACTTACATAAATGTACCTATTGTCAGATGAAATGCCTCTGTTCATTTCCTTCAGGTCATCCTCCGACCTGCCTTCTCCTCTCTACTTCTTCATTAGCTGCTTTATTTGAGCAGATTGCGTAGCCATCGCCTCGGATAACACAATCATCTCCCGAGAGAGATCGCTAATCTCTTTTGTGAGATTAGTGATTCCCTCTCGAAGATGTTTGTTCTCCTCTGAAAATAAATGAAAAATTAGATTTTAACTACATTTTATTGTATTTGTTAATTACATTCTTTATTAAATAAAGAAGATGGTTTAAAAAAAAAAGTAATAGCTACCAAAAGAAAAATTGTCAGACAGTTCAACCTCTCGATTAAGACGAAACCTACCTCGAATGACAGCATTTATTTCTTGTGTTGGCTGTTCTTGTGCTGTAAGTACTCAGTCATTATTTTCACAAAATGTATCTTTTTAAAAAAATAGTTACAATTGGTCTCACAGCTCAGGCGCATAAATTTTTTTGGCTGCTGTCCTTTCATACTAAGTGAAAAAAATTTATAATGATTATTTTTTAAAATAAAAATTTTTATATGGTGTTCAAAAATTCACAAATTATTTAGAGAATTTTTGAAAACTCTTGGCCCAACTTTTTTTTTTTGTTTTCGAACCATGGTAGGTGAATCTTCCGAAGATATCTAAAGCGCCGTCGCTACAGATATGTCCGATTCGTATTATTAATGCGCCTACGGACTAAACACCTCCAATTTAGAACAAGGAGTCAGTAAAGCAAAAGTAAAGTACAAGTAACATAATAAATACATATCAATAAAAATGTAAAAGTGGAGCTACCACTATTTGCCCCTTATACGGCATGGTCACGGCTTTCCTATAAAAGTCCGAAATTGAAAATCTTTCTAAACCTGTTACTTCTCTAAAATTACCTATACAAATCACCACATCCAATGAACTTATGGGCTCATTATGAATGGTCTAGTATCGGAAAATCTCCTACCTAATATAAAAATGTCTCCTAATACTTCTTCTATTCTAATTGGGCAATATTTTTATACCCGTTACTCGTAGAGTAAAAAGGGTATACTAAAGTCGTGCAAATGTATGTAACAGGCAGAAGGAATCATCTCCGACCATATAAAGTATATATATTCTTGATCAGCATCAACAGCCGAGTCGATATAGCCATGTCCGTCTGTCCGTCCGTCCGTCTGTCCGTCTGTATGAACACCTTGATCTCAGAGATGGTAAGAGATAGAGCTTTGACATGTATGGGACAAATGCTTCTTTTATCTGCACGCAGATCAAGCTTATTTCAAATTTTGGCAGCGCCCCCTCCCGCCCCCGCAATTTAAATAAAACGTTATATCTCCTACAGTTTTGAAGATAGACGATTCGTACCTTCTAAAGTTAGTTAGTAATTAGCAAAATGAATCGGTTCTCAAGTTATGAGCAAAAAAGTGATACAAGCCCCCCGCTACCCCCCATCCCACCCAAAAAAAATGTTGCATACTTTTCGGATGGCCACCCTAAGGAACGCAGGAACACTGTTAATCATGTTTTTTCATGAGTAACGGGTATATCGAAGTCGGTTAAAGCCGACTTTAACTTACGCTCTCGTTTTATAAAGCAAAAGTTATTAGGACTGCAACCACTAAGAGTGCATCCCTGCATATGAAGAATTTGGTCCACCAATTTTTTTTCATTAACCTCCCCGCCCTCAATGCTATCTTCAACTATTTTACTTTATATCTGTTTTAGGATCTGTGTAGGCTTTCGGACAAATCTCCGAGCTTGCAAATAATTTTCAAAGGCATACAACGAGCCTGCAACCGGGTCTCCGACTTGCTCGACAGTGTCGCCTTCATGAAGCAAACCGTGAACATTGTAGGAAAGTGGGCCCTTGTTTTTAGGAGCAGAGCAGCCTTTATCAAAGACAATACATATGTAGATACCGCATTTCATACAATATTTTTTTTTTTGGGATCCAATGTCAGCTCCCAATAAAAATCGTTATTTGCGTCACATGTGTCATCAAATTATCTATAAATTTTTGCTCTTAGCAGAATAGCTAATTTAGAAAACGCAGAGCTAAGTTTCAGTATACGCATCCTTGAAAGGCAGCGAAATGCAAAAATTTGCATCCTATGTCAACCCCAAAAAGACTCGTTTTTGGTAGTTAGCGCGTACCAAGTGGTGGTGGTTCTTTGCCGGAATAGATACCGTCCCGTTGAAATTCGTCAAGAAGATGGTGCCATCTTCAATGAGTTCCACTATTTCCTGGTTGGTCCTTAGGTAGTCGCATGCTGCCTGCCCTCCTTTCAAGAGTTTAGGAATACAACCATCCTCCTCCAACTTGTGCAGGTCCTTCTCTTGGAAAACTGTTGTGTTTCCAATGGACAAACAGTTTCCAAGAACGGCGTACGTCTCGGATTTGTCCATGGCCAGTTTTCCGTATTTCAGCACGACTTGTTTGCCGTCAGATATCGTTGGGTAGATCCGCATTAATCGGTACTTCCTGTTTATCACCTTGGGCATCGCTATGATGTACAAGGGTGCCGTCCCGTTTGTCAATATCGTCGGCTTGGAGAATTCGATTGCCTCCACTACGTTTTGGTATGGGAGGTTGTCCACTTCCGACAATATTGTGTCGATCTCATCGTGGTTTCGTAGATTCGTGTTAACCACTCCAGTTTTCGCGAGCTGGCAGGCTCTCATCATCTCGTTGACCTGATCCGCTATAATCATTGCCCTGTGCAGAATAGCCGTTGTCGCGTGGAAATCCCCGTCAATCGCATTAATTCTACCGATAACGTCGTTGAGCATCTGGAGTGATTCGTGCGCTGAATCGAACAACTTGGTATTGATTCGGATTTGTTGATTATTGTTTCTTGCCAAGTTATCTTCCGCCTTCAGAGTAGCGTCCCAGTCAGATTTGTCTGGCGAACCAGCGACCAATTTCCAAGCTGACCCTAGCCAATCGACAGATCGAGGCTTGCGTCCCGGAGCGATAGTCATCCGTGAGATGCCTTCCGATGCGTGTTGTAGGTAGTGGCCAGCCAGGGCGCTAATTCTTTGGTCAGTGATTATCGTTGTCTCGTCAGTTACCTCATCGATAATGTGCTGC
This sequence comes from Lordiphosa clarofinis, assembly GCA_018904275.1. Taxonomy (NCBI): domain Eukaryota; kingdom Metazoa; phylum Arthropoda; class Insecta; order Diptera; family Drosophilidae; genus Lordiphosa; species Lordiphosa clarofinis. The sequence goes on from JAEIGQ010000253.1 coordinate 134,250, forward strand.
ATGCTCAAATCGATGACGTGGGCCAGTTTAAAAAACCCATTGGAACGCCAGACGGTGCCCTGTTGCAACCGGTGCGTCGTATTTGAAAATGTGAATGGAAAATATGTTAGCCTAAGTGTTTTTTTGTAGTTATTGTGTTTTTTTGTTGGGTGTGAGGTTGAGCTTAATATCTAGATTTTTGTTTATTGTAATAATTTTAGAAGTACTTATAACTTAATGTTTGAAATGATTTCCGAAAACTTAAGTTGTAAGGATTTTATAATTGAATTAGTGTCAGCACAGGTTCGTGTCATGTTAGAACCAGTACCTGAGAGTTGTGAAACATTTTAATTTCCAACCCCCCTCAAGCTTGTATCAAAAATATTCAAATCTTTTTTGCTATGAACCCGCTGTCCTCTTGCAACTACTACACAGCAAAATTGAGGAAACACAATATGAGAGGTAAAAATGAAAAAAGTGCGTACCAAGTGGAAACACTTGAGATTTTAAATAACAATTATTCAATTTCTTAAGTGGGATTTGTGAAAAATTCTGCCTGACGTAGTTTTTACAGTGACCTTTCGGTCCTCCTGTGCCTCCTCGGCTCTAAACCGTGGTTTTTCCTTTGTCTTGATTTGTTTATTGGCCACGAACACCGTATCTCCCAGGTTGTAGGCTACAGGTTGAGATCTGGCTTGATAATGGCTAGCATTAGCCAAGGCCTGATTATGTTCAATTAATCCCTTAACGTTTTCCAAGGTTTGTCGTCTGTAATCCGACAATCCTTGGTAGTTTATCCGAGACGTGCGATCGAAGAAAATATCGACTGGTTTTTTCTGCGTTACCGAATGAACAGAGTTGTTGCATCTGTCCACTGCTATGGGAACCAGCTCAGTGATTTTAAGTGTTGGGTGCTCGCTTTTTAAACAACGGTAGATTTCCGCGAACGTGGAATGGAATCTCTTGATCTGACCGTTGACTTTACTCTTCTGAGTTGGGGTATAGTACAGTTCTATCTGCAATTCTCGCAGATAGTTCAAAACAGTTGGGCAAAGGAGGTCCCTTTCATTGTCGGACACCAGAATCTTGGGAACTGTAAAATAATGGAGCACCTCAACCAATTTTTCCCGCAAGTGTATCGCTGACTTAGATTCCAAAGGGAAAAGTCTTGCAAATTTGGTGAATTTGTCAATATAACTCAAGTAAATCCTCTTTTCCAATGTAAAAACATCGATATGAAGAATTTCGCAAGGATAGTTCAGTTGTAAAGCTGGTTTATTTGGGTGTCGTTCATACTTGAAAAGCTTGCAGCATTCGCAAGAAGACAACTGAGAGTGTATCGTACTGGCCATTCGAAGGAAATGGTATTTCTCTAAAATCTGGAGTCGTACCTCCTTCGGGCCCCTATGAGCTCTACGGTGTTCCTTTTCGATCACCTCACGTATTTCATTTCTGTCTGACAAGTCGGAGACCAGTCGTTGCGTTATTCGAATTTTATAAAGCTTGAAATTCTCAAGGCAACCAGCTTGGAAATCCTGCAGATAAGGTTCTGGAATCTTGAAGCCATTGATTATCGAAGGCTTTAGGTACTCTCGCAAATGAGTAGCTAAGTTCGACATCATATCGTCATTGATTGGAATTAAAATCGTTGATGGGAAATCGACGATTGTGGATCCGGTGATCATCATAAAGCTGGAATATGTTCGCGACAAGGGCATGGTTTTGCGGACCATTGGTCAGTACCGGCGGGAGACAAAGCAACAACTAAGCTTGCACATGGTTGACTTCAACTCACAGGTGAATTTTTACGTCAATGAGCAACTCTCCAAAGAACAGTATGTAATTTTTAAAGAGGCGATGAAAATGAAGAAGCACAACATACTATCAGCAGTGCATACACGTCGCTCTCTCGTTCATGTGCGGGCGAGTGGGAGCAACGAATATGTGTGCATAAGCAACATGCAAGAGCTTATGAACATGAACTGCAACGCATCCTCTTCTCTTCCTCGCTCTTCTGAAAGAGCACCGGCTACGCAAGATGAAAACGGAGAAGAAAAGCTCAATAATATATTTCGCCCATAACATTATTCTCTTTGTAATCATCGTCAAAACTAGTAATAAGAGTATATTTATTTTGATATCGTTCTCTTTGCTTAAATGTATGTATTATTTTGTCTTTTTGTTAGGTTTATTGCTTGCGTTCCCATTTACATATATCTATGTCCATAATAGAGAATAATTTGGGATGTTCCACTACGAGCTTAATAACAAGAATTCTGGGCCAACAGCGTAATGGCTTGAACGTGGTTCACATTAATGCTCAGAGTTTGACTAGAAAAATGGACGAGTTTAGGCATATTTTTGTAAAGTTGGGTATTGATGTTATATGTGTGTCCGAAACCTGGTTTGTCTCTGATTCTTGTGATACGTTGTATGAATGTGATGGCTATGTGCTCTATCGATCTGATCGTGTAGAACATGCAGGGGGAGTGGCAAAATTTATTTCGAATAGACTGAGGAGTAGGCTCATACATAGAAATCTTCCTCAAAGTAGCATTGAATACATTTTTGTCGAGCTATTTAGTAAATGTCTGGAACAAAAAATTTTAATTGGCTGCATATATCGCCCACACCGAAGTACTGACTATTCCGATCTTCTGAATGTAGTAACTGACCTTTCTGTGACATACACCGACGTGATATTAGCTGGTGACTTTAATAGTAACTTGCTTGCCGAACAAAATCTGACGATTGACATGGAATCCCTAGGTTTAAGTGCAGTCAACACCTCAGTACCCACCCATTTTTCGAATACCTGTGACACCCTACTTGACATCTTTTTCGTATGCGACTCTAAGAAGATCCTGTTATACGACCAGGTTTCCGCTCCCGCATTTTCAAAACATGACCTTATCTTTATGGCGTACGAATCAGTCTTAGAGCATAATGACATCTCTATTACATATAGGGACTTTAGGGCAATCGACTATAATATTTTGACAAATGAATTCTTTAAATATAACGAACAATATATATACTCTGACGAACGCTGAGAGCCAACTTAATTTGTTTCATTCCTACTACAACCGATTGTTCGATACCTGTGTGCCTTTAAAGGTCAAGAAAATCAAACCCAAGGAAACCCCCTGGTTTAACAACGAGATTAAGCGCTGCATAACATTGCGAGATGCTGCTTACAAAAAATGGAAACGGTATCGCACACCCGACACGAAACGATCCTTCACGAGACTAAGATTAAAAGTAGTGAAAATTACACGAAACGCCAAAAATATTTTTTATAATTCAAAGTTTTCCAGCGAAATAACGTCAGCACAAATTTGGAGTGAACTAAAAGCAATGGGGATAGGGAAAAGAAAACCTCGACTGGACTGTGACTTAGATGTGAATATGTTGAATGAAAAATTCGTCCAAATAAATGTACCTGCTCCGTCTACTAATATGTATGTCAATTCTGTACCCTTATGTGATATAGTTTTAGTTTTATGTGTGTAAGTTCTAGTGATGTCCTAGAAAGTATTTTGAATGTCAAGTCGAATGCAGAAGGTATTGACAAACTAAACCCTAAATTCATTAAAATTCTCTTACCAATGATTCTTGACCATATCACACATATTATTAACACTGCCCTCACTACCTCGAACTTTCCCGACATTTGGAAAACTGGGAAAATTCTGCCCATTCCTAAACCTAATGGTGAATATAGGCCTATATCCATTTTGCCCTTTCTCTCAAAAGTTTTTGAGCAAATAATGGCTAAGCAACTGCAGGATTTTTTTAATACCAATAATTTAATGACCCAAAAGCAATCTGGTTTTCGCAAAAATAGAAGCTGTACAACAGCGCTCTTAAGAGTTGCAGAGGACATTCGCACTCAACTTGACCATAGCAACGTAACTTCTCTTACACTACTAGACTACAGCAAGGCATTTGATACTGAGGACCATGAAATACTACTAACAAAGCTAAGAACCCTTTACAATCTTGCTCCTACCGCCTTAAAACTTCTAAAAACATACCTAACAGAGAGACGGCAAGCAGTAGTGTCTGGAAAATCCATTTCAAAAATTCTGCACACTAATCGAGGTGTTAGTAGAGGGTAATTGCGGATTGAAGAACAGGAAGTAATTAACATTAATGTGACAGGTGGGGGTGGGGGTTGATTTATGATGTAATTAAAATTAATGTGACAGGTGGGGGGTGGGTGTGATTTATGATGTCATTAATTAGTTAATTAGGGTTCCCAGGTGGTAGGTGGGGGTTTGAGATCCATATAAAGCTATGCATGAGTGATTTTTATATCTTTTGGTGATAGGTGGGGGTTCACAGGTGTGTGTCCTTTTGATAATTGTGGTTTTTTTTTTTTTTTTTTGGTATAGGGGGAAAGCATTGAAAGCCTCAAAGTGTGGGACTTGGTTTCCCACCCTTTCGCGGTACCACCGCTAAGTATTACTTCACAAGGGGGAGAAGGCATGAAAGCCTCAACTAGATCCATATCTAGGATTTGAATTTAAATTGCGCTGTCTTTCAGCGCGACGCAAGGTCTTGATGATTTCTGCGGCCATGGTGCAAATTGCATCCCAGTTGTTTTGCGAGCTAAGAAGGATATCCATCAAGTCAACGACTGTGAATGGTGCCTATACTTAGCTCTTCCCGTTCTGCAGAAAATCTCGGACAGACAAAAAAGACATGCTCTGCGTCTTCTATGGACCGTGCACAGTGTGTGCAAAACGGATCCGTCTCGTGCTTAAACCTATAGAGATAGGATTTAAAGCATCCGTGTCCCGTCAGTAGCTGCGTCAAATAGAAGTCGATTTGTCCGTGTTTTCTACCCACCCACAGCCGAATGTCCGCTATCAGTCTCTTTGTCCAGCTGCCGTTGGTTGTAGACCTCCACCTCATTTGCCACTGTGTCATAGTAGCCTCCCGTCGCAACTCATCTGTAGGAGGGCTTCTACCTTCTGTCGCTAGTAGGTCGAGAGAGGCCATTCCAGCGAGGACGAGTGCTGCGTCCTCTGACACTGTTCGGAAACCACTTATTACTCGGAGGGCACATCTTCTGTACGCGCCTTTGCATCCACGGCTGTAGGAAGGGACCGCCATTGCAGGGGCCCATATTGGCGATGCATATAGGATGATTGACCTGACCACATTGCAGATAAGCCATCTGCTTCGCTGTCGTGGTCCGCCAATGTTCGCCATTATCCCGGTTAATGCATTAATGGCTTTAACAGCCTTCTCTTCTACGTACTCCAAGTGGCTTTTAAAGCTGAGTCTGTGGTCTAACATTACCCCCAGGTACTTGATGGCCTCTTTCGATCTTATCAGTTGATCTCCGACTCTCACACTGGCGGTTTCTACTCGTTTCCTACTGCTTATGAGGACAGACTCGGTTTTGTGGGGAGCCAAGCTTAGCCCATTTGCGTCGAGCCATTTGGTGACTTGTACCACAGTCTCAGTGGTTTTGGCTTCTACGTCACTTAGGTTTTTAGCCACCGCCGCACAGTGGTTGCTGCCATAGGCCAAAAATCAAAAAATGAATGTTAAAATTTTCAAACCGTTACTGCCTTAATTAACAGCTAATTGGTCAAGCTTCACAGTGGCATACTTATTTTGCTTTGATTATAACGGTGCTTTCTTAAAATACCATCGAAAGTGTGACCTTTTCCTCATCTGTCTTGTACAGTGCACGACGCTCGCTGCCACATGCTTATTTTGTTAAATTAAATTTTTGCATAAAAGCTATATTAAGTCAAGTTGTGTAACATGGATATTGTTCATGAAGGTATTGACTTAACTTCTACAACTCAACTTAAAGAAAGTTCGTGTTTAATTTTGTGTAAATCGTTGTTTTAGATTAGTATATTTTTGTGTTTGTTTTTGGTTCGAGTGTCAAATGTTTAGTTAAAGTTTTAAGTGTGTCGCCCTCCTCAGCCCTCACAATCCTTTATGACACATTGTTTCTTAATACTTTAAGATTTTAAAAATTTAAAGTGTTCATGCTACCATTTGCTCATGCGCGTGTACTAATTTGTAACGTAACGCATGTTTTTTTCTCAATTTTGTATTCGAGTGACGGACAACAGCGTTGCCAGGGGGGGCGGCGGCTCACGGAGGTAGTGATGGGGGGTCATGGGCGGTCAGTGGGTAGTTGCCCCCCTACATCATAGATGAAGGGCCCTGAAAGCCGCCCTGTTTAACCTTACATAACCAGCTTTATGTTTTTTGTTTTATGTTTTGTGTTTTCTTTTTTTGATTTCTTAGTTTTTAATTTATTCATTTTCTAGGCACAACTTATCAATCCGAATTATCTCGATTACATGTTTTTGAGATTTGGTGTCTAGAAAGCGGTTTACGTCCCCACAAAGTGCAGAAATCCTCGATGCCATAGTGAAAGACCTTAAACATGAGGGTTACATACCGAATCTGGAGGAGTTGCAAAAACATTTGGAATACCTTTGTCAAAAATTAGAGCTGTTTTGGAAAAACTGCAGGCGCAACAGATCGAAACTTTTGAATAATCATTATATTTGGCTTGTTTGTAAAGAAACCATTTCTATAAAATATTAAGGGCATCTAAGAGTGTCCAATTCGAGTTATTTATATACCAAGTTTCAGACCCCCAACTCTATTAGAAGTATTTTTGGCCGCACTCTCCATATAAGCGCAACCACTGTGCGCCGTGATGGCTATGTCGTCTGCGAAACCTATGATTTTCACTCCTGCCGGCGTGTTTAGGCGGAGAACTCCGTCGTACATTACGTTCCACAACATCGGCCCTATAACCGAGCCCTGTGGAACACCGCCTGTGACCCGATGTGTTTTCCGTCCTTCCAAAGTATCATACAGCAGTGTTCGGTTTGCGAAATAAGTGGCCACCAGCTGCTCCAGGTATTTGGGTATGCGGAGCCTTGCAAGTGCTTGAAGGATCTTGGTCCAGTAAGCAGAGTTGAAAGCATTTCTGACGTCTAACGTTGTGACTAGGCAATACTTTTTGTGCCTCCTTGCCATCTTTTTCCAGCAGTGGCATCACGGGCTATCTTCACTACCGTCGAAATGAAATCAATCGTGCTGCGTCCCTTTCTGAAGCTGAACTGATAGTCTGAGAGGCCGTGTCTGGTCAGAAGTTCGATCTCGAGGCGATTGCAGATTATTCTCTCGAACAGTTTGCTGATTGTGTCCAGTATGCCGTGGGATCCTCTGCGTTCTTGTCGCCAATCTTTGGAGCTTCCATCTCGGTGGGAAGACACGTTCGCGGATGCAACAGATGTATAGGTCTGCGAATATTTCTGGATAGGCTTCGACGATAATTTTTATTGCTCTGGTTGGGATCCCATCTGGTCCCGGAGCCTTATCTGCATTTACGCGCGATAGGGCCGCGCGTACCTCATCTGCATCTGTAGTAGGTTCAGGTTCCTCATCCGTGTCTGTCCATGTCGTCGCTTGAATTTCCGGCTGGAGCGGAAACCGGGTTTCGACGATAGTTCCTAGTTGCGTTGGGCACGTGGGTGTGGGCCGTCTCGCAAGCTTTCCCATTACCACCTTGTAGGCCTGACCGAAAGGTTGGTCCTCGACCTCATCGCAGAGCTGTTTCCAACAGTTTGCTTTACTGCGCTTGATGGCCTTTTTAGCGCGGTTCGGTGTGCTTGAAAAGAGACAACCAGTGTTTCCGCCAGGTGCTTGGCCTGTAGGTCCAATGGTCTTCTCAAGCATCGCTTCATCGCCCGTTGATACCGTCTTCTCGAGCTGTGGCAGTCCATGCGATAGTGCTCGATTTCTTGGCTCCACCAATGTACGGGTTTGTTTTTATTTCCGCCTTTCTTCTTGCGTGCCATTGCTGCGTCGCAAGCTCTCTCCATTGCCTGGGCCAGGCTGATTGCGCGCTGTTCTGCAGTCCCTTCGATTTGGGAGCCGTCCATCATTGCCAGCAGTAATGCTACAAAAATGGACTTTTCGCACCATCCAGTGTGCACTGCATGCTTGATGTGATGCCGTCGCAGGGATCCGATGTTGCTCACTATAGCTTGGTGGTCGCTGTGAGTGTAATCGGGCTGGCGAATGTGAGATCTATTATTGATCCCCGTCCTGCCTTTGAGTAGGTCTGTTTCGTCCCAGTGTTCAGCAATACTGCGTTGAGGGACGCGAAAGCATCCAGTAGGATAGTTCCTCGGGCGTTTGTCCTGCTGCTTCCCCAATCTACCGCCCATGCATTGAAGTCGCGAGCTATGACGGTCGGCGCATGGCAGCGCGAAACAGTCGCGATATCATCAATGATTCGCTCGAACTCATCGAGCTGGATGCTTGGGGCTATGTAACAGCTATACCAGTATATGTCTCCGCACCTGGCTCTAACATATCCTGCTGCTGTTTTTCGCTCGCTGAGCTGTAGTGGTGTTCTTCCACAGCTCCAGATCGCTGCTCCATTCGTTTGATTTTGGATCCAAATGCTGTCCGGCATGGATTGGTATGGCTCGCATATAAGTGCCACGTCTATTCCTTTGACCCGCACTGTTTGAGTGACAAGGTCTTGGGCCGCTCAGCAGTGATTCAGATTAAGTTGGAGAAACTTAATTGGACCGGTCGCTTCTCACTGCCTTCTGGTACATCGGGCAAGCCCAGTTGAGGGTGTTGTGCTCGATGTTCTTTAACCCGTTTCTCACACAGAGGATGCACGCAGGTTTATTGCTGCAGCTTTTTGAGGCATGGTTTGTGCCTCCGCAGTTGAAGCATTGCTTCGATGCATCATGTGCGCTTCTGCACCTAGACGCTATGTGTCCGAAATCTAGGCACTTAAAGCATCTTCTTGGGATGATTTTCTGCCGCACTCTGCATACTGCCCATCCTATGCGTAATTGTGGTGTGAGAGTGTGTGTGTACAGTCAAGTGTGTCAAAGGTTGTCCCGTGTGTGCTGATGATCTTGTGTGTGTTTACAGTCAAGTGTGTCAAAGGTTGTCTCGTGTGTGCTGATGATCTATTCAAGTGACCCATAAATATTAGAAGTAAGTGGCAGTCTGGCCGAGGGTTGACTCATAAATATTAGAAAGTACGTTGCAGTCTGCCATAAATATTAGAAAGTAAGTGGCAGTCTGGCCGAGGGTTGATAAAAGTGTGTTTAACGGAGCGTGTGTTATGCGTTTTGTTTTTTGTGATTTGGTGGTGTGTGTTGTTGTTGTTGATCCGTGTGAGAATTGGGTCAAAGGTTCGTTAGCAGGTTTGGTGTGTGTGAGCGCCTAATTGAGTGGTGTGAGTGTGTTTTGTGCGTTTTTTGTTTGGGTTCAGGTCACACAGGTGCGGAGCTGTTCGTGTTAAGAGGGATGTTTTGAAAAGATCAACCACCCCCCACACCTGTGCATAAGCATGTGGCTATTTTGAATGGTGTGGAACTTGATTTCCGTGTGAGAATTGTGTCAAAGGTTTGTTAGCAGGTTGAGTGAGCGCCTAATTGTGTGGTGTGTGATTGTGTGTACAGCCAAGTATGTCAAAGGTTGTCTCGTTTTTTGTGTTTCTCTTCGTAACGGACAAATTTTGAAAGAGGGGTGAGTGTTGTGTCACGTGTGCTAAGGTTCTTGTCCAGTAACCACGTGTGGGCAATTTCATTGGTTTGGGGTGGAAGAATGAAGCTATATATGGTGGTACATATTAGTTTTGATTATCAGTCTCTCAAACATTCTATTTGCGTGAGTTTTTTTGTTGAGAAAGTAAAGAAAAAGTTGATGTGTGTGTTAAACATTTTTATTAAAAAAACAATAAGTGAAAAAAAAATGAAAATTTTTAAAATGTGGTGTGAATCATGTAAATGTGAGCTGCCTGCAAATTTATTGTGGAGTCACCATATCAGGACCGAGCGTCACAAGGAAAAGGCTGTGCAACCTCTGGATGGGCGCATCAAGTTCCTGACCAATGGATTCAAGGGGCGCATTCTGCACTATATGTACGAGAATGTACGTGATGGTGTGGTGATTCCAGAGGAATTCTTTAATGAGGCTGGATCGGTGCTATTACCACACATGCGGCAAATCATCGAGCTCCATACTTTATGCAAAGCTAATTTTGAGCTGTTTGCAGAGTATGAACTTATGAAGGAGCAGGAAGAGCTATGTCTAAACGAAATCAAATCGTTTCAAAGTCACATGAGCGTTGTAATGGTTGGAACGGATTTGGTGGATATGTTCAAGGAGCACATGGATGTTATTCTGTCATCCATGAGTGAGTTCCAAGAGCGTGGCAGTGGATGGACACTTGTCAAAATAAAAAAATTGGAAATGTGTGTAAATAAATACTCCCCAATTAGAGGATCATCATGGATTCCAACTCCTATCGAATTGGTTGCCAAAAAGGCGCTTGTTAATGTGCATAACATTAATGATGATATGTGTTTCAAATGGTCACTTTTGGCTGCATTGAAACCCTCTAAGCATAATCGACGGAGATGTTCCGGCTACTTGCCGGTAGACATCAACGCTAACCACATAAGGGTGAATGATGGTTTAACCTTAAACTTTAGTGGTTTGAGTTTCCCACTCAAAATAAGTGAAGTTAAGGTTTTCCATGCATTGAACCCATCAGTAAGTGTGACAATCTTTGGATACTGCAATGAGAGAAAGCTCGTCCTTGGCCCCCTCATCAAATCACCCGAGATGAAGGAGTATCATGTAAATTTGCTGCTTTTGGAGGAAGGAATCACAGCTCACTATGTGCTGATTACAGACCTATCAAGGTAAGTTCACTCACCCAAACCTATCCACTCCATCCATATTGAGAGTTTTTTATCGTTTTATTTACCCCCTTTTTTAACCAAATTTCTTTTACTTTACAGATTAGTAAATCGTCAAATGGGGAAAGGCTGCTCCCGCAGAAAATGGTTTTGCGACTCATGCTTAAACTATTCAAGTAATGCAGTAGCATATGCACGGCATAAAAAGCTGTGTGGAGGGATGGTCGCCCAACTCCCAAGTCCCGAGAATGCAGTCCTAAGGTTCCAGCATTTCAGACGACAGCTGCAGGTGCCGTTCACAGTATATGCGGACTTCGAGTGTGCTTTAAGAGCAGTAAATATTAGAGTAAGTGAAAACACAAATAGCATTAAAACGCATGTACCAATAGCATTTAGCTATTATATTAAGTGTTGTTTCGATGATAGTTTAAGTAAGCTTGTACTATTGACAGGAGAAAATGCAGGGCTAAAATTTATATCGTCTTTGATAGAAAACGCCACTGTAATTTATAGAGAATATTTGAGGAGAATAGTCCCGATGGAAATGCGACCGGAGGATATTGATAGTTTCCATAATGCCACTTTTTGCCATATTTGTGGCTATTTCATGGGCAAGGATAGGGTTAGAGACCACTGTCATTTGACTGGTCGATTCAGGGGTGCAGCACACAACAAGTGCAATTTAGATTTTAAACTAGGCTCCTTCATCCCAATATTTTTCCATAACTTCTCACGTTATGACTCACACTTGTTCGTCAAAGAAATGGCCGAGTTTCCCGGGGACATTAAGGTACTGCCTCTCAATAAGGAGCTATACATTTCAGTCTCCAAGACCATTGAAATTGGTGATGTCAAGAAACAGCAATTAGAGCTAAGATTCTTAGACTCTTTTAGATTTATGTCTTCAAGCTTGGACACTCTGGCGTCTAATCTTAGTGATGAAGACATGAACACAGTTAGAGAATTTTTCCCTGGAAATGATGCTTTCTCATTGGTGCGTAGAAAGGGTGTATTTCCATATGCCTATATTGATTCAATTGAGCGGTTATCAGAAACTCAATTACCGCCACGAGAAGCATTTTTTAATAGTCTCACAGATAGTGAGTGCTCAGAAGAGGATTATGCTCACGCTATTCTAGTGTGGGAGAAATTCTCATGTGCAACAATTCAAGATTATCTTGAATTGTAATTAAAAACGGACGTCTTGCTTCTGACTGATGTTTTTGAAAATTTCCGGCGGATATGTATGGATATCCACAAATTAGACCCCGCCCACTATTATACAATTCCTGGGTTATCTTGGGATGCCATGCTCAAGAGTACTCAGATTGAGCTTGAGTTTTTGACCGATATTGATATGTATCGGTTCATTCAGTGTGGAATTCGTGGAGGCTTGGTGCAATGCCCCAAACGCTATAGCCATGCGAACAATAAATATATGTCCGAGTTTGATCCATCAAAAGAGAGTGAGTATCTAATTTATTTGGATGCCAACAATCTTTATGGTTTTGTAATGTCTCTGTCTCTGCCATATGGGGAATTTCAATGGCTCACTCAGGAGGAGATTGACTCTCTCGAAATTTTAGCCGACTCAGAGTATGGGTATATATTTGAAGTGGATTTGAAATATCCCATCAATATTCATGATCGGCATAATGACCTTCCCTTTTGTCCAGGAAGTCAAACAAAAAACCCCCACATGGTGGTAAAAGCAAAAAACTAATTGCAGATCTATGTGATACAGTAGAGTATGCAATTCATTACATAAATTTGCAGCAGTGTCAGCGAAATGGATTGGAGCTCACAAAGGTGCATCGGGTTTTTCGGTTTGCCCAGAAACCTTGGCTCAAGCCATACATCGATTTGAATACGCAGCACCGAACAAATGCAAAAAATGCATTTGAAAAAGATTTTTTCAAATTGCTAAATAATAGCATTTTTGGTAAAGCGTTAGAAAATATTGAAAAGCGTATAGACTTGAAGCTCATCAGTGAATGGGAGACTCAACGGCGGCATACTGTTGGGCGGTACAAATTGTGTGGTCGAGAGCTTGTCGCAAGAGCAAGTTTTCATAGCTCTGTGCAATTCTCTGAAAATTTATATGCCTTTCAAATGAGGCGATTGAACATCTGCTTCAACAAGCTCATTTACATTGGGTTTGCTGTATTGGATTTGTCCAAGTGGAAAATGTATGATTTCCACTACAGCTACATGTTGCCTAAATTCGAAGATGCCTTGAGTCTGAACTACATGGATACTGACTCTTTCATCTACACCATTAAAACAAATGATTTGTATGAAGATATCAGAGAAGATATTGAGCAGACATTTGATACGTCCGAGTATTCTGAACAGGCAGCCTCTATGTTCAATTTTAAGCGAACAAATAAAAAGAGATTGGGTTTTTTTAAGGATGAGTCCAATGGGAAAATAATGCGGGAATTCGTTGGGCTAAGATCTAAAATGTATGCTTACACTATTGATGGTGTACAGCGTACCATTAAAAAATCAAAGGGTGTGAAAAAGTGTGCTGTTGAGAAACTTACACTGCAAAACTACCGCGACTGTTTGCTTAAACAGGAAACATTCTGCGATAGTATGCTAGTATTTCGTTCGAAACGGCATACAATTTATACAAATCAGATAAAAAAAATAACTTTGAATAGCAATGATGACAAGCGTATGATTCAAGCTGATCGGATTCATTCATATGCTTGGGGTCATTATCGGGTCCAAGAAAGTGACCTGAAAACAAGCATTGGTTTGCTAGAAGCGAATGCAGTTGTGTATGGTGAGGAGATTGCCACCCTAGAAGCAAATATTTTCCGGTCGCAACATCAAAACAATACCCTCAATGCTCTCAAAAAAAAGGTGGAGGAAAATGATGAAGAGATGACAATTGCAGAAATCAATTTAGAGTTGCTATACAATGACAGTGAAATGATGTAAAATAAAGAAAATCAATTTTAAATGTAAAAATACTATATTAACACTTTTTTTTTTAATTAATAATGTTAAAATACAATTTTTGAAATTTTTTGTTTTCGATTTTTGTATATAAACTAAAAAAAAATGTGAAAAGTACAAAAAGTAGTAAATAATTATATAGAAAAATAATTTTTTGTTAGTATTAATAACACAGTGCTACAAATTTCCAAAAATTGTAATAACCTGGGTATTGGCATAGCGTACGCTGTAGAGCAGGTCGCGTATAGCACTTCCTCATACTTGGTTTTCCTCGGGGACCCCCAAAATCTGAAGTTATGGCCCAAAAACCGCTTTTTGCTTTTTTACCTCTTTTAAATAGATATAACTCGCGAATGGACCGTCTGATTGCTCATAACCTTATCAATTCTGATAGCCACGAGAGGGATCTAAAACATTATAATCATTGGTTTGACTAATTTAACGCGATGGCTGAGAAATGCGGATTACAGATCTGGCATTTTCAACTTTTTTCATAAATTGTACTTTGACCACCACTGGTTTCACTATTTTATTCTAGGCGATTTTTTGTTAAAGTTTATTATAAAAGCCCAGTTAATTCTGCGTTGAACAATTGTTCTCCCGATGAATTTGGTTACCTAATGGCGAAGTTATTCGCGGATATCTGAGCACACTTCGGAAATCTAGTATTTTTTTTAGTGTGTTGACAGAAAATCGATTGACTTAACATTAATGCCCCTGAAAGTATAGTTTGCTAAAGTTTGGAGGGAAATTTAAATATAGTTTTTCATGTTATTACACAATTACATAAATGTTTACATATTTGTTTGACAATTTTGGACTTAGACTATTCCTGTTAGAGTGCTGTTACCCTATGGGGCTAGGATAAACTGCAGTCAAGTCAACAATTAATGAATCTTCACTACAGAGGTACCATTTTTATACCCGTTGCTTGTAGAGTAAAAAGGGTATACCAAAGTCGTGCAAATGTATGTAACAGGCAGAAGGAATCATTTCCGACCACATAAAGTAAATATATTCTTCATCAGCATGACGAGTTGAGTCGGTTAAGCTTTGTCCGTCCGTCTGTCTGTTTCTATGCGAACTAGTCCCTTAGTTTTGAAGCTATCGAACTGAAATATTGCACAGAGTATTCTTTTGTCTGCACGCTGCTAATATGTCGGAACCGACCGGATCGGATCACTACTTCTTGTAGCTGCCATACAAATGATTGGTCAAAAAATGGGTTTTAATGAGAAAAACTGGTTTTTCCTCAATATTACAGCTCTCTATCACGGTCATGGGTATTATTAAATGTTTTTAAGCTGATCTGCGAAGTTTGGTCGAAGTCGCTAACCGTTGAGTCAAGCGTTTTCAAGTGTATCAAAACTTCGGCACAGACGAAGTTAGCTTTGCCTGTCTCGGTTTTTTGTAATTCGGCGTATTTTTCATGCAGTGGTAAAAATAGTAACCGGGGCGAACTTTGTCAATATAATATCTTCTTTGTGTGGAGAGTAAACGAGTGAAAGTTTCTTCATAATGTGCGATAAAAAAATAAGTTTTATTTCATCTGTGGTTGGCTTCTGGATGAGAAGCATCGGTTTTCAATTAAAGAAAACAAGTCCACGATGGAAATGTACTACTTAATTTTTAAGGTCGAAGTATGGCATAACAGTTGGTTCGTTCCTGAGTACATTTGTTCTGCGTGCTCTGCAGGGCTCAAAAAGTGTGAGTGATTCGAAACTTTCCGAAATACCGTAATGCGGCTTGGCTTAGTCTATAACAAACTTTATATACCTGCGCATTTAAGGAGTCTGAATATCAATAGGTATTTGTTATCTTCTACATCTTTAAAATACATGCCGCTAATGCGCCCATAAATTGTTTTATATTGAGTAGCAAAGTTTTAAATTAAACCTGATTTTGAGCTTTTTATAGATTCTTTATCCAAATTTGGTTCCTTTGGCGCTTATCATATCAGAGTTCCGCCAATCAAGGCCTTTAATAGAGTATACGAATTGAAAATATAGTCTCAATAAAAAAAGCGCGGAATTTAAATCATATGCTTTAAACATACGCTGAATAAAAAACAAGTAAGAAAGTCGGTAGAGTCTGACAATAAGAAACTCTGTACCTGCGGCAGTGTATGCTCTGGATGTATTTTTGTGCAACAGTAGCAGCAGAAAGCAGAGCTGCTGATTCTTACTAATAAACTGATAATATTGAGAAAAAAACCGTTTTTGACCGATCATTTGTATGGCAGCTACAAGAAGTAGTCATCCGATCCGGTGGGTTTCGACATATTAGCAGCGTGCAGACAAAAGAATACTCTGTGCAATATTTCAGTTCGATAGCTTCAAAACTAAGGGACTAGTTCGCATAGAAACAGACAGACGGACGGACAAAGCTTAACCGACTCAACTCGTCATGCTGATGAAGAATATATTTACTTTATGTGGTCGGAAATGATTCCTTCTGCCTGTTACATACATTTGCACGACTTTGGTATACCCTTTTTTACTCTACAAGCAACGGGTATAAAAATGGTACCTCTGTAGTGAAGATTCATTAATTGTTGACTTGACTGCAGTTTATCCTAGCCCCATAGGGTAACAGCACTCTAACAGGAATAGTCTAAGTCCAAAATTGTCAAACAAATATGTAAACATTTATGTAATTGTGTAATAACATGAAAAACTATATTTAAATTTCCCCTCCAAACTTTAGCAAACTATACTTTCAGGGGCATTAATGTTAAGTCAATCGATTTTCTGTCAACACACTAAAAAAAATACTAGATTTCCGAAGTGTGCTCAGATATCCGCGAATAACTTTGCCATTAGGTAACCAAATTCATCGGGAGAACAATTGTTCAACGCAGAATTAACTGGGCTTTTATAATAAACTTTAACAAAAAATCGCCTAGAATAAAATAGTGAAACCAGTGGTGGTCAAAGTACAATTTATGAAAAAAAAGTTGAAAATGCCAGATCTGTAATCCGCATTTCTCAGCCATCGCGTTAAATTAGTCAAACCAATGATTATAATGTTTTAGATCCCTCTCGTGGCTATCAGAATTGATAAGGTTATGAGCAATCAGACGGTCCCTTCGCGAGTTATATCTATTTAAAAGAGGTAAAAAAGCAAAAAGCGGTTTTTGGGCCATAACTTCAGATTTTGGGGGTCCCCGAGGAAAACCAAGTATGAGGAAGTGCTATACGCGACCTGCTCTACAGCGTACGCTATGCCAATACCCAGGTTATTTCGCACTGTAGCACTGTGTAATTGTAATTTAAAAAAAAAAAATTTTATGCAAATTGTTTTTTGTTGATAATAATTGTATATAAAGAAATATGTAAATTGATTTTTCTTTTGTTAGTATTAATAATCATATAATAAAAAAAGAACTGAATAAAATTGTTTTGCTTATGCTGCAATAAAAGTGCTGTTTAAAAGATTTTGGAAATTATTTATATGGGTATTGAGAATTACTTCTTCTTCCTCATCCTCATCACTCCACCCCTGATCACCACCTCTATCTTTCCTAGTCAAACTTGGCATATCTTTAAGCATGATTTCATGCAAATTTATTAGCTCTCTATTTCCTTTAGCAGATGATGATGATGTCAAAACTTCCTCCTTACGCTCAATGCAGCTAATTGAAACCACCTGTTTATAAAATGTAAAAAATAATATGCCCTCAGTGTAAACACACCCAACACACAAAAAAACCAACACATAAAAATGTATTGGCGTGCCAAAGATTGTTCTTCAAGTGGCCAAGCGTGACCTCCAAATATCATTCCAACAATGCTGATAATAACATATAGGCTAAATTTATGAGCAACCCCCACCACCAACCCAAGTCAAATAAAAATGCATAATTCGCGCGAGTGTTTGTAATTTTTTTTTGGTTTCTTATTTATTCTCAAATACAAAAGCGATAGCAAAAAAACATTTTCACAATAAATACATTTACAAAATATCATTTTTGTTTACCCAGCTGTCGGAACTTTTTGGGAAGCCCAACCAGCGGACAAGCACCCTGTCACCGCTCCTTTTCAGAATGTTTTCAACGAGATATGTGTCGGGGAATTTACTCTTTTTCAACTCCTCTTGGTAGAAGCAGCCCTTGATCGGTTCACCATTTAAATCATTCAACATAAATGTTGTTGGGAATGTGTTTCTTACTTTACTTACTCTAAAAATTTCAGTTGTCCAATTGGGAGTATACCCCTTTTCAAAGACATGCTTGTATTTGCTGATCCGCACACAATCACCCACCTTCAATTTGCTTCCAGTGAACATCTTTAGATGATTGTATGCAGTTGATAATATGTGATTCTCATTCGAAGCATCAACATCAATGGGGGCCATTTTAATAGTTCTATGCCACCTCTTGTTGTTTGCATCAATTAAATTTTGATATTCTTTCACCCATTCATGTGTGCCATTAAAACTCAATTCACGCCACATTAGCTCTTTCAAGCTTCTATTGAATCGCTCCACAATAGAAGCCTTTAGGGTGCTGTACGTTGAATAATTACTATTGTAGAATTCAGTTCCATCGTCGGTTTGCAGGTTAATCGGTGTACCGCGACCAGATTTGAAAATTTTCTCCAAGGCCATGGTGACTTCTTTGCCGGTTTTAGTTTTTAGGGCTGCCCCCCAGGCAAACTTGGAAAATGTATCAATCACTGTTAGTAAGTACCGATGACCATTGTTCAATGTAGCGTATGCCCCCATCTCGACTAAATCAGCCTGCCACAAATCGTTTATTCCCTTTGTCACAACTCTACGACGTTTAAAGTTCTTGCGAGAAGGTGCATGCAATTCATTTACCAACCCTCGCTTGTTAAATTTGTTGCTGTTGCTGCCACTCATTTTGTTGTTGTTTAGTTATTTTTTGTGATTCATTAATTTTTTTTTTTTTTTGTTCATCAATGCACTGACCATTTGTGTTTACATTTTAATTTGAGTCGGAATAATGGGCACCTCTTCCATTTGTATTTTCATATTTTTTACATGTGCAGAGGTTGGTGTGATTATAAATTGAAAAATTTCCTCCTCTATACTCGCCAATTTGATATTACAATTATGGAGAGTTTTCTCAAATCCCTTTACTCTTGCTATTGCTGTTTTAATACTCTTTTCCACTGCGGTTATTTTGGGATTTCGCTGTTTAAACTCATTCGATATGATGTTCTCCATCTGAGTTAATTTAGCATCAACATATTCTTTCATCACCAGGTCATCACCATCGATGGGTGTTGCAAAATTTTTGATTCGCTTCTTTTGAGCATTTAGATCACCATTACCATCAATGAATAAGCCCACCAAGCTTTGAACATCCCGCTTCAACTCTGATGAATATTCTTGATAATTGGTCGCATAATGACCAAACTTGTCAACGGTCATAATGAATATAATTTGTGTGTGATCAACGCACAGTATATTTATTAACTTTTCGCAAATGGACTTTTCCGATAGAGACACACATCTGCGTTAATACTCTGAGTCTTTACAATTGGTTGTTTTTGATGATTATTTCAGTGTTCGCCAGTGTAACCAGTTCATTAATGATATTATTAACGTTTTCCACCATCTTAACCAACCCAACCTTTGAAGATTCCAATTTATTCACGCGGTCATTGCGTTGTTTAAGCCCATTGGATATGCTGTTCTCTAATGCATTTACACCCTCATCCACATATGCTTTCACGACCAAATCTTCGCTATTGACGGGTTTCACGGAATTCCGAATTCGTTTTTTCTGAGCATTAAGATTACCATCCAAATCAAATGCTCAGATCGCTCCTTATCATTGGAGAAATGACCAAACTTGTCAACGGTAGTCCTGTCTTTGATGCTGGTGGTGGTTGTGTTGAAGCATGCGTCAAAAGTGGTTTTATAATTTGTGTATATTTCTTAGCTCGACTACCTTTTACTTGGCCATCTGATTGAAAATTTCTTTTATGTGTATTGGTTTTCAATAGTATCCCCTTGTATGCGTTTAAATCATAAGTATCATACCCCATTGGATCTTATGGAAAATTAGCGAGTATAGTCCTAATGAGAGCGGTAAACTTTCACCATCAGGAAACTCAAGGTGCTGATGCGCTACATTTATTTGTGAATTGCCCAGCCATAAGGTTTTAGTGGCCCCCTTCTTATATGGCCCATAACATTTTATAATGATTATCATCACCCCCCGCTGAAGCATTGGCATCAATGTGGCCAGCAGTCTGAGAGTGGAAAATGTCATTATCATCATCATCATCATCATCATCATCATCATCATCATCGTCATCATCATCTTCAGCACGGGGGTTTTCAAAAGAATACATATTCTTTGTCATGCTTTCTGCTGCTGCTGCTGCTGAAGCATATGAATGATCTCTAGAAGACTTTTCCTTCTTAAAGTAATCATCATCATCCCCCATCTTAACTTCATGATAGTCATCATCATCAATGTCTTTGAATGGTAACGATTGATGTCGCCGCCTCCGATTAAGCTGATATGTGTGTGGAATGTATGTCCGCTTTCGTGGTTTTTTAATCTTTCCAATTTTAGGCTTTAGTAGTTCTGTCTTAATGTCTTGGTCACAGGATTTCATAAATTTGCTTCGCCTATTTTCATTTACGAGCTCTTGTAATGGTTGTGTTATGGGCTTAAATGTTTCCCCCAATTCATGAGTATTCTGCGATTTAACCAATTTGAGTGACTCAAATTTCCTCTTCAAGGCTTCTCGGGCCTTTGTCAATTTGCTTAAAACATTGCGGTTCATTTTTATTAATGTGGGCACAAAGGCAGCAGTTTAAACCGCTACAACAACAAAAACAACAACAACAACAACAGCGAAAACAAATACCGCATCTGCTACAATTGTTCCTGTTGATGCCCCCTAGCCTATTCCAACACCTAAGCGTCGTGAAAAGAACCCAAAATAAGAAAAGAGCTAAACAGAAAAGGGCTGTTGGTTCAAGAATTTTTTGTACAGTTTTTGTGCAACAACCAGATTGCTGTAATATTTATTTTTTTTTTTGTTGATTAACGATGCTGATTATGTTACCATTGTTACTCCCCAAGATATCGATCATAAAGTGTTGTGAAATTTATTCAAACACCTTGTATTTATATTAAAGCTGAAAAGATAAATGCCAAAAACGGCTGCAGGCAATAAGTCCCCAATGAAATAAGTCCCCAAACGATAAAATGAAATAAGGCCCCAAATTTAATTTATTTATTTCATAATGAAATAATACCCCAATTTAAATTCTGAAATAAGGCCCCACTGAAATGAAATAAGGCCCCAAAATAAAATGAAATAAGGCCCCAAATTTGGGGTGTTATTTCATAATGAAATAATACCCCATTTTGAAAAATGAAATAACACCCCAATTTTTTAATTCTATTTTTTTTGTTCATTTTATTGCTTTATTCAATAAAATAAAAACTATTGGAAATACCTAACATAAAATTTTAAAATATTTTCTTATTTGGATTTTTAGTGAAACAAACTACCTATAACATTAAATAATAATGAAAATTTTTTACACAAAAATCGCGCGATTTTTGTGTAAAAAATTTTCCCCTGCGGCGCTTAGATTGACACAATTTTTTTTATATAATATAAAAAGTTTTCATATAAAAAAAATTTCGTCTGCGGCGCTAAGATTTTTTAAAATAGACTATATAATTACCTCGTCAAAATACAGAATTTTCTGTTCTTTGACGTAGAACAAATTTCCAGTTCGCCGTAATGCAACAAATTTTTCGCACTTCATAATTTTATCTCGCACTTGAACGTCTGCTTTACACAATGCAAATCACTAAACTGACCAACATACTCAAAAGCTTATCACTGAACTAATTGTAAAACGGTACTTTTGCACATCTGTACAAAAATGCATCAAATACTAAGTCAGAAAACGCAGGCAGATAAGAAAATTAACCGTTATTGGAATTTTTTTTTATATATCAGCCAAAATAAGAGAAATGAAATAAGACCCCAAAAAAATCATATTAAAAATTGGGGTCTTATTTCCGCGAAATGAAATAAGACCGCAAAACTAATTTTTGGGGCCTTATTTCATTTCTTCTTTTGGGGACTTATTTCATTTTGAAATTTTATTTAGGAAATAAAGCCCCAAAAAATGAAATAACACCCCAAATTTGAGAAAAAATCGTTGTTTTTGTTTTCCATATAAATTTTTGGGGCCTTATTTCATTTTTTTTTTTGGGCCTTATTTCATTGGGGCCTTATTTCGCAGCGCCGCCAAAAACCACCCAGAAATTGCAAAAATTATGTTTGTATTTTTTTTTGTTTTGTTTAATTTTATTTAAATGAGAATTACATTTTTTATAATTTTTGAATTGATACAATAAAATTACATTTTTTTGATTTGCTCTACATAAAGATTATCATCTTCAGATTTTTTTATTATGGAGTGGTGTCCAGCATTTAGAGCTCTAATGGATGTGTCGGCCAATGAATTATACCTTTCGGGTAGGTATAGAATATGCTCAGCCAGCTCCAGAGCAACCGAATCACCAACTCTGGTCTTCCTCCGTTCAGCCTTGAGGATTGGGAATGCCACGTTGACTGGCATCTTCATCTTTGACAGGGTCTGCTTCTGCTGATACTTGTTAAAGTCAGCTATGAGATTGTCTGAAGAAGCAATCACTTCACCATTCCCAAATACTGATTGGGGCATCATGTTGTTGTATTTGTTGTTGTTGAAGTTGTTGTTGTTCATGTTGTTCATGTTGTTCATGTTGTTCATGTTCTTTATATACTTCGCTTTGAAGGCTGGGTGGACTGGATGATGATGATGGTGATGGCGCCAATTGTGTACCTTTCAAGGTGAATATTCCTGATTGAATTAAGGTCTCTGATTTTTACACCAGCTTTTAAAGGGTTAGGAGTGATCACACCCCCATTTGCTTGCTGCAACGCGATTGGTTAAAACCTACATCCATCAAGAAGTAGAAAAAACATCCACCGTTGGTAACTAAGCATGCAACGCATGCGTGGGTGCACCTTATTGGTTGAAACCTGCATCAAAAAGTAGAAAAAATATGCGTGGGTGTGGCACCCTATGGCTTGAACCAAAAACGAAAGAAACAAAAAAACACACATTTATTGTGGGTGGGTGTGAGTACCATAAAAAAATTCTATGCATTTATTTTAGCTGGGCTATACATTCGGTTTCTTAGCCTATAGTAGCGACACATGATGTTGATTGCATGCTCCTTAAAACGATGAAGTGAGTGACAATTGCACATATCAGGTCCTTCTTGGGCATCATCATCGCTCCATGGGCAGTTCATGAAGTGTCTCCCGAACCGGGTAGTTTTTTGCTCAACTCCATCAAATTCAAGCATTTCCGACCTTAAGTATTTGATTTCCACGACATGCTCATCAAAGATCATGCCATCAAACTGCTCCAGGAAAAGATTAATCTGCTTAATTAGCATTTTGATGCGGTTATTTGCTGTTGTTAAGCTGTTTGCTGTTTGCGGAAAATGCACCTGTTTCAGCCAACACTCTTGATGGTACTAAACTCTGATTGTTAATAAAAACTCTAGACACAAGTGACCACAGTTGAATGTATTAAAGTTTTGAAAGCGGTCATAGTTATATCTTATATTTTCACCGCTACCCAAATATTTCACAACCTCTTTTGGTGGCTGTAAATTTCCAAAACTATCAAAATAATTGGAAATTTTACCCTTCTTGTGGTAAGCTACCCAGTGTGTACCCATGGAAGATGAGTCACCCAAGTTGACTACACCACACTCATTTGTGTGAGGACATTTCGGTAGTGTATCCCGCATAAATACACCCCTGAAATGAGGTATGTGTTTATATGCAAATTGCATTATATCAACATTGGATAATGGTTTTTTGGGTAACTCGTCCATTAGTTTTTTTGCTTTGCTGCTGCTGCTTTACATATCCCATTACCATGCGCATAAGGTTTAAGATGCAATCCACGTCCTTTGGATATACCATAGCCCTTCTTAAATGGATGGAGATATAATCCTTGACCCACGGCTATGGCTTCCATTTTTCGATTGTGTCTAGCACCCTCATCAAGTTGTTGTTTTGCAGCCTTTGCGTTATTAATTATCTTTGCAATTGCAGCACTTCCAGAGGCTTGACTTCCGATTGCACTGAGTGCCGTCAATATTGGGATGAGTGGTAAAAAACCACCAACTTTTGGTACTGGGATTGTACGAGGAATTTTCATTCTCTTTTTCCGACGAGACCCACCCATTGATTTATTTATCACTTTTCGGGCAATCTTTATTGAACTCATAATGTTGAGTGGTTTTTTCATTTTCAATTCTTTAGTGGCTTTTTTTATTGCACCCGATAGGGTGGTGCAGCTGACTCTAGTTTTGCGGTTGCGACGTTTCTTTCCGCGACGCTTTGATTTTTTCCTAGTCACACCCATACCGAATTTTCGCTTAGCTTTCATCATGTTGGTCACAATGTATGCTGCAGATCGCTCTCCAAAACTGCTATCTGGCGCCAAAACTCGCTCCCAAGCTCTGTTTGATAATATGTGATCGGCTTTGTGTCGTGAGGTCAAGTCCTTATCCTGGGAATATGCGATATCGTGCACCCTACAAGCCTCGTCCAAAGCGTTAATACCACGATCCCCGCGTACCAATCGCTCCTTTAATCGTGCGCCTGGCCCACAAAAGTTATAGCCAGGAATATGAGCCTCAAAGGGTAGAGAATTAATTAATTTATTAACAAGACCACTACCCTGTTTGCGGTTTAATTTACTACTGCTAAAGTTATATAAACGTTTCCCCATTTTATGCAATGTTTAATCATTGAGCTTTTCTCATTGAATGAACTACTTGAGGTATTAGTATGCGTTTTTTAAAGCAAAAGAAAAACATTATAGTGCGAAACATTGAGGCTGAGATTGATGGCACCGCCGATGCCAATGGTCGATTTGGAAAGAATCCGCCACCACCACCAAGACACAGCACTCTTTTACCCAACACAATAAAGGGGATAATTGTGGGCCCGTCAAATTGTGGCAAAACCAACGTAATGCTCAGTTTAATTGAGAGCCCAAACGGGTTGAAATTCGAGAACATTTACTTATTCTCAAAGAGTTTATACCAGCCAAAGTATGAATATTTGAAAGAGCTGATCAAACCAATAAAATGAATGGGGTATCATACGTTTAGCGACAATGAGGCAGTCCTACCACCCAATGAGGCTAAAAACAATTCAATTATGATTTTCGATGATGTTGCCTGCGAAAAACAAGATAATATTCGAGCATATTTTGGTATGGGTCGACACAAGAATATTGACTCATTTTACTTGTGTCAAACGTATACTCGCATACCGAAACACCTTGTGCGCGACAATGCAAACGTAATTATAATGTTCAAACAGGATGATTTGAATATGCGTCATGTGTACAAAGATCATGTGAACAGCGACATGTGCTATGATTTATTCATGAAATTTGCCGCAAATGTTAGCTGGATAGATTTGGATTCCTATTGATCAGCAAGGATGATGACATGAATAGTGGGCGATACAGGAAGGGCTTCGATCAGTTATTCTTCTCTGAGATTGAGCTTGAGAATAGAAAAAATAAATAAATATACACGTTGGGTGGTTGGGGTGGTGTAGTCACACTTTACCACGGCAAGTGAACACAATGGCTAGACACAATGGTAACACATCGGTAATAGAGGCAAATTTTTCCCACCTATCGAATTGAGGGGTGATTATGAATGCGCTCTGGTTGACTTTTACATGTACAATTCAATCCCAAATGTTAATGAAAACAACAACTTGTTCCATATTGATGACAAAATTATCAAAATACCACTCGGATCGTATGAACTGGATGATATTGTTAAAATTATTCACAGTGAATTGAAAAAGTATTCATTTGAGAATACACTGACAATCAAGAGCAATAGCAATACTCTGCAGGTGGAAATTACCACAACAAAATTCAATATTTATTTCAATAAGAGCAATTCAATTGGTGGGTTGTTTGGTTTCGCTAAGAGTGCTATACTTGCAGCCAAACCAAACCACACTTACATCTCAGATTTACCGGTGAATATTATGAAAATTAACACAATACGCTTGGAGTGTAACATTATAAGCGGGTCATATGTAAATTGTGACGCACTGTCCCAGTAAGCACAAATAAAATGACACAAAAATATAAATTTGAATTTGAATGTGAACCTAACGAACAGCTTTGGCGCCCTCGATCGATATCGATTAATAATCGATAGCTATCGAGAGCAACCCTACAAAGAACTCACAATGGCGTGAGCCGAGAGCGAGCAAAGCATATAAAAGGCCGGCACCAGCGCTTAGGAAGTCACTTGATCACCAGAGCTCCAAGCGCAAAGGTAGGCCAGCTAAAGGAGTTAGCATCTGTAGTTATGGAGCAGGCGGGCTCCCATCTTGTTCTTGTGGATAGTGGACAGCCAATCCTCCACAGAGTTGGAGTTCTCTACGGAGCAGTCGTGCGTCCCGTTTGTTACTGTGTATTCTTGGATCGACAATCCTCCCCAGAATTGTAATATTCTACGGAGCTGTAGTGCATCCACCTCGTTTTTGTGTATCTTGGAGAGCCAATCCTTCCCATACTTTACGGAGCCGTAGTGCATCCTCGTGTCTCTAAACCTGGTCATCTCAGAGGTGGAATACTCTACGGAGCCAGCGGACGGCCAGATCGCTATTGTATATTATTGGAGCGCCAATCCTCCCAAGAGTTATAACACTCTACGGAGCAGGGCCCCGTCTACACCCTTATTCTTAGATATCGCGCCACCGGTGAAGTAGGAAGTCCCAACCGGAGCCGGACATCGGATTTCTTCAACCCCGCGGAACAGAGTAGCCGGAACGAGACACAAGGAACCAGGTACTGACGTCCCCAGGCGGAGCACGACGGTCGGAACCAACCCGGAGCCCCAGCGGACAGCGTAATCCAGCACACCCCTCCTAAGCCCTAGAATTAATACTACAATATAGAACATCCTGAAATAAAACCCAAAAGGGAACACATTGAAATCTCGTATTGTTGTTTAGGGACTCTATTTACAGCAACCACGACTAAAAGAAATCCTAAATTTCTGTAATCCTGGACTCGGCGAGCACTACCCCAGCCAGAGTTCGTTACAAAATAATACACCATCCCATTCATTGTATGAGTTTGGCATCAATGTGCCGCCCGGTTATAAAATGAATGTACACCCACACAATCTCATTTATTTGCCAATCAACACTAAAGAAATAAACAACATAAAGATACAAATTACTGATCAGATCGGAGAGTTGTTGAACTTGCGCGGAGAGAACGTTACACTCCACCTTCACTTGAGACCGATATAATAATACAATGATTTTATATAATATAAGGGGGGTGAGCACACCCATTCATCACACTTTAACTTGCAAAGCTAAGCGAAGAGGATCCACACTGAGGAAAAAGCAGCAGCAGCAGCAAAGACTTGGTCAACATAAATCACTAACAAGAGAAAATAAATTGTTTTTAAAAAGTCTAGGTTTCAAGATTAGGTCCTCGACTGTAAGTCAATAAAGTAAACAAAACTAAACAAAATGAGCGATGTATTGAATGTGCGTGAGAGGCCGCTGACGGATGAGGCATTTCAAAGAAGGAATATCACACTTATTCCCCATATCAACAGACATTCAAGTCAAACGATGAAATTCGCATTACAATCCAGAATCAAGACCTGTATGTATTGCCGAGTGAAAGCTTTCTCGACAAACAGGGAACAATTGGCAAGATTACCAATGCTACGACTGGTGAAACAACCACCCACAATGTTGTTGTAAAACTCAAGAACAATTGTATTGCCGGAATATTTGATGAAATTAAATATGAACTGAATGGTAGTGAGATTGATAAAACAAGATTTGTTGGCATTACAACACTGCTCAAGAACTATCTTTCTCTGAACAAGTATGAGAGTCAGAAGCTGCAGAACGCTGGCTGGCATCACAATAGCAAAGCGTTCTTTGAATCTGGGGCACATTTCAACCTTTCATTCCCAATGAAATGTTAACTGGGGTTTGCAGAGGATCACAAGAAGGTGCTGCTAAACTGCAAACATGAACTTGTGCTATTGCTTTCCAAGGATATTGAGGATATATTTTATGATGCTGCCGCAAAGGGTGATGATAACGAGTATTGGCTGGAAAATACCACATGTCGCACCCAATGATGTGAGAAAAATTAAAATGTTTGATTTGATAAAGAGTGGAGCTTCGCTACCGATTGCATTCCGCACTTGGGACTGCTATGTCAATCCAACACTGGTGCAAGGAACTCAGCATGTATGGAATGTGAAACTGGCTGCCAATCGAGAACGCCCCAGATTTGCGATCATAGCGTTCACTTTGAATGGGAAACTAATTACAAATAGCTTATCAAATTTGAAAGTGCACCTCAACTCTGAAACTTACCCCTATGATGATTTGAACATAGATTTCACTAAAGAACGATATGCTCATTTGTATAATATGTATGCAAAATTTCAAGAGAGCTACTATGGTCGTGATCAACAACCATTACTATCACCTTATGAATTTAAGAATAGGGCACCGATTGTTGTTATTGACCTATCATATCAGAATGAAATGGTTAAAACCGGACCAATTGATGTTCGAGTTTCCACTGAGCTTATGAATGCGAGTGCTGCAGACACCAAAGTCTATTGCCTATTAATGCATGACCGATTAGTTGAATACAGCCCATTGAGTGGGTTAGTTCAACGTGTGGTCTAAATTTAAACTATACCCAAAATGATTGCTGATAATGAGGAGCTGGTGTCTATTGATGTTCAAGGATTTTATGGAAACAATAATGAGTTTATTTTAAAGGAAATAGCCATTGTGTTTAATAATGAAGAGAAATCAAATTATTGTTTTTTTATACGCCCACCATATGATTTTCTTAAATTGAATATTAAATCACGCAAGACTGTGGGTTGGCTAACAAAAAATCATCATAAAATTTACTGGAACGATGGCACCAATTCATTCATTTTAATAAGAAACTTTCTAAGACGTATAATCAGAGGAAAGAACATCATTCTATGCAAGGGTGCTGCTAAAAAACATTTCCTAAGAGGTTATCTGGGTGCAGATGCAGCTGAATCAGCTCTATATGATATTGATGAGTAGTTTATTTGCCCTAAAATGGCAGCGTTGGGAGTGAGGTGTGACACCAACCCACTCTTTTGCGTTTTTCATCAGCAGTGTGAGATTGAGCAGCGGCAACAACAACAACAACAACAACATCGAACGAAGGAGACTGTTTGCGCCCTGAATAATGCTAAGAACATTTTACATTTCTATGAATTTTTTGCAATTGTATTTTTATTTATTAATTCACAAAAATCTTCAATTGGATAGCTGAAAAAATAAAACACTGAAAAATAAAAAATGACTAAAATAAAAAGAAAGTGGTTTTGTTGTTTTGCTTTTTAGTTTTTTTATTTCATAAATTTTTTTTTTACATAAATTTTCAAATTTGATCATTCAGTGAATCATCAAGAGGATCCAAATCCTCCTTTTTTCTCACGTTCAGCCAACTCATCAAGTCCATTGTTGAGAAAATCATCCCCTCTGCTAGACAAATGGGCCCACATCGGATGGTTGATGCGACACATGACACAGTCACACCAACCACATTCCGCAATACACTGTGGTTGAGCATAACAAGTCAGCAGCTCTGCCCAATCCACTGCGTTATCCATTGTGGACATTGTGGAGATGGAGATGTCCATAAATGCCATGGTTTCATCACCCATGAATGGTTGAGTCACATTATCCTCATCCTCATCCAATAATTCCATTCGGGTAGATGACAGCATCGGGTTGAAGGATTCATCTCGCATGGTTGATTCAGCCACTTCAATAGGCTGAGAGATATCCGATGCCTCAGTCGGAGTCAATGAATACGATGGACATTGTTTGTATGACTATTAAACATTATAGATTCACAGAAAACAAAACAAATTTATGTGTTGTGATCAAATTGTTTCCTTTAAAAAAAAAAAAACATAAGAAATTATGATGCGAGTCCACCTGAGCCTATGCTACATACTTTGTTTTAAATTGCCACAATTTATGAGGCGAGTGCGAGGTTTCAAGCTTTGCGTCAAATATTTGATCATTTAAAAATCTTTCGGCTTCGCCCACACCAACATCAACGTCAGCAGCAGCAGCAAACACAGCCCACCCAAAACATTGGTAACTGCCTGCAAAAGGAACAGCAGCAGCAACAACAGCAACAACAACAACTGCAAATTTAACAAGCGCTTAAAAATGGATGACTCGAAGCGTCTTCTTAGCGGAGAAAGGGATTCCGGTAAGGAGAGACAGTATGGCGTATCGAACATTCCAAAAGAAGAGCGGGAAAAGGATGAACAGCGTTAGAGTAAACTTAACATGCATCATCAGAAGCAGTTTTTAAAATTTCAAAAATTTTTTTTTTTTAATTTTCAAAAATGTTTTTTTTTTTAAATAGAAAAAACCAAAAAAAACTGCCAAATTAAAAAAGATCAAAAATATTATTATTATGTTGCTAAAATATAATTTTTTCAGCCACCAATAAAACTAACTAAAAAATCAAAAACAATATTGCGTGTGGTGCAGCGTTTTTTGTTTAGATACATTGCGGTTTTTTATTTTTTCAGAATGAATGTTTACAATGTTCAAAAATTTATTGTTTTATTTATGTTTTTTATTTTCATTTTTTTTGGGTTGATTGGGGTGTCTCCAGGTGCTCCAATTTCATGTTCCTCAGGGTTCCGTGTTAGGTCCTTTTCTCTTTTCTATTTATATAAATGACCTCCCTAATAATCTGTCAAATTGTGATGTCCATTTGTATGCTGATGACGTTCAATTATATGTTAGTGGACCGTTAAGAGATGTAAATGTTTGTGTCAGTGCATGTAACAATAAATTAGATGTAATAAACAACTGGGCAATTGCAAATGGGCTAGGACTAAACCCCTCAAAGTCGAAATGCTTAATAATTTACCAGAAAGCAATAGAAACTGGTCAGCTGGCTAAACTTACCATAGGCGGCACCGCTATTGAATATGTTGACCATGCTTCCAACCTCGGAATACACTTTAACAATACTCTGTCTTGGAGTTATCACATAGCAAAGGCAACAGGAAAAACCTATGGTATGCTTAGGCAGCTGTCCCACACACGAAACTGTCTGCCACGAAACATCAAACTGACTGTAGCAAAAACATGCCTAATACCGACACTGTTCTATGGAGTTGAAATATTTGGGAGCTGTGATGCAAGTAGCATGCACAAATTGGTAGTGACATTTAATTCGATTGCCAGATATATTTTTGACCGCAAACCCACTGACCATATAACACAGTATTCCAATAGCATATTTGGACTCAATTTAAAATCGTGGATTAGCCTTAGAATTCTTGTTTATCTCCACAAAATAATGACTACTCGACAACCGACCTATCTGTTTGAACTTTTAAATTTCGCAGCCTCAAATAGAACACAAAACCTTATATGTCCTAGAATATACCTCTCAATGTCCGAAACACAATTTTTTGTCGCTGCAGCTCGCAAGTGGAACGAACTCACACGTGAGCTCAAACTTATTAGGAACGCAACGCAATTTAAAACCGAACTATTTGCACATTTAAAAAGACGAAATTTATAAAACAATGTAACCTCAAATATGTAACGAACAAATAAACAAAACCATACTCAATGCTAGAATTAAGATAGGATACATGTAATTGTAAAAGATAAACCTAATAGTCGTGACTAGCGCAAAAATAAGTACACTGTATTTGTAGCGTTAGGATAATTATTCAAAAATAAATAACAAATAAATAACAAATTAATGACGTGCGTATCTCATGTGCGGGTGTTCGCAATCGTATTGCGCTCGATCACCGTCAAATATCAACTGATTCTTGTAAACGTTGATTGGGATTTGTGAAGCATCCTGGAGTGCACTGTGAACAGTTGCCGCGTCAGAATTCAAATGATTCAACTGCGTTGGGATACGCGAAAGTGCGTCGGCCACAATGTTGGACTTTCCTGGTTTGTAAATTAGTTCACAGTTGTATTCCTCTATTTGAGATTTCCAGCGCTTTAACTTTGCGTTAAAGTTCCTACTGCCCAGCGCAAACGTAAGCGGCTGCTGATCAGTATAAATTCTAATACAGCCTGCTCCGTAGAGGTACGAGCGAAGGTTGTCTAACGCCCAGACTATGGCGAGCATCTCCTTCTCGTTCGTGGCGTAATTCTCCCCGGTCTTGTTTAATGAACGCGATATATAAGAAATAGGTCGGTCCTTACCCTGATCGTCTTGGGATAGCACGGCGCCGATTGCGTAATTGGAAGCGTCCGTGGTTAAGTGGAATGGTTTAATAAAGTCTGGGAAAGCTAGCACTTCTGACGACGAAAGAATTGTCTTCAGATCGTTGAAGGCTTGCAAAGCCTGTTCGTTCAATTCGATAGGGATTCGTTTTGTCTGATATGCCTTGACCTTTGAAAACTCCCCCCGCGTCAGGTTCGTCAGAGGCTTAGCGATCTTAGCATAGTCGCGAATGAACTTTCTGTAGTATGACGTCATACCAAGGAAACTCTTTAATTCTTTGACATTTGTGGGAGGCTTCATTTTAGTAATAGCCTCAACTTTTTTCCCGTCCGCACGTATACCGTCGGAGGTGACGACGTAGCCCAGGAATTCCACTTGTGTGGATAAAAACTGAGTTTTCTCCAAATTTACCTGGAGTCTCGCCTCTTTGAAATCGATCACCATACGATACTGCTTGTCCCCATTAGGCTTTGGCTTTTTAGGGACCACCCAGACCGGGGAATTGTAAGGACTTTTCGAACGCCGAATAATACCTTCGTTCAAAAGTTCCTCAATTTGTCTATCTAGCTCACCCCTCATACTAGCTGGGTAAGGGTAACTTTTGGTATAACTTTTGGTGCGTATTTCGGCTTTTATGCTAGTGTCTACTGATTCACCATGTGCCAACGGTTCAAAGATCTTCGAGAACTCGTTGATCAAAGCGGTCAAGGTTCGGTCCACACTCTCTGGGAGCTCAACGTTGAGCAGGTGATAGAGCAAAGGGTACACGTTGAAAGATTTCTTTTGGAAAAGAGGTATTTCCGCTTCGGGAAGTATCAAACGGTGATTTCTCCTGTCTACCATAGACCCTAAATCTTTGAGAGTGTCGTCTCCGATAATACCATCAAAGTCATTCAACCCGGGGAGAACGAAAAAAGTGATCGTTGTGTTGTTACCGATAGGTTTGAAAAATTGGCCCTGGAGGTGGTGCGTGATCTTAACGCCACCCGCGGGGGACTGAACTCGAAAAGGGTTTGGAAGTGGGGTGCAACCGGCAGCTATCTTGGGGCTAATAAAGTTCTTGTTTGCGCCGGTGTCTATGAGGAATTCTAGTTTAGCCCCGTCCTTGGTATCATACTTTAAGTATGGTACACTGGAGAGGCATCTGTCATAAAATTCGCCTCCCCGTCGCTTGCGCAACGTACCTCTTGTACAAGGGAATCTTGGCTTATTTCTTGAGAAGCGTTTTCGAGTTGCTGAACTTTGACCTCCTCCCCAGGATCCTTATAATATGGGTTCTGGTGCGGCTCCGGATAATATTCGCCTGAGGCAAGACTCGAAGAAAATGCGGTTGGCTCTAAATGATAGAGTCTTTAGGCTTTACGAAAAGGGTTCAAATTAGAGTTGGCACTCGGACTTCGTTTGATCCCGCCTGACTCCTCTTGACGCGAGTTGAAACTTGACCTGTAACTTTGTCCGGATTGGTTGGATTCATGTTTAATAGCTGGTCTTGGTCCCTAAAATCTCTGCATAACCTGAGTACTCCTATCTGGATTGTTGTTATAATTCGAATTCGTTTGTGGCCTGGTATTGAATTGATGCGAAGGAGGGAACCTCTGCATGTTCATTGGGCGGTAGTTTGGGTTGAAGTTTTGTTTAAATATAGGACCCGTTTGCATCATATTTCTTGGTCCCACATTCTGCAACTCTAAACAAATAGAGAACGCCTCCGGTAGATCTTTGGGTCTGCGAATCACTAACAATCTGGAGGCGTCGCCGCTACGTCCTCTTACGAAGACGTCTAATGCCTTGGTCTTTTGAGCGTTAATTAAGGCATTCAGTACCTCTGCAGGGTAGTTCTCGGTTTTCAAACCGTTCGTTATTAGCGAAATATGACTATTTATTTGCATATAGAAATCTTCCACTTTCCTAGTACCTTGGGTCATCAGGCTCAGCTCATATTCTAAAGTACGGACGTCTTGCTTGTCAGCATAATGCAATGCCAAAACTCGTTTTACTTCCTGCCAGTCATCGTCCTGCACGTTATAAGAAACGAGCCCCAAATCTGCGTTTCCCCTAATCTTTTGCCTAATGTGCACTAGATTGGACCTGTATAAGGGTTTATCCCTAACGAGTTGATAATCGTTTACTATAGACTGGGCCCTATTAACCCAAGAGATGTACTTGTCGGCCTCACCTTCGAATGTCTGGAGTTCTTTGACGCAGTCCGATAAGATTGAAGCTTCCTTCAAATCATACTCAGTGCGTGGACGCGTTAGTGGTCGCAGTATATCTCGTCTTTCATAGCAACCATTTGAGTAGACAGTGACGACATTGTAGCATCTAACCGGTTTAAGACCTCTTTCATTTCCTCCATTTCCCCTTTTTTTTTCCTTTTCCTTTTTTTTTTGTCCAAATTCGAAATGCAATTAGCTATTACAAGAGTTCTGTTCTTCGTTACTCGCAAGAAGACAGTGGGTGTTGTTCTTGAATTTTTTTATCACTTTACTTTATTTATTTTTTTTTTAAATGCAACTTGAGGGGAATGCAGGGAAAAAAATTGTTTCACTCACCCTTTTGTACTGTAGTGCTCCTTGTGTGTATGTCTGTGTTGAGCCGGTTCGAATTCTTACAGGATTCTAAAATGAAAACATAATTAGTATTTTGTCCTTTTAATTTGTAACCTTCTTATTCTTTTTGTGCGCTATGCGATTAATATTATTTTAGTACAAGTGTGTTTTGTTTGAGTTGACTCTGTATAACTAAATCTTATCTCTTTTCATTTTCTTGACTTTTTCGTATGCTTGTTTGTAAAACTAGTGGTTAATTCGGCGCGGTGGTCCGTACTTATCCGTTTTAGCATTTCGCCTACTAAGGTACACACAATCCACTAGGCAGCTTTTTTTGAATGCATTCCGCATTTCTTAGCCTTTCTAGTAAACTGCCATACGCCACTTTTTCGTTTAATAGGTTTTTATTTTCACACTTTTTGTTTGCAATTATTTGGCGCTCGCGAATAAGCTACCCACTGCATACGAGCGTGGACTAATCGCCGCAGCGTTTTAATGCTTCTTTTCATTGATCACAGTTTGCTTTGCGCCCGCGAATAAGCCAGCAGGTGCATGGGCAAATCGCCGCGGCGGGTTCACTGCGTTTAATTATTACAATTTTTTGCGCCCGTGGGGAAATCCAGCTCAGAAAGACTGCATCCCCACCGCGGTGGGTAATTGTATTACACACCTCCATTCACTCTTTCATTTTTACTTTTTAAAATATTTCTAAAAAAAATGTTGCTTCTTTTCTACACTTGCACTTATCACACATAGCGGCACGCACACACATAATAAAAACGAGAAGGCCAAGCTAACTTCGTCTTTGCCGAAGTTTTTATACCCTTGCAAATGTTTTAATACATCAGAGTTTACGAACGTCAGCATTAAAACATACAATTTTTCTAAATAAAACCCACTTTTCGACTAAAAGTTTCTATGGCATCTATAAGATATAGTCATCCGATTTTGACCAAAACTTCCAAATCTGTGTAAAAGCGTATTAAACTAATAATTGTCCAAGCGGAAGGCGTTTACATTAAAAACAAAAAAGTTTTCTCACAAAAACCCACTTTTCGACCGATAGTTCCTATGACAGCTATAAGATATAGTCATCCGATCCGGTCGGTTCCGACATATTAGCAGTGTGCAGTAAAAAGAAGACTCTGTGCAAAGTTTCAGCTCGATAGCTTTAAAACTGAGAGACTAGTTTGCGTAGAAACAGACAGACAGACAGACAGACAGACAGACGGACAGACAGACGGACGGACAAAGCTCAATCGACTCAGCTCGTCGCCCTGATCAAGAATATATATAGTTTATGAGGTCGGAAATGAATATTTCTATGCGTTGCAAACTTCTGGGCAAAATTATAATACCCTTTGCAAGGGTATAAAAATAATTGTTGTAGCCTAAGATACCTCGGTTCCACTTTCGAAAAAGTGTAACCCGCTCGAGCATCCCTCAGAGTTTACCTGGTTAACACGATCTGCATTCCTGTGGTTCGCTCCTTATTCTCCTGTTCCCAATTCCAAGAATAATAAAATAGACTGCGTGGTTCAGTTAACGTTATAAACTTGAATTTATTAAATAAGAGAATTTCCGTCTGATCTCGTTGCTGGTACAAAAAGAATTAAACCTAACTAAAACTACCCGTGGTCGGTTGACCAAGCCGCTGCTCCAGAGTCCCGCGGTGTTCAAAGATATTCGAACAGTGCATTTAAAGACCGCTACCTGCGGTCGCCTCAAGCCGAGGCGCACAAAAATAGAAACTAGAACCTAAAAAATAAACAACCCCCAAGAAGGGACACATCTGTTAGTATAAGGCATTTCTCCGCTTGGGGTAAAACCAAAAAATGTATAAAAGAGAAAGTACCAACATCTTATTAAATTGTCAGCTTTTATACGAGGAGCTGTTCACTCGCACCATATATGCGTTTTATTTATGCTCCTTCGTCCCTGTAAAGGCAGAACTTGCTAAATTAAACGGCATTTTGCTCAGGTCGAAAAAAAGGCTTCCATGTAAACGGCAGTGTAGTTGCCTACAAGGAAAAAGGCCTAAGGAATTTTGAAAAGGAAGGATCCTTTTTTTATATCCTGCCGAGCGTTAGGGATTGGCCCTGCGAGCGGAGGAGAGCGGTGACTAATTCACCACAACACAACCACCCGAGCTATTGCGGCAGAACCGTGGCAAGTTATAACGTCGACGGAAGCCAAAAGGCAATGCACCCGCCTGACAACGAGGCACAGAGGCAAGTTAAGGAAGAGATCCTTAGAAATCCAACGGCTGGTCCAAAGCCGTTGACTATCGAGGAATACAAAAGGAGGCAAAGAAGCTTCCAAGCAATAAAAAAACGGAAGGAAGAGAAGGAGGAGCGTCTGGTCCAAATACCAGAAGCAAAAATCCCAAAAAGGAGAGGCGAAGCACAGGCAAGGAACAGGCGAAAAAGAGCTGCACTCTTGGAACAGATCAACGCCACACCCCCACCACCATACCAAGTCGCCTTTCGGATGTGGGAAGAAGTCATAAAAATCGAGGCTGAACTATGTAAGAAGATAACAAAAAAAGAAAAATAACATTTATAAACAATAAAAGTAGAGTGCCCACGTGGCACCGCTGCAACAAAAGGCGGATTCGCTGTTGCAATAAAATTAAATAAGTACTAAAAAACAAGATGAAAAGAAAGAAAATTATAAAATATTTGTAATAGTTAGACGATACAAAAAACAAATATTACATTAAATTTTTGTAGTTCTTGAATATATTGTTATAAATAAAAAACATGTTTGTTGAGCAATTAAAATTGAAGATTCTAAATAAAAATAAAAAAAAATAAATTTTCAATATGACATTAACTAGGGAACAGCTAACAGTGGTATAATCAGAAGTTAACCCAGTTCCATGAGGATTGGGAATCAAAAATAAGTAAGTCAATGTGATATCCTCGAAAGTATTCTTAGAATTAAATCTAATGCAGTTGGACTTGACGAAATGAACCCAAAATTTATAAAAATTCTTCTCCCTAAAATCTTGCCCAACATAACTCATGTGCTCAATACATCACTTACAACTTCTGTCTTCCCTGAGATATGGAAATCTGCCAAAATAGTTCCTATCCTAAAGCCGGACAATAACTATCGACCGATAACTATATTGCCAAACCTATCAAAAGTTTTGGAACAATTTATGGTAGATCAAATTCGAATCCACATGTCTGACAATTCACCTTGAAAGGTACACAATTGGCGCCATCACCATCATCATCATCCAGTCCACCCAGCCTTCAAAGCGAAGTATATAAAGAACATGAACAACATGAACAACAAGAAGCCTTGAAGAGGAAATTTGAGTCACTCAAATTGGTTAAATCGCAGAATACTCATGAATTGGAGGAAACATTTAAGCCCATAACACAACCATTACAAGAGCTCGTAAATGAGAATAGGCGAAGCAAATTTATAAAATCCAGTGACTTAGACATTAAGACAGAACTACTTAAGCCTAAAAATGGAAAGATTAAAAAGCCACGAAAGCGGACATACATTCCACACACATATCAGCATAATCGGAGGCGGCGACATCATAACCTAGCACTAGCACCAAAGTCTCATCAATCGTTACCATTCTAAGACATTGAGGATGATGATGATGATGATGATGATGATGATGATGATGATGATGATGAAGATGATGTCTATCATGAAGTTGAGATGGGTGGTGATGATGCTGATTACTTTAAGAAGGAAAAGTCTTCTAGAGATCATTCATATGCTTCAGCAGCAGCAGCAGCAGAAAGCATGACAAAGAATATTTATTCTTTTGAAAGCCCCCGTGCTGAAGATGATGATGACGATGATGATGAAGACATTTTCCACTCTCAGACTACTAGCCACATTGATGCCAATGCTTCAGCCGGGGGTGATGATAATCATTATAATCTCAACATCAGCGAACTAGCAAGGACAAAGCATCTGGATAAATGTTATGGGCCATATAAGAAGGCGGGCACTGAAACCTTATGGCTGGGCAATTCACAAATAAATGTAGCGCATCAGCACCTTGAGTTTCCTGATGGTGAAAGTTTACCGCTCTCATTAGGACTATACTCGCTAATTTTCCATAAAGACCCAATGGGGTATGATACTTATGATTTAAACGCATACAAGGGGATACTATTGAAAACCAATGCACATAAAAGAAATTTTCAATCAGATGGCCAAGTAAAAGGTAGTCGAGCTAAGAAATATACACAAATTATAAAACCACTTTTGACGCATGCTTCAACACAACCACCACCAGCATCAAAGACAGGACTACCGTCTGCAGTATCAACACCAATTTATACCAGAAGCCGAAGAAGAAAGAAAATTGATGGGTCAGGACTACTCACAATGATGAAACTCAACACAACATCAAAACCCAATTACATTTACTGGGATGACCCTAATGAAATAGTTGATCGCTTGCGCCTATTATTGGCTTCCCAATCGGCAGGTAATACTAATCTACAGAATGAAATCACATCAATCTATGATGAATTAGGTGAAGCTGAAATCATATATTAATAAATAAAGCATGCGAATGGCATTTAAACTTATAAGCAAAATGTCAGTTGACAAGTTTGGTCATTTCTCCAATGATAAGGAGCGATCTGAGCATTTGATAAGGGAGGTACGAAATGTGTCGGGGCTTTTTGTTGATTTGGATGGTAATCTTAATGCTCAGAAAAAACGAATTCGGAATTCCGTGAAACCCGTCAATAGCGAAGATTTGGTCGTGAAAGCATATGTGGATGAGGGTGTAAATGCATTAGAGAACAGCATATCCAATGGGCTTAAACAACGCAATGATCGCGTGAATAAATTGGAATCTTCAATGGTTGGGTTGGTTAAGATGGTGGAAAACGTTAATAATATCATTAATGAACTGGTTGAGAAAATAAAGAGCACAAATAGTTTTGTGAGCGAACACTGTAATAATCATCAAAAACAACCAATTGTAAAGACTCAGAGTATTGCCGCAGATGTGGGTCTCTATCGGAAAAGTCAATTTGCGAAAAGTTAATAAATATACTATGCGTTGATCACACATAAATTATATTCATTATGACCGTTGACAAGTTTGGTCATTATGCAACCAATAATCAAGAATATTCAACAGAGTTGAAGCGTGATGTTCAAAGCTTGGTGGGCTTATTCATTGATGGTAATGGTGATCTAAATGCTCAAAAGAAGCGAATCAAAAATTGTGCAACACCCATCGATGGTGATGACCTGGTGATGAAAGAATATGTTGATGCTAAATTAACTCAGATGGAGAGCATCATATCGAATGAGTTTAAACAGCGAAATCCCAAAATAGCCACAGTGGAAAAGAGTATTAAAACTGCAATAGCAAGAGTAAAGGGATTTGAGAAAACTCTCCATAATTGTAATATCAAATTGGCGAGTATAGAGGAGGAAATTTTTCAATTTATAATCACACCAACCTCTGCACATGTAAAAAATATGAAAATACAAATGGAAGAGGTGCCCATTATTCCGACTCGAATTAAAATGTAAACACAAATGGTCAGTGCATTGACGAACCAAAAAATTAATGAATACAAAAATATAACTAAACAACAACAAAATGAGTGGCAGCAACAGCAACAAATTTAACAAGCGGGGGTTGGTAAATGAATTGCAGGCACCTTCTCGCAAGAACTTTAAACGTCGTAGAGTTGTGACAAAGGGAATAAACGATTTGTGGCAGGCTGATTTAGTCGAGATGGGAGCATACGCTACATTGAACAATGGTCATCGGTACTTACTAACAGTGATTGATACATTTTCCAAGTTTGCCTGGGGCGCAGCCCTAAAAACTAAAACTGGCAAAGAAGTCACCATGGCCATGGAGAAAATTTTCAAATCTGGTCGCGGTACACCGGTTAACCTGCAAACCGACGATGGAACCGAATTCTACAATAGTAATTTTAAGGCACTAATGCAGCGATATAAAATCAATCATTATTCAACGTACAGCACCCAGGCAGTGATTGACAGAATCAAAAGCCTTACTAAAATCAGTATAAATCACGTCAGTTTGCATATTACATAAGAATCCTTTGATCACTAATGATGTAAGCTCTAATAAGTTAGTTGTAGTGGATCGACGCTTTACAAAGCCGTGTTGATATGGTGAAATAATGGAACTGCATAAATGCTGCAATTGAGATGTCATAATTCTCTCAAAAGCTTTCGGAATTGCAGACAACTTTGAAATACCTCTATAATTCTCAACATCAGACTTATTTCCTTTTTTATGGAGAGGAATGATAAAAGATTCCTTCCATAACATAGGGAAAGTGGATGATTGCAAAGACAATTCAAATAATTTATGAATAGGCTTACAAAGTGCATCAGCGCAAAACCTAAGTACACAACCAGGAACTCCATCGGGTCCCGGTGCATAGACAGGTTTTACAGAGTTAAGATCACAAAGAAGAGAGCTTTCAGTTATCACAGGGCTAAAAATACAATTAGATTTATTTAGCCGATAAGGGTATGGTTGATTGGCAGGAAAGCTAGTGGACGAGTATGTTGACGTAAAAAACTGCGCAAACAAATCGGCTATGGCCTGATCAGTGTTCGCTTTCACATTACCGTAGCGCACAGATGAGGGGATAGTGGAAGATTTGCGTTTAGAGTTAACATAGGAATAAAACTGCTTAGGATTTTGTGAGAATTGCAGCCTGCATCGGTTAAGATAGTCTTTGTAACACTGTGCATTAAGCACATTTAATCTAGAACGCACATCCACATATCGAGAGAAATCAGATGATTTTTTCGAAATCTTATACTTTTTGAAATACCTTGACTTCTTGTTTTTTAAAGTAATTAGTTCTCTTGTGAACCAAGGCTGCCTATTAGGACAGCGGGGGAGCTCAAGTGGAACACAGACATCAAAAAGCGAATACAAGGTTTCATAAAAAAGTTTTATGGCGACATCAATATCTGTACAATTGTACAATTGAGACCAATCGGTTTCAAAAATTAAATCACTGAGTTTCAAAAAATCTGCTTTTTGAAAACAGCGTGTTTTAGCCGTCGAATTCCCAGAAGCAGAGCACACACAAGAAGGCAAATCGATAGTAAGTTCAACTGTAGGATGAAAGGGGTCCTCAGGAAACACCAATGGGTCGATTCTAGATGCAACATTGCCGGGAGGATCCAACAGAAAGATTAAATCAAGAGTTCTGTTGTTCGAGTTCCGAACAGGATTGACTTGAGACAACGACAACTCAAAAAGTCCATCGATAAAATCATGAGATTTCGATGGAAAAAGTGCATTGGATTCATCATTCGTGGACCACATTACTTCCGGCAAGTTGAAATCTCCAAGAACAACCAAAAGGTCAGTGCTTGATAATAATAGAGAGACCGACTCGATGGCAGAAAGGTGAGATAAGTAAACTGTGGCATCAG
Organism: Lordiphosa clarofinis; assembly: GCA_018904275.1. NCBI lineage: Eukaryota > Metazoa > Arthropoda > Insecta > Diptera > Drosophilidae > Lordiphosa > Lordiphosa clarofinis. Next base: position 176,320 of record JAEIGQ010000253.1, read on the forward strand.
AACGGGGAGGAATATAGGAGCAAGTAATATAAACGGAAAAAGTAGAAAAAGTTATTTTAACACTTATAATCTCGAGGTCAAGGGGAATTAAAGTATCTGTCAACTCCGACGAAAGGCCGGAATCTACAGCAATTAAAACCCCTCCTCCAACGCGAGAAGAGCGATCGCGTCTATAAGTGGTGTATTTAATGGTAAAAATTGTGGAATCAGATATGTCCGATTTTAACCACGTCTCAGTAAAAAACTAGAACATGAAAATCGAAAGATATACTGTCAACAAACAGTTTAGCTAATTTGGAATTAAGACCACGGACATTTTGATAAGCAAGCAGAAGGGAGGACATTAGTTTTTTGACACCACAGTAGAAGAAGAGGTACCAGAAGGGTTAGAAGAAAAAGTAGGCAAGTAAATAGGAGCACGAGTTTCCTTATTGGGAACATATTCTTTAACAATTAAATGTTCCGGCCAGAAATCCTCTGAACAAATTGTTTTAAAAATTTTATCTGGGACAGTAACTTTAAAAGAGGAAACATCCCTTTCATAAGAAAATTTGAACTTATCTACCAAAACATCTGCGGCTTGAGTTTTGGCCTGAATGAAGGCTTTAACATCATCAGGTGTGAGATCAGGGGCAAGGCGAGAAACAAAGATATGCTTCTTCGGAGGAATACCTGTGAGAGGCCTTATAGCCCTTGATTCCCCAGTTACCTCAGTAATAGATACCGAAATAGGGGGAGCAGCCACACCAGCACTCTGGGGTGATCGGGACCTCCTGGACGGCCGAATGGGAGCCAACATCTGATGTCACATGACTGGTATCAGAGATGCCACCTTCTTTAGTGATAAAATCTCCAGTACCAATTATCTTCCGGGCTGGAGCCGGAGTATTAAAAGATATCAGACGCTGGATATTAGGAGTCGATGGGCTCTGGGTCTGGGCGGGAACAGAAAGAGCATTTTGCTTCTGAGGCACACCCGAGTTGATGGTTTTTTTGCGCTTAGGAGACTCTTTCATCAGTTTTAAACTGGAGAATTGAGAGTCCACAGTCACAAACTCGTCAGTAAGTTTGACAAGTTTGGAATAAACGCTCTTAAAACCAACTCTAGTCTGCCTCATGAACACTTTCATTTCCATTTCGACTTCACGGCAAGCCCCACAAGTCCACGACAGCCCGTTGAATAGCTCTATAAAGTCTTTAACCCTGGCGTTGTAACCAGCACATTTGACATGTACAATATTGTCACAAAGCTATCAATAAAGCTATCAACGTCAGACGGAGTCTTGCACTTTTTGTTAAAACAGACCGGATAACTCATGATATAAATCGGACAAATTAAATCGACACTAAATAATCAGACTGTATACGGACCAAATTCACTACTGGGGTCAAACAATCGAACAGCTACAGCTTTTTCTAACAGAAAAAGAATAAAAATACACAGAACAAAGTAACCGTAATTCAGACAACACAGAGCGATTCGCGAGCGCGAGAGGGAATGTGTGGAAACGGGAGAGAGATTACACCAACAACACACGACCGAATGCACACAAGCTAAGACAAATTAGAAAGAAACAAAACGAAAGAAACAAATTAAAATGCACAGCAACAGTAATGTAAAAAGTTTTTTGTTTTGTTTTTGCGTTTAGTAATTTATTTAGTTATATTAACTTTTATTATAAACACAGGACAAAAAACAGAAACAATTATCTACACTTGACACCGGCAAAAAATTATTAAACACAGATTAAAAAAAAAACACGTCCGACTTCAGAGAGAATGCGAATGCGATTGTAAATGTATTTATTGTGAAAATGTTTTTTTTTGTTATTGCTTTTGTATTTGAGAATAAATAAGAAACCAAAAAAAATTACAAACACTCGCGCACACACACATATATGATGTTTGTATGAAGACTCAATAAATTATGCATTTTTTATTTGACTTGGGTTGGGGGTGGGGGTTGGTCATAAATTTAGCCTATATGTTATTATTATATAGAAGATCTCCCGTTTGTAGTAATTTTCCATAACTTTCAGCAGCCTGTGCTGAGGTTCGGTTTGTACAGCTTTTACATTTGGTAATTAGTGAATTAGTGAATTGCATACTCTACTTTATCACAAAGATCTGCAATTAGTTTTTTGCTTTTACCACCATGTGGGGGTTTTTTGTTTGACGGACTAAAGGGAAGGTCATTATGCCGATCATGAATATTGAAGGGATATTTCAAATCCACTTCAAATATATACCCATACTCTGAGTCGGCTGGTATGCTTAAAATTTCGAGAGAGTCAATCTCCTCCTAAGTGAGCCATTGAAATTCCCCATATGGCAGAGACAGAGACATTACAAAACCATAAAGATTATTGGCATCCAAATAAATTAGATACTCACTCTCTTTTGATGGATCAAAATCGGACATATATTTATTGTTCGCATGGCTATAGCGTTTGGGGCATTGCACCAAGCCTCCACGAATTCCACACTGAATGAACCGATACATATCAATATCGGTCAAAAGCTCAAGCTCAATATGAGTACTCTTGAGCATGGCATCCCAAGATAACCCAGGAATTGTATAATAGTGGGCAGGGTCTAATGTGTGGATATCCATACATATCCGCCGGAAATTTTCAAAAACATCAGTCAGAAGCAAGACGTCCGTTTTTAAGTACAATTCACGATAATCTTGAATTGTCACACGAGAGAATTTCTCCCACACTAGAATAGCGTGAGCATAATCCTCTTCTGAGCACTCACTATCTGTGAGACTATTTAAAAATGCTTCTCGTGGCGGTAATTGAGTTTCTGATAACCGCTCAATTGAATCAATATAGGCATATGGAAATACACCCTTTCTACGCACCAATGAGAAAGCATCATTTCCAGGGAAAAATTCTCTAACTGTTTTCATGTCTTCATCACTAAGATTAGACGCCAGAGTGTCCAAGCTTGAAGACATAAATCTAAAAGAGTCTAAGAATCTTAGCTCTAATTGCTGTTTCTTGACGTCAACAATTTCAATGGTCTTGGAGACTGAAATGTATAGCTCCTTATTGAGAGGCAGTACCTTAATGTCCCCGGGAAACTCGGCCATTTCTTTGACGAACAAGTGTGAGTTATAACGTGAGAAGTTGTGGAATAATATTGGGATAAAGGAGCCTATTTTAAAATCTAAATTGCACTTGTTGTGTGCAGCACCACTGAATCGACCAGTCAAATGACAATGGTCTCTAACCCTATCCTTGCCCATGAAATAGCCACAAATATGGCTAAAAGTGGCATTATGGAAACTATCAATATCCTCCGGTAGCATTTCCATCGGGACTATTCTCCTCAAATATTCTCTATAAATTACAGTGGCGTTTTCTATCAAAGACGATATAAATTTTAGCCCTGCATTTTCTCCTGTCAATAGTACAAGCTTACTTAAACTATCATCGAAACAACACTTAATATAATAGCTAAATGCTATTGGTACATGCGTATTAATGCTATTTGTGTTTTCACTTACTCGAAGTCCGCATATACTGTGAACGGCACCTGCAACTGTCGTCTGAAATGCTGGAACCTTAGGACTGCATTCTCGGGACTTGGGAGTTGCGCGACCATCCCACCACACAGCTTTTTATGCCGTGCATATGCTTCTGCAGTACTTGAGTAGTTTAAGCATGAGTCGCAAAACCATTTTTTGTGGGAGCAGCCTTTCTCCATTTGACGATTTACTAATCTGTAAAGTAAAAAAAATTTGGTTAAAAAAGGGGGTAAATAAAACGATTAAAATCTCTCAATATGGATGGAGTGGATAGGTTTGGGTGAGTGAACTTACCTTTATAGGTCTGTTATCAGCACATAGTGAGCTGTGATTCCTTCCTCCAAAAGCAGCAAATTTACATGATACTCCTTCATCTCGGGTGATTTGTTGAGGGGGCCAATGACGAGCTTTCTCTCATTGCAGTATCCAAAGATTGTCACACTTACTGAAGGGTTCAATGCATGGAAAACCTTAACTTCACTTATTTTGAGTGGGAAACTCAAACCACTCAAGTTTAAGGTTAAACAATCATTCACCCTTATGTGGTTAGCGTTGATGTCTACCGGCAAGTAGCCGGAACATCTCCGTCGATTATGCTTAGGGGGATTCAATGCAGCCAAAAGTGACCATTTGAAACACATATCATCATTAATGTTATGCACATTAACAAGCTCCTTTTTGTCCTCCAATTCGATAGGAGTTGGAATCCATGATGATCCTCTAATTGGGGTGTATTTATTTATACTCATTTCCAATTTTTTTATTTTGACAAGTGTCCATCCACTGTCACGCTCTTGGAACTCACTCATGGATGACAGAATAACATCCATGTGCTCCTTGAACATATCCCCCAAATCCGTTCCAACCATTACAATGCTCATGTGACTTTGAAACGATTTGATTTCGTTTCGACATAGCTCTTCCTGCTCCTTCATAAGTTCATACTCTGCAAATAGCTCAAAATTAGCTTTGCATAAAGTATGGAGCTCGATGATTTGACGCATGTGTGGTAATAGCACCGATCCAGCCTCATTTAAGAATTCCTCTGGAATCACCACACCATCACATACATTCTTGTACATATAGTGCAGAATGCGCCCCTTGAATCCATTGGTCAGGAACTTGATGCGCCCATCCAGAGGTTGCACAGCCTTTTCCTTGTGACGCTCGGTCCTGATATGGTGGCTCCACAATAGATTAGCAGGCAGCTTACATTTACATGATGCACTCCACATTTTAAAAATTTTCAGTTTTTTTCACTTATTGTTTTTTTAAATTTTTGCACTTTTATTGCACTACTTTTGGTTTATTTAATAAAAATGTTTAACACTCGCATCAACTTTTCTGTACTTGCCCAACAAAAAAACTCACGCAAATAGAATGACTGAGAGACTGATAATCAGAACTAATATGTCCTACCATATATAGCTTCATTCTTCCACCCCAAACCAATGAAATTGCCTACACGTGGTTACTGGACAAGAACCTCAGCACACATGACACAACACTCACCCCTCTTTCAAAATTTGTCCGTTACGAAGAGAAACACAAAAACGAGACAACCTTTGACACACTTGACTGTACACACACACTCTCACACCACACCACAATAAGGCGCTCACACACCAAACCTGCTAACGAACCTTTGACCCAATTCTCACACGGATCAACAACAACAACACACACCACCAAATCACAAAATCAAAACGCATAGTTACACACCGCTCCGTTAAACACACATTTATCAACCCTCGGCCAGACTGCCACTTACTTTCTAATATTTATGGCAGACTGCAACGTACTTTCTAATATTTATGAGTCAACCCTCGGCCAGACTGCCACTTACTTTTTAATATTTATGGCAGACTGCCACGTACTTTTTAATATTTATGGGTCACTCGAATAGATCCTCAACAGCACACGTGACAACCTTTGACACACCGGTTCCCAAGCCAATCGGGTCTCAGTCCCGGAATCGACGCAGTATCAACACTGCCCAAGGATTGCGAACCCCGGTACATCGGAAGTCAAGTACGTACCTATACCTCCTTTTTCTTCATTTTTTCTTTCCTTTGTTTTTCCTCTACCTGATCAAGCAACACCGGCCTGCTTGCTCAGACTTCTCCTCCTCCGCGCCGGTGATGTAGAGAAAAACCCTGGGCCCACAGTCTATGCGTGCTCAGTGTGTAATAGGCGAATCACCTGAGGAGTTTGTTCTGTGCTGTGCTACAAGTGCAAAGAATGGTGCCACTTACGATGTTCTGGCCTTGCCAGACATCAGGACCACTTTGCAAACTTCTGGTGTCCCACCTGCTGCAACCCACCCCCTCCACCACAATCACCAGCACCACAACCATTAACACCACAACCGCCACCACCACCACCTTAACCACCAGTACCCCCACAACCTCCAGATCCAGACCCACAAAACGACAATAACCTCATACTAGGACCACGCCTGCACACCACGCGGACGAATGCGAGAAACACCACGCACTCTTCGACCGCAAGGCAACCCATCTCCAGACCACGGATGACCTCGCCCACACCCAGCACCCCCTCCTCAAGCATTCCAAAGGACTTTAAAATCCTGCAATGGAATTGCAACGGTCTCAGCAGAAAAATCGTGGAAGTCACGAACTACATGGCCGCTAAAGGAATCGTGCTGGCAGCCCTAAAGGAGACGAAGCTCACGCCACTTTACTCGCTAGCCACATCCACCAGCTACACCATCCTCCGCTCAGATCGCGAGAGAAACAAAGGCGGAGGCCTCGCGTTTGTTATTCATCAGTCGGTCAAATACAGACCGACAGTAATTACAGTAATTAACAGCAACGACGAGCACGTGGAGGTTCAGGGCATAGCCATTACGAGCAGCACGGACGAGATAGACATTATAAATTTCTACATCCCGCCTGTGACTGCTTGTCGCGTGGGTTTCCGCCCCGACATCCAACATCTCCTAGATGGCGAAATGAGGATTGTGGTCGGAGACTTTAATGCCCATAGCACTGCGTGGTACTCGGCACTGGGCAGCGACACCAGAGGAGATCTCATCGAGGAGCAAATAGATTCGTCTGATTTCTGCGCCATCAATGAAGACCACCCCACGCGTATCACCGCGAGCTGTCGCAGCTCACCGGACATCGTCAGCCCATCCCTAATAACACTCACCACGTGGCACGCAGACATCGCCCTGGGCTCGGACCACATCCCCATCTCTATCAAAGTCACAAAAGACGCGGATTTCATCACATCAGAAAACCGCACTTTTGTGAACTTTGCCAAGTCTGATTGGGAGAGATTCGAGTCCAGCGTGGAAACAGCGCTTGCCCCCCTACCACCTCCTGAAACTGTCCACGAAGGCGAACGCCACTTTAGGCGGCGAAACGGTGCATACCAGCCGGACGCATCCCTCAAATCCGCCCTCTCTTTCCCGCCGAGGCAGTACCCCTCGCCGAAAGAAGAGACGCCCTTAGGAGGAGCGACGCGGCAAACCCAGAGATCCAGGTGCTAAACGAGGAAGTCACCAAGCTTGTGAGCCAACACCGTAAGGAAAAATGGATACAGAAGCTTGAACAGCTGGACAAAGGCTCCAAGAAGTTATGGAGCACCATCAAACAGCTGACAAATCCTCGCAAAGCAGACCTAGTAACGGTTTCGTTTGATTGAAACACGCCACTCACCCCAAAAAAGTGTGCAGCAGCCTTTAACAGGCAATTTGTCCCTCAACCGTCCAGCGCAGACAAAACCAAACGCAAAATCGTACGCAAGATCCGCAGCCTCCCACTCGATATGCACCCGACACCCTTCAGTACTGAAGAGCCTCAAAGCCATCGACAGCAATAGGGCCGGACGGACTGGCCGCAATCATGCTCAGGCATATTGGACCACTGGCAATCAGGTACCTAACGCACACACTCAACTTGTGCGTTCGATCACTGATCATCCCCAGTATATGGATAACCGGGAAAATAATTCCTATACTGAAAAGCGGGAAACCAGCGGAACAAGGCGCGTCATACCGTCCGATCACCCTATTGTCTCCTGTCGTAAAAATCCTTGAGGCCCTCCTTCTCCCCTCACTCCAAACCCACATCCAACCCGCTGACCACCAACATGGCTTTAGAGCAGGACACAGCACCACCTCAGCCCTATGCGAACTCTCCACCTCCATCGCAGCAGGCCTCAACAGCGTGAGACCTCACGAAAGAAATATATTAGTAGCCATAGACCTATCAAAAGCCTCTGATATGGTCAGCCACTCCATCTTGCTACAAGATCTTTACCAGAGTACTCTGCCAAACCACACCAAAAGGTGGCTAGCCAACTACCTCTCAGGCAGACAGGCTAAAGTGGACTTCCGAGGTAAGCAATCCGGTACCAGAATTATTAAACAGGGAGTCCCCCAAGGCGGTGTCCTCTCTCCCCTGCTATTCAACACATACATAGCAGGTATCCCGCAGCCTCCTCCTGAGATAAAACTGGTGACATATGCGGACGACTGCACGATTATCTCCACACACAGAGATGTCAAGCTGCTCGAGCAGAGGAAAAATACATACCTCCCATGTCTGGCCGACTACTTCTCAAACAGGAACCTCAGCCTGTCGGCCACCAAGTCCTCAGCCACCCTCCTAACGACCTGGACTAAGGAAGTTAAGTTACAGCTGGATATCCACATTAATGGAAACAGGATACCGACCACTAACTATCCGAAAATACTAGGCGTCACCTTCGACTCTATGTTCACGTTCTCCAAGCACTCCGAGGACGTAATAAGGAAGGTGAGGAGTCGCAATAAAGTACTGAAAGCTATTGCAGGAAGCACATGGGGTAATGAAAAGGAAATAATAACTACAACCTACAAAGCCATAGGCAGATCCATGCTGAACTATGCAGCTCCCATATGGTCACCATCACTGAGCGAAACCCAGTGGCGAAACCTCCAACTGGCAAAAAACGCTGCGCTGAGAGTAGCTACTGGTTGCCACACAATGACACACCCAGATCACCTTCATCAAGAGACGGAGATCCTGCCTGTTCGCAACCACAACACACTCCTAACACAACAATACCTGATTGGCTGTCACTGCGAAACTCATCCAAACCATGGCTGCACCAAAGAACGAATGTCCAGAAGACCAAAGCCTGTGCGCTTTGATCTAAGGACAGAACTCCCTAAAGTTCAGCAGATCTTAGGCGACAACACGATCACAGCAACCTTGTGTGCAGAAGCCAAGAAGACAGCACTCACGGACATGGTCGCTCTCACCCTGGATGCGTATCAGGATAATGTTGTCTTAGGAGGAAGACCCCCACCCATAGACCCAACAGAGAAGACACTGGAACGACACATCAGGTCAACACTGGCTCAACTCCGCTCAGGGAAAAGCAGGCACCTGAACAACTACTTAGCCCGCATAAATCCTGAAGTTGTCGACAAGTGTAACAGATGTGGTCTTAGCCCCCACGATACCAAACATCTCTTCGCATGTCCCCTAAACCCCACTGACCTCACGCCCCTAGACTTGTGGTCCCACCCAGTAGAGGCATCTTCTTTCCTTAACCTGGGCAGGGATTAGCTTCTCTACATCAAACTTATATATTTACCCTTTTTTCTTTCTCTTTTATTTCTTCTCCATACGTACGAAACTTCCCAGCCGTTACAACAACAACAACAACAACAACCTTTGACACACTTGACTGTACACACACACACTCTCACACCACACCACAATTATCAAAAGGACGCACACCTGTGAAAAAGATATAAAAATCACTCATGCATAGCTGTTTCTGAATCAGCTTTATATGGATCGCAAACCCCCACCTACCACCAAAAGATATAAAATCACTCATGCATAGCTGTTTCTGAATCAGCTTTATATGGATCTCAAACCCCCACCTACCACCTGGGAACCCTAATTAACTAATTAATGACATCATAAATCACCCCCACCTGTCAAATTAACTAATTAATTACATCATAAATCAACCCCCACCCCCCACCTGTCACATTAATTTTAATTACTTCCTGTTTCTGAATCCGCATTAATTGACTACTCAAATTGCTCTGGGCCCTGCGGTACGTTTGAGTGGACAGCGCCGCCTAACTCAGCACTCAGGGAGAGGTAATCCAACCCAGTCCACACGCACACACAGCCACTACACAGATCCACGTTTGACAACACTCACGCTGCCTCGTATTCGAATTCAAATTTGAATTTGAGACAAACCTTAACTAGACAGAAGCTACGACCCTGACTCCCGACTTCGTGATCCCGTATCACTGTCCTCTGACACCCCCATCCATCCTTGCGGCCGGTTGGCGTTCATTGAGATGCTGCTCCTTATGCAGACGGCCAATTGCCCGACTTCAACCCAGTCCGCTCATTCCTCCCCTCTCCAAATAACTTGTTTACACACACCTCATTATTTTCTTACAGGATTTACAAACATTTATTGATTAACACATTTAACATTTCGTTACAGCCTTTAAACTCGCTCACAAGACGTACACCAGACGTACAGGCAGATCATTGGACACATTAGGTGAATATACGGCCTATACCTATGTAAATGCAAAAATTTGTATCTCTATCTCTTATAGTCTCTGAGATCGACGCGTTCATACGGACAGACGGACATGGCTAAATCGACTCGGCGAGCAAAATTAACAGGTCATACAAGGCAAAAAATTATTCTTGGAATTTAAATATTATATAATATAATAAAATTGAACAATTAAACTAGTTTACAGCCAAAAAGACCCATTTCTACTGAAAATGTTTTTTAGTGTAGTTTGGAATGGTGATCTCAAAAATCAATTTATAAAATTGTTTCATGGCTCCGTTTTTAAAATATAATTTTTTTTTATTTTTTTGGTAGTGGCACTTACAATTTAAGCCATATCTCACTTTATCATTGTCAGATAGAGTCAGACAAGATAAGAATCGAAAGGTTATTACGCTGCCAGTAATGGAGTAGAACATTGTTTTTAAGTCGGTTCATTAGTTTGAATACAATTACCAAAAATATTTCGAAAAAATCGATTTTTTGCTCGAAAACTAATTTTTGGTCGCCTGGAAAAAATATAAAAAAATCCAAAAAAATTATTATTATTTTTTCTACATAAGAACCGATTTTCTACGAAGAAAAACAGATATCGATGATCAAAATCTTTAAACAAACACAGGAGCTGTAAGAAATTTAGTTAAAAAAATGTGATATTTTTCTGATTATTTTAGAATAAATATTGTTAAAATAAATGTTTAAAAACAAACAGCTTCGACTTTTGTTCCGTTTTTAATTTTTATTTCTGTTCTGGCTTTTCGTTCACTTCATAAATTGACCAAAAAACGAAGAAATATACAATGTTAATTTTTGAAAACACACAAAATACTCAAATTTGACTGTTCGTTCTTCTACTCAATTTGATCCATCTACAGTACGTGTTACACGATTTTCCTCACCAATACCTTATTTTCTTCGTAAAAGTGCGATTCCTAAGTAGAAAGAATACAAATAATTTGTTTTTATTTTTTTATATTTTTTCTAGTTGTTTAAAAATAAAATTTCTTGTATTTTCGAGCAAAAAATTGATTTTTTTTTAAATATTCTTGGTTGTTGAATTCAAACTACTGAACCGATTTAAAAACAATGCACCACGCAATTATTGGCAGCTCCATTACCTTTCGATTTATTTCTTACTTGACTCTATCTTTCAATTATGAATTGAGATATGGCTTAAAATGTAAGAGTAACTACCAAACAATTAAAAAAATTAATATTTCGAAAACGGAGCCATGAAATAATTTTTGAAATCGATTTTTGAGATCACCATTCCAAACTATTCTAAGAAAATTTTTCAGCTAAAATGGGTTATTTTTTTTTTTTTTTTGTAAACTAGTGTTACTGGACGTAAGGCATTAAAAGAAAGGCATAGAAAAATTTATGGAAATTAATAAATAAATATGTAAATAAATAGCAAAAATAAATGTGTAAAATTATAGAATGAATATACTTAGAACAAAGACTCTACTGTAACGAACCTTTAATTCTGCCGGCTTCCGCTCAGGGCAGTCGTGGATCGCTCCAACAAATTTATATTGTGTAGTTAGTGGTTGAAATGATAAGACGGTTGTGTTTCGATTTTGTTGTCTGTTTATTGGCTTAAAATACTAAACTTACAAGCTGGCTTATCTCTGTTTGCTTATTTTCTACCGCTTATACCGCACAGCTACTGTCTTGAAGCTATGTCTCCTGGCAGGAGGCTCAGCTTACACCCTTTCTCGCTGGCACCACGAATTCGTCAGGCCCACTGGCTAGTACGCTCAGTTACGCCGACCCTCGTTTTAACGCTCAGCTCGATGGTCTAAAAATAGGCTTTTCTCGCACTCACTCTGCCCTTTTCCTGCGACAATCCTTGGATCCGTTTGGTGATTTCCTTCGACGTTTCTTTGGCTCCACTCACTCGCGTTGGTTATTCGCACTCGCTTGAAAATCGCGCACTGGGACTTGGCTCTCGCTTTAACAATGACCGCACTACGACTTATACTCGACTCTCCTGCATCTCGAGCAGCGAGCCCTTTTATAGCCACCGGCCTGCTTCGACTGCGTCTTTGTTTTGCCACGTCCCGTTGTTGCCATGCGCCGCCAGATCAGTGGAATTTTCCACTGGTCTCCGTTCAGGCCGAAAATTTTTATTTTCTTCCCCTATACATGCCCATCAAACCCCACTTGGCCTTTTCCCGATCCCGGACAATTTCCCCCACCTCCCCATATGGGTAAGTAAGTTCTGTTCATGTTTTTTTTTTCATTTTATTTCGTTTACTTCATGTTTTGTTCTTTTTTTTCCCATGCTCCCTCTCTACTCCGGCTGCTCCTGAAACACGCGCGCGCCCATCCTGCCGAGTTTAACGCGGTATCGCCCAGTGGTCAGGACTACTATGTGGGCTCGCCTTGGCCCACCTGCGGAGAACCTCCGATGTTCCAGCATCCTTTGCAGCTCCGTTGGCCAATCCGAAGCTGGAATCAATTGCCATCTGGCCGGCCGCCATGGGCCTTTCCCTTGCCAGTGCTGCGATGGTTGCCCTGGTGGTGGTGTTCCCTCTTGCTTGCCCACTGCTCCGGTGGAGTGCTGTCGCAGCAAAGGTGGTGGCCGCCTGGGTCCGGTTTCCTCGACCAGACAGGATTGCTGCCTTATCAATATGGGCTTCCACCCCGCGTCGGCTGTCTGTACGGGTTGCGGCAGCTGATGGCCTGCAGTCGGTGGAGGCTGAGGTTGCTGCTGTTCGCCCTCTGCTGAGCGTGGCTGTTGTTGTTGCTGCTGGGGCTCCGGCCACTGCCATGGCCCACGCTCCAATTCCTCCGCCGCTGCTGGCTGCTCCGCCTCAAATTGAACCAGCTTGGGTGGACTGGGCGGCAACTCGTCGATGATAACGCCCGACTCCTCACCGGGCACCACCACCACTTCCTCCTGCCACGTCAGTACGAGCGCGGCTTGATGCTCCCAATGGTCGCCGTGAAAGGCAGACCTTTTGAATCGGCTCACCACTGCTCTTCCTCCTTGGCTTCGGGCTTTGGCTGCTCCTCCTCCTCGTCCGAGATCTCGATGATGTCGGGAGCAATCCTCGGTGGTGGTCGAGCTGTTCCGAAAGTGGCCGCGGCCTCCACTTCCTCCGGCCGCAGCCGTAGAGGCGTGACCAAGGACTCGTCACTAGACTCGTCACTTGACGAATCACTGGACGCTTGAACGCTCCTGACCGCCACCGTTTCTCTCGCCTTTACCTCACGACTCGCTCGTGGCGTCGAACACTCCGACGTCGACCAAGACGTCTCCCCCAGCGACCAAGGAGGAGTGGTCACCGCCGACGCGCTCGACCGGATAGGCGAGGTGTCGAGGACCAGCACATCCTCCCGCCGCCTTCGCAAAAGTTGCCCCTTGCTCCTCGCGCTCGACTTCTCTTCTTCCGCAGTTTGCAAATCACTGGGGAGGTGAAATCCAGGACTTGAAAAGGTCCGTCAAATCTAGGTGCAAGTTTTGCGGCAAATCCCTCTGCTGCATTTGACAACTTGTGTTCTTTTACCCATACCTGGTCGCCAATCTTCGGCTTCCACTGTCGCCGCCTTAAATTATAATGGCGAGCCTGGTATTGGCTTGCCCGTTCCAAGTTTCTGCGCACCAATTCCCAAATTTCATTAAATTGTATACCCTTTTCTTCTGGATTTTGACTTGGTTGCCCCGTCCCTTGCGAAATTTCATCGAAAATCGCTTTTGGTAGCCTCGGCTCTCGCCCCTGAGTAATAAATGCCGGACTGTACCCTGTTGACTCGGCAACACTTGTATTTATAGCCAATGTCAACTCTGGCAATGCTTCGACCCATGATCGCTGATCTTGACCGGCGAACTGCGCCACCATCGTTTTCACGGTTCGGTTGGCTCGTTCAGTCGGATTCTCTTGCGGAGTATAGGGAGCAGTGTATTGCAAGTGGATACCTAACCCTTGTATATACTGTCGGAATCCCTTACTTGTAAACTGAGCCCCATTGTCGGTGATCAACACCTTTGGTACTCCGAACCGGGCTATAATTCGTTCCCTGAAAGCCTTTTGTAATGTGTTAGCCGCGGCTTTCCGTAATGCTACGATCTCAGTACATTTTGAGAACCGGTCTATGAAGACCAATAACATAGTGTTTCCTTGCCTTGATCTTGGCAATGGACCCACAAAATCGGCACATACTGTGGCCCAAGGTTCCTCTGGAACCTGGGTAAGCATTTTACCAGCTGCTTGCAACAGGTTTGCCTTGTAACGTTGACAAGTGGCACATTTCTTAACGTACTCTCTAACGTCTCTTTGCATCCCTGGCCAGTAATATCGCGCTGCCACTCTTGCTATGGTTTTCCGGCTTCCATTGTGCCCAGCCGCAGACGAATCATGGTTTTCTTCAAGCACTCGTTTTCGTTGTTCTTTTGGTACACATAATTTCCACGATTCCACATCCTTATTTCCTGCTCGATGTGGAATATGTCGGAATATATTTTCTCCCTCTATCAAATAGTCCGGAAACTTCTTAGGATTTCCTTTGACTTTCTCTTTAAGCTGTACAATCCAAATATCGTAATTGCTAGGGAGCTCTGGCGATCCCTTCTCCAGCGACAAGCGCTTTTGTGTTTCTTCGGTCATTGGTTGGCGTGACAACGCGTCAGCCACTACATTTAATTGTCCCTTACGATATTTAACCTCGAACTCATACTGCTGAAGTTCCAAAGCCCATCTTGCTATCCTCCCATCTGGGCTTTCGATACTGTTCAGCTACTTAAGAGCCATATGATCAGTAACGACCGTAAAGTTATACCCTTCTAGATATGGCCGGAGTTTCCGAATGGCCCAAACTATCGCCAAACATTCTTTTTCGGTCGCTGAATAATTTCTTTCAGCCCCGTTTAAAGTTCTACTGGCATAGGAAATTACTCGCTCCCCTTCCTCTCCTACTTGGGTAAGAATGGCCCCGATTCCATAATCACTGGCATCCGTTTGTAAAATAAACGGTCGCTCAAAATCAGGACATGTTAAAACGGGATCTGATATGAGTTTTTCCTTTACTTCCTCAAATGCCCGTTGCCTTACTGGTGTCCATTCCCACTTTGTTGCTTTCTTTAATTATGCACTCAGTGGATGGACCAATGTTGCGAACCCTGGTACAAAACGTCGGTACCACGAAGCCACACCCATGTACTGTCTTAATTCTCGTACATTGGTTGGAGGTTTTAGCTCCGCGATTGCTGCTACCTTGTCGGGATCGGTGCGAATACCTTGATCCGTCACCAGATGGCCCAAATATTTAAGTTCCTTCTTAAAGAACTCACATTTTTCCGGATTAATTCTCAAATTGGCGGCCCGAAGTCGCCGAAATACCTCTTTGAGATTTTCTATATGCTCCTCTAGTGTTCTGCCAATAACGATAATATCGTCAAGGTATGCAAATGCTTTTGGCATCATTTCTGGGCCTATGACCTTGTCTAGCGCTCTCTGAATTGTGGCTGGAGCAGACGTGAGACCAAATGGCATAACTCGCCATTGAAAGAGCCCTCGCCCTGGCACCGTAAATGCTGTTAATGCTCGGCTTTCTGCCTCCATAGGTATTTGCCAAAACCCATCTTTGAGATCTAGGCTACTAATAAACTTCGCCTCTCTCAACTGGTCTAGTATATGGTTAATCCTGGGCAGCGGATATGCATCTTTTATTGTCCGCGCATTCATATCCCTAAAATCCATGCAGAGCCTCCATTTGCCTGTCTTCTTTTTAACCATAACTATAGGGGCACTGTGTGGGCTATTTGATGGCTCAATGCAGCCTTTCGCCAACAGTTCGTCTACCTGTGTATTTATTTCCGCTTGCATTTTCGGGTTTTTCGGGAAATAACGTTGCTTAATTGGACGATCGTCCTTTACTACTATGCGGTGTTCCGCCACTGTGGACGTACTGGACATTTCCACGAAAGTGGATAACTCTTCTTTTAGAAATGTTTTTATTAATTCCATCTCCGAGGGGTTTCTCTCTGTTTTATTATTTCTGCCTTCCGGCCCTATTTCCACTGCGACTGTTAATTTTTCCTCTAACCAGCCGTTTCTCCTTCCACGCTGAGGAATTTTGATATAATACCCTCCGCAAGACATTTCTACTCCCATTCCTACCAAGAAATCCCATCCTAGCACCAGGGAATCTATAATTCCTGGCATTACTAGCAGGGATATTAATCTTGTCCGATTCCCAAAAGCGATTTCCACTTCTATCGACTTTTCGATCTGACTTCTTCTGCCATCGGCCAACTTCACCTGCTTCCGAATATATATCCACTTCCCGGCGTCTCGCAACGATTCAGCTAACGTATGGCTGATGAAACAGGTCGTGGCCCCTGTATCCACCGGATTGAGGGGCTGTTCGTGGCGACCCCCGCTCGTCCCTCGCTTGCGGGGGTCGTCGATCGTTTCCCGAGCTTTTACAGCAGTTGAAACTTCGGACTCCTACTCTTCCGCACTGCCAACAAAATAGTACTTGAGGGTTTCTGCACTCTCTTGACCAATGTCCTACCTGTCCACAACGTCTGCAAGCTTGGGCTGGGTTTGGTACAAAAGTGTTCGCACTGTTAACATTTCTTGGCGCCGGTTGTGGTTCTGCCTGGCTCCCCTCCATACAACGCCGGCATGCTTCCACTTTCCCAGGCAAGAAATTCGTTCCCGTACCACTATTGTGTCGCCCCGGTCTGTTTTCTTCCCAAAACTTTTTTTTATCGTTTTCCAACGCTTCGAAATCGTCCGCTAACCCCATTAATGCATCCAATGTGGAGCAATCATTTGGTCGGACAAACATTCTGAGTGCTGGCGTGCTATTATCATAAATTCTTTTGAGCTGTGTTGCTTGTGACCATTTTAAAGGACGCATTAAGGTTTACATCTGCACCATATAAACCTTAAAAGTTTCCCCTAACCTTTGTTTTCTCATGTGTACCTCTTGTTCCAATTTTTGGAAATAGTCTCGTGACAAAAAATACCCTTCAAAACTGTCCACGAAGTGGACCACTTCTTATTATTTGCTACAAACCAGTTTAATGCCATTCCTTTTAATAATTCTGCCATTGTTCTAGGTAACATGTCTAGGTCAAGCCCGTATGTATTTGCCGACCATTCTACTCTTTCCAAAAAATCAAATGGTTTCCCTTTACCGTCAAAGCTAAATCCCCATTCGCGCACCTGTTTTGCCACTTTTGGGTAATCTATAGTTGTCACCTGTGGTCGCCCCTCTGGTGTTGCACTGGTTTGTGTTATTTGTGGAATTCTGTTGTGTCTTCGGGCCCATTCCTCGATTTAAGGTCCTAATATGAGATCGGATTCCATTTTCTGAATCCAATCCCCGAAAACTTTCCCCATTTCCTCCACTGTTCCCTCCATCTTGATGCCTGATTCTTGTCTATATCTGACAAGTTCCTCTTTTTTGAGGTTATAAATCCATGACCGTACCATTTTGATTCTTTTGTAACTTTTTTTTTTGTTTTGTTTGTTCTGTTCCCTCCTTCTAAACTTTCGTCACTATATCTACCACCAAAACTACGTTGGGCGCCAGTTGTTACGAACCTTTAATTCTGCCGGCTTCCGCTCAGGGCAGTCGTGGATCGCTCCAACAAATTTATATTGTGGAGTTAGTGGTTGAAATGATAAGACGGTTGTGTTTCGATTTTGTTGCCAGTTTATTGGCCTTAAGCTGGCTTATCTCAAGTTTGCTTATTTTCTACCGCTTATAATCTAAGACTCACGCCGGCTCTCGTTTGTAACCGCACAGCTACTGTCCTGAAGCTATGTCTCCTGGCAGGAGGCTCAGCTTACACCCTTTCTCGCTGGCACCACGAATTCGTCAGGCCCACTGGCTAATACGCTCAGTTACGCCGAACCTCGTTTTAACGCTCAGCTCGATGGTCTAAAAATAGGCTTTTCTCGCACTCACTCTGCCCTTTTCCCGCGACAATCGTTGGATCCGTTTGGTGATTTCCCTCGACGTTTCTTTGGCTCCACTCACTCGCGTTGGTTATTCGCACTTGCTTGAAAATCGCGCACTGGGACTTGGCTCTCGCTTTAACAATGACCGCACTACGACTTATACTCGACTCTACTGCAACTCGAGAAGCGAGCCCTTTTATAGCCACCGGCCTGCTTCGACTGCGTCTTTGTTTTGCCAAGTCCCGTTGTTGCCATGCGCCGCCAGATCAGTGGAATTTTTCACTGGTCTCTGTTCTGGCCTCCGCGAGTGCGAGTGTGAGCCCTCTTCGTGCTCCAGCTGTCTCCTTTCCACAGGAACTCCAGCGGTTCTTTAAGCAGCGCTCCGCTGCGCTCCAACGGTACTCCGTTTCCTCCTCTGCTCTTTGCCCTTCAGCTCATGCAACCAAATTCTCCGCACCCCTTAACCATTGTGCGGCCACATGGTTTTCGTTTTTAAGTTTAACTATAAATTGAAATATAGTAAATAGAACTCTAAATATACATTTAACCATCAATATACAACTATAAAATATAAATATGAATATTACTTCCATTTACTCTTCTTACATATTACCCATTCCTCTAACTGTGGGACTTCAAAAATAAAGTCCTCAGACTACATATATAGATACCGCATCTCATACAAACTTTCTTTTTGGGATCCAATGACGACAATGCGTTTTTGCCGTCACATGTGACTGTGCCGGTGCACAGTCACCCGTATTATTCGGCTGCTTCCGCCTATGCAGGTATGGTCGGGCCTAAGAAAACACTGGTTATACGTCTGAACAGGCCCGATTAACCTTTAACTCACCCCACAGGCATGGCTGATGCAGCTTCCTGATTGGCGTATGGATCCGTTTAAGGTGGGAGCACAATTTGATTTATTTAATTTTATAAAAAACGGAACCTCAAACGGATGGCACCTCTCTAGTTTGTTAGAATTGCTTAATTATGATTTTTTATCGATAGCACACAGCTGTCAGAAGTAAACAAACAAGTAATTTTGAGAAGGCAAATGCAAAATGAATGAGGAAACTCCTTGTTTTTAATAAATGAGTTGGCAGAGGACGTGGTTTCGCAAGTAGCTCACGGAAATTCGTGCAAGGCTCTGAAAGCTCTACTGGTTGATGCGGAGGAGGAGGAAATCTTGAAAAGCCGCCACTCCAAAAAGGAGAAGCCCTACGATTAGTAACCACCTCATCAGGGTACATGGGCACCTCATCACAGTGTGTCAATGCGCTACCATTCAGCTCCTCCCAGATAAGAGCTTGATAGGGACGCCCATATACTCGTACAAAATAATCACAAGGAATGAAACCCGGCGCCTGGTTACGGAAGAATGGTTCCGATTTGGGCTGTAGCTAGGGTCACGGGGTCCACGTTTAACCTGAAATCGAAAACATCTTGCTTGCGGTCTTGGGCCTAACGGGTCACTGCCTTATTGGCAGGCATGCTGCACGCTTGGGCGTCGCTCAAGGACTCATAGCTAGAGATGGGCTCGCGATGGGACTCCAGCGGGACCCGAGAGAAATAGGGGATCAAGCACGACAATATTGAATTAAAGTTTGTTGGTCGGGATCGGGACGGAACGGAAACGAATTGTCCTTATTCACCCATCTCTACTCTTAACCCATAGCCACTTTGTTAAAATTTACATTTTTAGACCCTTCTTTGCGTGGTCAGGAGGAGGTGGTTTTGATGTACCCGACGGGGCTGGGCGTACAACAAAGTTAAAAACATTAAACGGCTAACAAAGTCTTAAGGAAAATTCAAGGGGAATTCTAGGAGCAGTTGGTGCTAGTTACGACGGTCATAAATATTTAGTGGTCAGTTCTTAATTATATTAAGATGTTTGTTGTCAAAAATTTAAACCTTCCGCCAACAATAAACTATAACAAGTTCGTTCACCAGCAGACTAACACTTTTTTTTTATTGATGATTTTTGTTAGATGATTGGTGTATGCTGGTGAACACGCATAATATTTAGCGTTAATCGAGCTTTGCTCGATCTCTCTCATTTTTTTGTGTTTGGGTAAAAAAAACAGTGGCGGAAAGTTTCAGCGGCTGAAATTATTTTCTGTATTCTGAGACACGCTGAATAAATGCTCAGTTGACCTTTCGATAGTTGACGTATCGATAGCGGTATGAGTCGTGAGTGGATTGAAAAGACAGCTGATTTGATTTGCGGAAATAGTTCTTTTTTTTGACGAGATAAATTGATTATGGAGGAAAATTCACCTGAGCGCAAAAGGAAACGGATTGAAAGTTTCAGACGAGGGGAAGCCCCAAGCTAAAGGCCACAAATCAGCCCTACAAAATGACCAAATCGGCACTGAAGGGACGTACTGAAAACAGTCTCCAATGCCAACGTCCAACGCTTGGAGCCGCCTCGGTCGGTTGGCACGGACGGTTGCGTCCAAAATTAGAGGAAATCAGCAGGTGATAACCAAACCCAACCCGGTCGTCATTTTTACCACCACCAAAGCGAAAACTGTGTCGACCACGGCCGGCTTCTCCTTGTTGGAGGACAAAAATGAACCCAATGCGGACCAGCTGAAAATAGAGTTGAATATCGATGCGATTGCTGTGGGCTGCACTTTCAGCTCCAGCGGCTTCCGAGGAGGAGGATTTTGAATTTACGACAAATAAAACAAAAATTTTTGATGAAAACTAAAAGTATATTTGCAAATCTCTAGCGTAGCGTTTCAGTTGAGAGGAAAACGGTTTCACAGCACAAGTCCATGATTTGCAGATACTCCAAGCAACCTTCCTGCACACGATAGCAAATGATTAAGCCTATTCTTTTTTTATAAATATTTAAAAATTTTCATTTATAATGTTTCTCCTATAATATGAAGCCATCTCTATGTAACTCGCCGGTTTATTCCAGGCCAGGACAATGTCCGACATCTTAAATATATTGTCCTTGTTGATGACATGCTCGGCCCCTTGATAGCAGGACTGCAAAGTGGCTCACCGCCCCATATCTGTACAATTGTAGGCCTTCTCCTCAATCTGCACCTGCTCGGAGTCACAAATGTGTCTCAAACTGGCAATAATTTGATCCTCGCTCAACGCCTTAAAATCATTTCTTTAGAATTCAGGCTAATTTTCTCATAGTACAAGGTTCGAATGAAATCAAATCGAGGATTTTTAATGGCGGAATTTCATATTACTTTTAAATTATTTTCCCATTCCTAACCTATTGGAGCTCCAAGGGGTGAAAAGATCAATAATAGAAAAAAAAACGAGAGCGTAAGTTAAAGTCGGCTCTAATCGACTTCGATATACCCGTTACTTATGAAAAAACATGTTTAACAGAGTTCCTGCGTTCCTTCCATCCAAAAAGTATGCAAAATTTTTTTTTTGGTGGGAGCGGGGGGCCAGGTTCACTTTTTTGCTCATAACTTGAGAACCGTTCATCTGATCTTTATCATTTCTTCGGCAAATCGATTCATTTTTAATTACTGACTATCTCTAGAAGGTACGAATTATCTATCTTCAAAACTGTAGGAGATATGACGAAATTGCGGGGGCGGGAGGGGCGTGGCCAAAATTTGAAATAAACTTGATCTGCGTGCAGATAAAATAAGCATTTGTCCCATACATGTCAAACCTCTATCTCTTACCATCTCTGAGATCTAGGTGTTCATACAGACGGACGGTCGGACGGACGGACGGATGTTGATGCTGATCAAGAATATATATACTTTATATGGTCGGAAATGATTCCTTCTGCCTGTTACATACACAGAGAAAAAAAATCACGTAAATCCAAATATTTCATATTTGATTTAAATATTTTTACCAATAAAAGTGCACCACAATGTGTATGGGGTGGGGGAAGGGGTCGGGGGAAGGGGTGGGGGAAGGGGTGGGGGAAGGGTTGGCGGGAGGGTTGGCGGGAGGGCTCAGACTGAAATATTTTTTTTTTATTTACCTTTACTGGGACTCGAACTCAGGACTTCGGGCTCTTAAACTCAAATGCTGGCGTCTTAGCCTACACGACTATTCAGGGCTCGCGTGACGGTGCAGCAAGTCTCAATTAAGAACACAGATAATTGTTAATTATGTTCAACATAAAACTAAAAACTTTTCATAGATAAATTTAATTTGTCTCATATTAACCATTGGATTTTTTGATTAAATGTGTTTAAACTTTAATTTTAATATGATTAGCTTATACTTCAAGTATGGTAAAATCTATATTTTAATATGAAAAATATTCAATTTACATTTTTGCATAGTACATTTAAATCTACTACGAAAAAATTTAATACGAAACATTTTTAATTTTACAACGTTTTCTTTTAAGTGTGTGCATAATATAAATTAATATGACGCAACATACAATTCAATATGACCAACTTTAAATTAACTGGATTACACTTCGACTTTAAAAATTTTCATATTGACTAGATATTGCTAAAATGATTTTATTTAAACTTAAGTCATTTTTATTTAAATTTAATATGAAAACTGGCATAATAGAAATTAATATGTTTCTATTCAATTATACTATGCACTTTTTTTTGCTGTGTACATTTGTACGACTTTAGTATACCCTTTTTACTCTATGAGTAACGGGTATAAAAATTATGAAAATAAAATTATGTTTGCTGCTCCCGGTCTCGCTGCCGTTGCTGTTGTTCCCGAGCCTTATAATTGCTGGATTACTGACAATTGTCAAAGCGTTTGCCTGAGCGTTCCTGTTCCTGAACCTGGTTTTTAATTGCCAATCGTAAGTTCGAATAATTATTTTGTTTTGATTGCAATGTTCGCTCTCCCATTGTCTTCTTTGAAGTGTGCTCCGCCTTCGCAAAAGTCGGCGGCGATCGCGATCGCGGAGACGGACCCGGGACGAAAACAAATATGTTCGTAGTCCCACTGCAGAACCCAGCCCGCCACCACAAGTCCGCCCGCCGTTGCAACCCCACCTGTCACCCCAATTCCTATGCCGACCACCTCCTGTGCGTAGGGCGCAAAAAATCTGTCAAGTGTGCAGCCAGGAGGTGGTGGGAAACATGCAGCGGCATAACAATCAAATCCACCCGAACCACAGGTGGCGGTGCAGCACCTGTGGGAAGACATACGTGAACGAGCGGAACAGGACGCTACACTTGTGTAGGGCAAAAGAATTGTCCGACACAATTTAAGTATGTTTATATTAATTTATATTTAACTAATATTTAAAAATACAAATACTTATAACTATAATTAATATTAATAAAATGTTATAGACTAGAAATATTTTAATACTAATCTATATATATAAAAGAAAGTCGTGTTAGTTACACCACTTATAACTCAAGAACGGCAGAACAGATTTGGGTGAAAATTGGTAGGGAGGTAGCTTAGAGCCAGGAGACGGACATAAGATACTTTTTATCCCGTTCGACAGCGTTCCCGTGTGACTTGACATGAAACGTCAGTCACTATAAAACGTGGTATAACAAACAAAATCAGACTTGGAATAACAAAACGCAAATGAAAGTTGTTTTGGAAGTGGGTGGTAAGTGGATGTAAAGTGGGTGGAATGTGGCGGGAAGTGGAGGGATGTGGGTGGGATATGGGTGGGATGTGGGAGGGATGTGGGTGGGCTGTTAATGGGAAGTGGGCGGGAAGTAGACGCGAAGAGGGCGTAAAGTGTGTGGTATGTGGGTGGCAAGTGGGTGGAAAGTGGGTGGGTTGTAGGTGGGAAGTGGTCTGTGGGCAAGTGGGTGGGATGTGGGTGTAATGTGGCGGTATGTGGGATGGATATGGGTGGGATGTGGGTGGCAAGTGGGTGGAGTGTGGGTGGGATGTAGATGGGAAGTGGGCGGGAAGTGGGTGGGATGTGGGCGGGAAGTATGTAGGTGTGAAGTGGGTGGGATGGAAATGGGAAGTGGGTGGAATGTGTCGGTAAGTGGGAGGGATGTGGGTGGGATGTAAATGGGAAGTGGGTGGTTTTTGGGCGGGAAGTGAACGGGAAGAGGGTGGGAAGTGTGTGGAATGTGGGTGGCATGTAGGTGCGAATAGGGCGGAAAGTGGGTGGGATGTGGCGGTAAGTGGAAGGGATGTGAGTGGCAAGTGGGTGGGATGTGGGCCTAAAGTGGATGTGCGTTGGTTCTACACTGTTGAAGGCGGCGAAGCGTGATGGGCTATTTGCTAGTAAATAATAAATAAATGTCTAAATATCTTTTCGTCCTCGTCTTTGAATCTTTTCTTCATAGTTTATGGCGTTTTTAATTATTTCATTAAACCAATCTACCAATTGACCAATTTCTCAATATGTTTTTCCGTCCATGGTTCAGAACTTCTAGTCATAGATCTTCTGGACCTAATTGGGGCGTATGTGGTCAGGTAAAGCTTCTGATCGGTTTAACTTGGCGAACCCAGAGTGATCCTGGCTTACTACGTCTCAGTTCGACTCACACCTCCTCGTGGTGAACACCGGAAGCAGTGGCAATGCTAACTAACGTGAGCGGCGTACCTCCCCCCTTCCCTACAGGGTATAATATATAGGGTTAGTGCGTCGGGTTTGGTACCCACCACCGTTAAAAATCTCCACCAATGAAAACTGCGACTACAATGCCTCGGATACGGACACCCCCTGACGACGACCCACGCAAACGTTTTAAGGACCACGATTTGAGAATATGCACCTGGAATGTCCGCACCCTCAACAGAGATGGTGATGATATCGCCTTGGTGAATGTCCTCAAGAAATATTCATCAGACGTTACCGCACTCCAGGAAATGCGATGGATTGGACATGGGAGCAAGATAATAAAGCTACCAAAAGTGAAGACAGAACAGAAACCCTCACCCCCTCACGAGTTTGGGTGCGGCTTTGCAGTGAGTGATAAACTGCGCCACTCTATCATCAGCTTTGCACCAGTTGACGAGCGGCTTGTCGCGCTCAGACTTAAGGAAAAATATTTTAATATTAGTCTTATCTGTGCTCACGCGCCAACAGAAGACAAGAACGATTCGATAAAAGACGAATTCTACGAGCGCCTGTAACAACTATACGAGCGCTGCCCCGATCACGACATAAAGATCGTGCTAGGCGATTTTAACGCGAAAGTCGGGAGAGAAGGAGTTTTTGGATCGACAGTCGGACGATTTAGCCTTCATGAAACAACCTCCGGTAACGGAGAGAGGCTAATAGACTTCGCTGCGGGCCGGAACATGGTCATAAGTAGTACCAGATTTGAACACGTCGACATCCATAAGGCGACCTGGAAGTCCACTGGTCAACGAACACGAAATCAGATTGATCACGTTGTGATCGACGAAAGGCATTCACCGAGTGTACTAGACGTGCATGCGATTCGAGGAGCCAACATAGACTCGGATCATTACCCGGTTGCAGCCAAGGTACGCACGCGGATCAGTGTGGCACATGCCTCACGCTCTGGCACACGTCGAAAGCTAATCGTCGAGAAGCTGCAATCACAAGGGACCTCTGAAGCCTACACTGCTATACTCGCCCAACTGCTCAGGGAAACCTCCCCATTCCCTTCCGATATATGCGAACAGTGGCAGCGTATATCGCACTCCATGAGTACGGCTGCCAAGGAGGTACTCGGCTATTCCGAGCCCCCTCGAAAGCGGTCTTGGTACGACGAGGAGTGCCGACGCGCTACTGCAGATAAAAACGCTGCCTACAGGAGAACTCTGCAGTCGAGAGTAACGCGGGCTGCTGAAGAGCGATATCTGAAGAAAAGGAAAGAGGAGAAACGCCTTTTTAGAAGAAAAAAGATAGAGCAGTAAAGGCGCTTGCGCGAGGAAGTCGAGATGTTATTCGGCATGAGTGAGACTCGAAAATTTTACCAAAAGATTAAGCAGTTAACAGAAGGTTTCAAGCCCAGAGTCGCACAATGCAAAGACGAACAGGGGAACCTGGTCACAGATCCGCAAGTGGCGCTCAACAAATGGAGAAGTTACTTTTCCAACCTACTGGGAGGCGATGACGAACATGATGCCGCCTCTAGAGAAGTAACGATGCCACCAATCGACAACATAGAGATAGACCCCCCGACTCCACAGGAAGTCTGTTTAGCCATAAGAAGGCTAAAAAACAACAAGCCGCCAGGCGCTGATGAGCTGCCCGCTGAATTGTTCAAGGCTGAAGGCAATGAATTGGTAATGTACATGCACCAACTTCTGTGCCGTATATGGGTTGATGAAAGCATGCCTGACGATTGGAATCTAAGTGTTCTCTGTCCAATCTTTAAAAGGGAGACCCTGCAGCTTACGCCAACTACCGCGGGATTAGTCTCCTCCCCATCGCATATAAGGTTCTGTCCCGCATTATTTGTGAACGTCTAAAGCCGCTAATTGATACACTGATTGGACCTTATCAGTGTGGCTTTAGACCTGGTAAATCCACCACAGACCAGATATTCACATTGCGCCAAATCCCGGGGAAGACCTATGAGAGAAACATCGAAAATCACCATCTTTTTATCGATTACAAAGCCGCTTTCGACACGCCGATAAGGTCAAGGTTTTTTTGAAGCCCTGTTTACTTTAGGTATTCCAGCAAAGTACGTTCGACTTTGCATGATGACGTTGAGAAGCACTCAAAGCTCCGTCAAAATAGGAACAAACCTCTCTGAGCCTTTTGATACCAAAAGAGGTTTTAGGCAGGGTGACACCTTATCGTGTGACTTCTTTAATCTGCTGATGGAGTATATACTGCGCCAGTGCCCAAATGCCAACAGATCGGGCACCATTTTTAATAAAGATGTAATGCTACTCGCATATGCCGATGATATTGACATTATCGGCAAAACTGAACAGGCAGTAAGCAAGGCGTTTTCAGAGATTGAGAAGCAGTCTGAACTAATGGGTTTAGCAGTAAACGAGGACAAGACGAAGTACCTAGTGTCCTCGAAACAGAAGTCTACGCGCCCAGGGCAATCTGTTGCAATGGGAGAGTACAACTTTCAAGTTGAAGAGGACTTTGTCTACCTCGGAACGATGATAACCGGCGACAAAAACATCAGCCTGGAAATCCGAAGAAGAATCACGCTCGCAAACCGATGCTATTACGGGCTAAGTAGGGAGCTCAAGAGCAGAAACCTCAAGCGAAGAACAAAAATAGCGCTATATAAGTCGCTTATCATCCCAGTCCTGCAATACGGCGCAGAAGCATGGGCAATATCATCAGCGGATGAGGCGGCGATTGGCGTTTTCGAGCGAAAGATCCTTCGCAGGATTTATGGACCTTTGAAAGTTGGCGAGGATTTTCGCATTCGAAGGAATGACGAACTATATGAGCTCTATGAGGATACTAGTCTGGTCAAGCGCATAAAGCAACAGCGGCTGCGCTGGCTGGGACATGTTACCCGTATGGATGAACAAGCTCCAGCAAAAATGGTCTACAAGAGGAATGCGAAAGAACTGGGACAAGGCAAGGTGGGACGACCACCTCTAAGGTGAGACGACCAGGTGCGGAAAACATTTCCAAGATTGGCGTGAAAAACTGGTGCCAGCTCGCACGGAGCAGAAACGACTGGCGGACATTAGTTGCAGCGGGCCAATAAAGAAGAAGAAGTTATTTCGTCCAACATCAATTTTTTGATAAGATCGCGCTTCTCCCCAGTTCACAGCTATCCACTTCCCATTGTGATGATTATTAATAAGTTTAATGAGAGAAACAATGAAATCTTCGTCAAAACTAATAAACACGTGCTTTCTGCAAAGGCAATTTCTCAAAATATGGAGACTTTATTTTTTCCTTATATTTATTATACAGTAATTATATAATCAATTAACTATAACTAATTAAATTTTATTCGAATTTTGCTGTAGGCATATACCCATATGCATTGCTTTGTAAACAGCAATGCATATATATAGATGCATGTCTCTAACGTTATCGTCATGGACAACGCCCTCCATATTTACCATTTGCTTTACAACTGTTCCATAATCCTCCAAGCGATCAATTGAGGCACTTTCCAAGTTCACCTCCGCTAGGGGATGTTCATGGAAAAGTCTTTGTACCACAATTTTAAGCGTCTCAAGGTAGCTCTTGGTTTTCTCCTTGAGAGCTGAAACATTCCCAGCATTGTTCTTGGCTTTTTAGTTTTTCAAATTTTTTTTAATTAATTATTATAATCGACTTTTTCGCTGACTGCCAAGTCCACCACTTCAGCCACTTCATTGTGGACTCGTATTGCCCATTTCCGCAAATGCGTTGGGTCGATTACCCAAGGGGGACAATTTGGCCCCAACTGTTGCCGCAACAAACGGAGGATTTTGAGATTGACTGCTTTCCCATCCGACATCAGGTACGCTATTAGCTTCTCCGTGCTGATGAGGAGTCCCAGAAAATGCAGGAGCACCTCCAACATTTTTTCGGCACTCCAAATGACCTCCACCTGTCCTGTGACTCCAAAACTCGCACCCGCGAAAACCAGAGTGCTTTTTCCCGTAAACTAGTTCTTTGACATTATAGTGAACATTTTTACAAAATGATTTTTTTTTTGGTGAACAAAAATATTTCGTCAAAGTGGACGCTCGTAACATCTGGGTTTTCCATAGATTGAGCCACTCCTTCCAAGGCGCTGTAGTGGGTTGGCCTTTTATGTACATTAGGAGGGGTCGATTCTTTTTCGACCAAAGCGTATAGCAAAAACGAAATCTACGGTCAATTCTAATAAAATTTCACCAAGAAACCATGGGTTTCAAATATTAATGTTACGTTTCCCAAAAAGCAAGTTGGAAAGTTGGTGAAGTCCGAATATAACATGTTCTGTATACCCCAGAGCT
Organism: Lordiphosa clarofinis; assembly: GCA_018904275.1. Lineage (NCBI taxonomy): Eukaryota > Metazoa > Arthropoda > Insecta > Diptera > Drosophilidae > Lordiphosa > Lordiphosa clarofinis. Next base: position 205,162 of record JAEIGQ010000253.1, read on the forward strand.
TGCATTTATCTGATAAATTTTATATAGACGCCACACAAAGTGATAAAGGTGTCAAAAAGTGAGCCCAGTGCTGCACACCAACGTTGAAGCGGTGCTACCCATAAAAATTTGTTGTTTTCCGTATAACTCCGCTATCGTTCATCCGATCTTCATAGTTTCTTTGGCGAATTGATAAATAATCATGATTACAAAATGTCTCTTGAAGGTACAAACCATCTATCTGTAAAACTGTGGGAGATATGAGGTTGCGGGGGCGGAAGGGGGCGTGGCACCTTATCGTGTGACTTCTTTAATCTGCTGATGGAGTATATACTGCACCAGTGCCCAAATGCCAACAGATCGGGCATGACAATTAGTTCTTTTAAATTATAACGATTATAACGACCCAATGCTCTGGAAAGAGATAATGACACAGCCGAACCCCTCCTCATGCTCGAACGCCTTGTTCCACATGGAACACCAGCTGAGAGGGCGTGGGCACCCATAACATTGGGTGAACTGAAGGCATCCAAGGTGACATTATCTTCTTCTCCGGGTCCCGATGGAATATCCCCGGCAACAGCCAGGAGTATACCAAACGGCATTATGCTTCGCATAATGAACCTGATCCTCTGGTGCGGAAAATTACCAAAACTCTTCCGAATGGCTCAAACCATTTTCATTCCGAAAATGGTAAGGGCATCTCGACCGCAAGACTTTCGTCCGATATCAATCCCATCGTTAATAGTAAGACAACTCAATGCCATTTTGGCATCTCGACTAACCACTCTGGTTGATTGGGATCCGCGGCAGAGAGGTTTTCTACCTATCGATGGGTGTGCTGATAACGCGACGATAGTTGACTTAATCCTGAGGAATCGCCGACGAACATATTCGTCTTGCTACATCGCAACACTAGATGTTAGCAAAGCATTTGACTCTGTGTCTCATGCTGCGGTATTTAACACCCTAACCGCATATGGCCTCCCAAAGGGCTTTGTCAACTACGTACGGAACCTATACGAAGGCGAGGGCACCAGTCTCAACGGAGAGGGATAGAGATCAGCGGAGTTCATACCTGCTAGAGGAGTGAAGCAGGGAGACCCGTTATCTCCCCCAATATTCAACCTGATCATTGATCGGTTGCTTAGGTCCCTACCCGAAGAGATTGGTGTCAACGTCGGAAACGCCATGACAAACGCGGCAGCGTGCGCAGATAATTTGGTCCTTTTTGCGACCACTCCGAAGGGTCTTCAAAAATTGCTGGATACCACGGTCGACTTCCTGTCTTCCGTCGGGCTTACCCTAAATGCAGACAAATGCTCTACAGTCAGCATTAAGGGGCAACCAAAGCAGAAGTGTACTGTGGTAGAACCACGGAGCTTTCGCGTTGGCTTGCGCACGTGTCCAGCACTGAAGCGCTCGGGTGAGTGGAAGTATTTAGGCATACAATTCACTGCGGATGGGAGGGCTCGTTTCAATCCTTCTGAGAACCTTGGTCCGAAGTTGGAGAGATTATCGCAGTCCCCCCTGAAGCCACAACAGAAGTTATTCGCCCTCAGAACTGTCCTTATCCCAGCACTCGCTCACCAACTAACTCTTGGGAGTGTGACGACAGGCGGTACGAGGTACAAACTGGTACGAGCTTTCAAACGGAAATGGTTAGATCTTCCGGCGGACGTGTCAGTCGCATTCTTCCATGCCCCCCATACTAGTGGAGGCCTCGGTATACCATCCTTTCGTTGGACAGCTCCCATGTGGAGGCTTTCAAGATTGGCAAGCATTAAGTGGCCACATCTCGAGCAATCCGAGGTGGCCAGCACCTTTCTTAAAGAAGAAAAACGAAAGGCCCGAGCCAGATTATTGGAGGGAGTTAATGAACTGTTATCACGGACGATGATAGACGAGTACTGGGCGAATAGCAGCTAACTTCAAGCAGCAACACGGATGGGTCAGTCAGCCCACGCGTTTGCTAACAGGGAAGGAATATTTAAACGGAATCAAACTGCGGATAAACGCCTTATCTTCAAGGTCTCGCACTACGAGGGGAAGGCGCGAATTGGAAAGGCAGTGTCGAGCAGGATGTGATGCTCCCGAAACAACAAACCACATCCTGCAAAGATGTTATCGTACGCATGGGAGGCGGATACTAAGACACAACAGCATAGTAAAGTACCTCAATAGTGGGCTTGAGAGACGAGGCTATGTTGTCATTGCTGAACCAAGTCTGCAGGGCGAGAACGGATTAAATAAACCGGATCTGGTGGCCTACCGACGGGATCGGACCCTTGTAATCGACGCACAGATTGTGACTGACGGACGTGGAACTCTCGACCAAGCGCACCAACGTAAGGTCGAGAAGTATGACAGACAGGACATACGGACTGCGTTGAGAAGAGATTTCCAGCTTGACGGCGAGACGGAGGTAGTATCGGCAACACTTAACTGGCGTGGCATCTGGAGTGGTCAATCAGTAAAACGGCTGATCAACCTAGTGTCATCAGTGCCAGGGTGTTACCCGGGGGGGTATACTGCTTCCGTCACTTTATGTATTATAACGGGTACTCCAACGAAATAACCTGAAGACAATTCTCCCTTTCAACCTGCTACCTTGGTAACATCAAAGGTATAAACATCGCATTTAACATAAAAGGTGAGGTTTTAGTACGTAGGCGCTGTGAGATTTCAATGTGAAGATGTCCCATCAAACAGTGAATCGTGCATGCTAGTAATAGACTATCTATATACTAGTATCTTTAGAAGATTTCCTCACCTTCGCGATCAAAAAAAAAAAAAATTTGTTGTGATTCCCCACGCGAGTCTCGAGTTTTTGTGTGTCGCGGCCACAGAAGCCTCGTCTTTCTTACGGTTATTGCTGATAAGCAGCCTGTGCCAAAGTCGAAAACAAGGCAATAAAACACTTTGCGGTAAATTGCGTGAGTTATCTGTGAACAATTGTTTCCGAAAACTGCCGATAGAGGGCGTTTGTTTTCAAAAACCGCCGATAGAGGGCGCTGATTGGTGTGTGTCGCGGATTTCGGTTCCGGAAACCGCACACAGAGGTCGCTCAGCATGAGCGAAACGCCAACGCCAGGCGAGCTGAGCCGCTCATCGAGCACGGCCAGCGTGATGAGGGTAGCTCGAGTGGTACCCGTCGCCGAGGAAGACGTGGGAAGAGGAGCAAGGTGCCCTCAGACGACTCGCCGCCACTTTCGCTGGCATATGGGCAGTCGAAACGGGCCGCTGTTGAAGGTGAGTTGCCTTCGGGCGAGCTTATATTTAAAGCTCCAGCCGTCCCTGCCCCTGCTACCCCTGGTGCCCATGCTGCCGATGATGGAGCTGCTCCTGCTGCCGCCCCTGCTGCTGCCCCTGCTGCTGCCCCTGCTGCCGCTTCTCATGCTGCATCGCTCGCTGCCGCTCTTGCTGAGGTGAAAGCTGCTGTCGCCCGTGATGTGGATCCACGCCCCGTGGCTGATGCTCCGCGCTGCCCAGCGACTGCAATAGTCGCCCAAGGCGCGTCGGCTGTCCAAGCCGAGCTGTCGTCAGTGCAGCTGAGCGTCAAGGACGCAGTCTTTCGTGGCAAGATGAATGCCGAGGCCGCTCACGCTGTCCACGCGGCGATTGCGCGCTATGACGAGCTCGTCGTAGCGATGCTGCTGCAAAATTCAACGTTGGAGATTGCCTCGAAGGTGCAGGTGCAGGCACCCCCGGCTGCTCAAAACATTGTTGCTCCTGTAGCTGCTTTGGCTGTAGCAGCTGTGGGCCCCACGGTTGAACAAGCCAGTTCAGACGTGGTCTGCTGTGGTGACCAGCCAGGACCCCGCTGTCACGGGAAAACAGGTGGCGGAGAAGATCCGCAAGGAAGTGGCTCCAGCCCTTGGCGTCCGTGTCCACGACGTGCGTGAGCTGCGTCGTGGTGGTGCCATAATCCGCACACCTTCGGTGGGCGAGATTAATAGGGTGGTGGCAAACGCCAAGTTTGCTGAGGTTGGCCTCGCTGTCGAGCGAAACCGGAGCCCTAAGCCGAGGATCACTGTCTTCGACGTGGACACGAGCATACTGCCGGAGGAGTTTATGGAGGAGTTGTACGCGAACCATTTCAAGGAGCAGCTCAACATGGCAGCCTTTAAGAGGAACGTTCACTTGAAGACAAAGCCTGAAGGCGACAGAGTCAATCTGACGCTCGAAGTGGACGAGAGCGCACTGGCCGTACTTGAGGAGACCGGACGGGTCTATATCAAGTGGTTTTCTTTCCGATGGCGGTCCCTCGTACGTACCTATGCGTGTCATAGGTGCGTTGGATTTGACCACAAGGTGTCTCAGTGCCGATCGAAGGACGTCACATGCCGTCAATGTGGCGACACTGGCCACACTGCCGCAAAGTGTACCCAGCAGGTGAGCTGCAGAAATTGCAGACAGAAGCGGCTACCCGACGGGCATCACATGCTCTCGGGGACGTGCCCTATTTACGCTGCGGTGCTAGCGAGAGTGGCAGCTAGACATTAAAATGTTTAGCTTCACTTAAGCAAATTGTGGTCGTGGCAGAGCTTCGACTATCGAGCTCGGAGTCTGGATGCGAGACCTAGGCCACTCGATCGCACTTGTGCAGGAGCCCTATGTGGGTAGAAGAGGAGAGATTTCGGGCCTCCCATCCGGGATGCTCGTTTTCACCGATCTCCGAAAAAAGGCTGCCATCATCATCGACGATCCAGATGCCATCTGCATGCTAATTACATCGCTGATCACCGAGTTTGGCGTATGCGTGAGCGTCACTGGAAGATTTGGCTCCATCTTCCTGATCTCCGTATACTGCCAATTCAACACCGAACTGGAGCCGTACCTCAAGTACTTAGATGCGGTGCTGCTGTTAGGCAGCCGCACTCCCGTCATCTTTGGCCTTGACGCGAACGCAGTATCCCCCATGTGGTTCAGTAAGCTCTCCGAGCATGCTCGGAGACATGAGAACTACAACCGGGGTGAGCTGCTGTCCGAGTGGTTACTCAGACGCCGAGCCAGTGTGCTAAACGAGGCCAGCGAGGTGTACACGTTCGAAAATCGCAGAACCCAAAGTGATATCGACGTGACGATCGTCAACGATGCAGCGTCTATGTGGGCCGCATATGATTGGAGAGTGAACGAATGGGATCTTAGCGACCACAACATTATTACTGTTGAGGTGACGCGTGACCCATCAGACACAGTTGAGAGCTTTGCTCCTGTGCCGTCCTGGAACGTCTCAAATGCGCGTTGGCGGTTGTTCGGTGAGGAAGCAGTACGATTGGCAGCCGAACTGCCTGAGGGCTTCGAGGAAACGCCATTGGACGACCAAGTGTCTGCAGTGCGCTCGCTCGTACACCAGTTGTGCGACCAAGTGCTGGGACGCAGACCGCCGAGAGCTAAACGGAGAGTGGTTTGGTGGACCGCCGAACTAAACTCCAAGCGCCAAGAGGTCAGGAGACTGAGGCGTCGGCTCCAGGATGCTCGTCGTAGTGGCAACGACGAGGTCGGGCGACTTGCTGCTGCGAAGGAGGACAATTGGCGTCGCTTCGTGGGAGACAACCGGAATGATCCATGGGGGCCCGTATACAGAATATGCCGGGGACGAAAGAAGTCTACCGAGATAGGAAGTCTTCGTTCGAATGGTGAGCTGGTCGTAACATGACACGACTGCGCGGGAGTGCTCCTCCGTAACTTTTTCCCAGTTCCGGAGTCGAATGCGCACATCGCCATTACAAGGGAGGCTCCTCCTGCCTTCGAAGAATTCGAGGTAGATGCTTGTGTCGCCAGGTTGAGGAGCAGGCGCTCTCCCGGCATGGACGGCATCACCGGTACGATCTTCAAGGCACTGTGAAGGGCCATCCCTCAGCACCTGACAGCGTTGTATTCCCGCTGCGTAGACCAAGGATACTTCCCCACCGAGTGGAAGCGCCCGCGAGTAGTGGCACTGCTCAAGGGGCCTGATAAGGACAGGAGCGATCCTGCCTCTTATCGTGGCATCTGTCTGCTGCCAGTTTTCGGCAAGGTGCTTGAGGGGATCATGGTGAATCGGATGAAGGAGGTTCTTCAGGATGGCTGCAGATGGCAATTTGGATTCAAGGAAGGACGCTGTGTGGAGGATGCTTGGAAACACGTCGTGAGCACTGTCGCCGCCAGCCCGGCCCAATATGTGCTCGGAATCTTCGTGGACTTCAAGGGTGCCTTCGACCACGTGGAGTGGAGTGCCGCTATGCGCAAGCTGATCGACTCCGGCTGCCGAGAAGCCGGCTTGTGGAGAAGCTTCTTCTCTGGCAGGAGCGCAAGTATCGTCAGCAGGTATGGAGAAGTCACTGTTCCGGTGACAAGAGGTTGCCCACAGGGGTCCATCAGTGGTCCATTTATTTGGAATCTCGTGATGGACACACTTCTCCAGCGTCTGGAAACACATTGTGTATTCAGCGCGTATGCAGACGACTTGCTGCTTTTCACCGAGGGAAATTCCCGAGCTGAACTGGAGAGGAAAGGAGCACATTTGATGTCCATCGTAGGAGCGTGGGGAGTAGAAGTCGGTGTATCCGTTTCTACCAGCAAGATGGCTGTCATGCTGCTGAAAGGTATTTTATCACCGAATAGGCGGCCATTGGTACGATTTGCTGGAGCAAACATACCATATGCTGACAAATACCGGTACCTTGGCATCACGGCCGGCGAGCGGTTGAGTTTTCTCCCGCACTTCACGTACTTACGTGAGAAGCTGGCCGGAGTCGTTGGCGCTTTGGCACGCGTACTGCGGGTCGACTGGGGTGTCAGTCCTCGCGACAAGCGGACCATAATTGCCGGACTCATGGTGCCTTGTGTACTATTTGGTGCCTCGGATTGGTACGGCGTGACACGACGACAAGTCGTTGCCAGGAGGCAGCTCACCCGATGCCAGAGGCTCGTCCTGCTTGGATGCCTACCGGTATGCCGAACAGTGTCCACTGTGGCACTGCAGGTGCTTGCAGGAGTTCCCCCCTTTGATCTGATGGCCACGAGACTGGCTATTAAGGTCAAATTGAAGGGCGACTACCCGTTGGAGGATGGCGATTGGCTGTACGGTGAAGACCTGACAAGTCTTAACTGGAAGCAAAGGATGGTGCGGCTGGACGAAGACTTACTGCGCGAGTGGCAGCGCAGATGAGATGAGGGTGCCGATCACGGACAAGTGACCCACCAATTTCTTCCCGATGTAAGCTTCGATTCAGTGAGCGTAATTTTGGTTTTACGCTACGCGCCGGTTTCTTGCTGACTGGCCATGGATCGCTGAACGCATTTTTGCATGCAAGGCACCGGAGAGAAACACCTGCATGTCCATGCGGTGCGGATCTCGAGGACTGGCAACACGTGCTATGTGTTTGCCCTTTGTATGCACAATGGCGAGACCTCGATGGACTGGGAATACGGCACGAGAATGGCGTCTGGATAGTGTCTGGAGTGGCAGAGACACAGGAGAGGATGAGGCTGCTGGACGAGTTTGCTGGCGCAGCGTTTGCAGAACGGAAGCGGTGTCTGCTGGATCCCTCGCGGGTGAGTGGGCTGTCAGTCCCGGGCTAGGCCAAAACTGACAAAATCCTCCTGGTGCTCCCTGTTCCGGTGCCTGTCGGGGCCACCGAGCCTATCGGTACCACGGGTTGAGTAGTTTTCCAAGGCTAATCATTGAGGTCGGCCCCCTTGTGGGAGTATCGTGGTGGCTGTGGTTGACACCCAAATCGCGGGTAGAGTCTCAGTCGAGGCTCGACGTGGAGTTGCGTATCAACCGGGTGCTGTGACCCATAGATCAGCAGAGGTTTTAGATAAACCTCGCCCCTCACCAAGGGGGACTGTCATGCCCGACAAGCAGACAATCAAATTGGTACCTAGAGGACTTCGGTCTTCTAGGGGCGCTAGTCTGGCGTCACCACTCCAGATTCATCGTGTCATATGTACAATTATGTGCATATCAGGGCACCGTGGTTGTAATCCTACCTCTTTGGAAAACGCCACGTTAAATAAAACCTGAGCGATGAGATTAGTTCTGTGTTTATGTAAGTGGAGCCGTACCGGTTGGTTTGTCCCATTATAAGGACACTAGCTTCTTAAATGGACAAATTGCGTCTAGCAATAATGAGATTGAGCAATAACAGGTCTGTGATGCCCTTAGATGTAATGGGCTGCACGCGCGCTACAATGAAAGTATCAACGTGGAAGGATCATTATTGTATGTTCCAACCGTTATTAAAACTTTATAATAATACAAATTTTGCCAACAATATTCAAAATATATCTCGCAAAAACATATATGTATAATTAAATTTTGTCATTCATCCATTATACACGTATGCGATATATGGGCTAATCCTGCGTTGCGGACGTTACATTTGTACGCAAATTTGCTTCTTAAAATTGACACAGCTGGCGTCCGCTTTGGTATATTTGAAATACTTTTGGTGCAAAATGCAGTTCTTTGGGAGTACTTTCAAACCTAATTTAAGATAATAGGTTATCTGTTTTTGAAAAAAAGTTATGCTTGTTTAAAATTACACTTTTTCCATTGACCCAAATAGTATAAAAAAAATTTTTTTTTTCATCCGATTGACTTGAAACTGGGTTTGTAAGCTTAGTACGCGAAATAGTTCAACACGTGTTTTCCAGATTTTGAAAAATCCGCCCACGAGGAAAATATCCGTAAAATTCTGCTTGCAAAAAAAATTATTTTTCATCCGATTGCCTTGAAATTCAGTTTGTAATGATAAAAATCGAATTAATTGGGGTTTTCATTTTCCGATGTTGGAAATACCGATTTTTATCGATATTTATCAATTATTAATATTATTATTATTTAAACACACTTTTTGTTACTTTGAGGTTATGTTTTTCGGATTCTCGACAACCTAGAGCAATTTAGAGCCCAGATTCAGACTCAGCAGGCAATAATCCATTATAAACACCTATTTCCACCTCAAATAAAAAAAAAAATTTTTTGAGTATTTTCTTGCCGTTGCGGACGTTACACATTTTCACATTAACTTTTTTCAAAAATATGTGTAATAAAGGTATATTTTTTTTTCATCAGTTTAAAGGGCATACAAAACTCTGTTTGTAAAGTAAGTTTGGATAACCGAATTATTAAAATTCATTCTGCTAAATTAAAAAAACCCAATTTTCCGTTGCGGACGTTACACACAGTAAACCGATTTTTAGTTGAAATTTTTAATATATATTAGATATCCTAAAAATATAATGAGTACCTTAAATTAAAGGAAATGAAACAAACTTTAAGTTTTGCTAAGCGGAAAATACTATAACGACTGTTTTTACCATTTTTGTGACCAATAAAAAAACCCTTTTTTTTAAGAATTAATAGAAGCAAGAGGAAGGTGTAGGTATGCCTCTGCCAAGAGCAGACAAACCACCGTTGAACAATATTGCTTACATATTTTGAAGCTTGAATATGTACCCTATTATTCCATTAACAAACATTTGGATTTTGAACAACTTTAAATTTCAACCCTTGGTTTAAAAATTTTCGGATTAGCCCATATATAAAATGAAAAAGCCATCACATTATATTGAAAATATCTATCATCACTGATAATCATTATTTCAAATTGGGGAATATGACAAGTATATATAATATATATAATAAATAAATATACCTGTGACATAAAAATTTGTCTGCCGGCAACTACAAGAAGTATTTGTCCCATACAAATCAAACCTCTATCTCTTACCATGTCAGAGATCTGTTCTCTTAAAGATTTATGGACATTGGACCGTACCTGCCTTATGTGAAAAGTAATTTTTTGTCTAGTTCTTAGCACAACAAGGCTCATATGTCAAAAATCCAAAATCAGATATATTGAGGTTTGATGGCCTCGAGAAGGCTTTAAAAGTTTAAATTTCCCCTTAATTTTGTTTTTGAGCTGCTAGAAACGTCATAGTAGGCAGAAAATAATTTTGTTAAAAGTGTAAAAAACAAAATTTAATCATGGCGTATTTAGCAACACAATCGGATGGCACCAAATTGATGATTATTGCTGATTAAGGCATATGCTTTGTTTAAAGATATTTGAACAGTGCATTTAAAGACCGCTACCTGCGGCCGCCTCAAGCCGAGGCGCACAAAAATAGAAACTGGAACCTAAATATAAGCAACCCCCAAGAAGAGACACATCTGTTAGTATAAGGCATTTCTCTGCTTGGGGTAAAACCAAAAAATGTATAAGAGAGAAAGTACCAACATCTTAATAAATATTCAGCTTCTAGACGAGGAGCTAGTCACTCGCACCATATATGCGTTTTATTTATGGTCCTTCGTCCCTGTAAAGGCAGAACTTGCTAAATTAAACGGCATTTTGCTCAGGTCGAAAAAAAGGCTTCCATGTAAACGGCAGTGTAGTTGCCTACAAGGAAAAGGCCTAAGGAATTTTGAAAAGGAAGGATCCTTTTTTTATATCCTGCCGAGCGTTAGGGATTGGCCCTGCGAGCGGAGGAGAGCGGTGACTAATTCACCACACAACACAACCTGCCGAGCGTTAGGGATTGGCCCTGCGAGCGGAGGAGAGCGGTGACTAATTCACCACACAACACAACCTGCCGAGCGTTAGGGATTGGCCCTGCAAGCGGAGGAGAGCGGTGACTAATTCACCACAACACAACCACCCGAGCTATTGCGGCAGAACCGTGGCAAGTTATAACGTCGACGGAAGCCAAAAGGCAATGCACCCGCCTGACAACGAGGCACAGAGGCAAATTAAGGAAGAGATCCTTAGAAATCCAACGGCTGGTCCAAAGCCGTTGACTATCGAGGAATACAAAAGGAGGCAAAGGAGCTTCCAAGCAATAAAAAAACGGAAGGAAGAGAAGGAGGAGCGTCTGGTCCAAATACCAGAAGCAAAAATCCCAAAAAGGAGAGGCGAAGCACAGGCAAGGAACAGGCGAAAAAGAGCTGCACTCTTGGAACAGATCAACGCCACACCCCCACCACCATACCAAGTCGCCTTTCGGATGTGGGAAGAAGTCATAAAAATCGAGGCTGAACTATGTAAGAAAATAACAAAAAAAGAAAAATAACATTTATAAACAATAAAAGTAGAGTGCCCACGTGGCACCGCTGCAACAAAAGGCGGATTCGCTGTTGCAATAAAATTAAATAAGTACTAAAAAACAAGATGAAAAGAAAATTATAAAATATTTGTAAAAGTTAGACGATACAAAAAACAAATATTACATTAAATTTTTGTAGTTTTTGAATATATTGTTATAAATAAAAAACATGTTTGTTGAGCAATTAAAATTGAAGATTCTAAATAAAAATAAAAAAAAATAAATTTTCAATATGACATTAACTAGGGAACAGCTAACAGTGGTATAATCAGAAGTTAACCCAGTTCCATGAGGATTGGGAATCAAAAATAAGTAAGTCAATGTGTTATCCTCGAAAGTATTCTTAGAATTAAATCAAATGCAGTTGGACTTGACGAAATGAACCCAAAATTTATAAAAATTCTTCTCCCTAAAATCTTGCCCAACATAACTCATGTGCTCAATACATCACTTACAACTTCTGTCTTCCCTGAGATATGGAAATCTGCCAAAATAGTTCCTATCCTAAAGCCGGACAATAACTATCGACCGATAACTATATTGCCATACCTATCAAAAGTTTTGGAACAATTTATGGTAGATCAAATTCGAATCCACATGTCTGACAATTCACCTTGAAAGGTACACAATTGGCGCCATCACCATCATCATCATCCAGTCCACCCAGCCTTCAAAGCGAAGTATATAAAGAACATGAACAACATGAACAACAACAACTTCAACAACAACAAATACAACAACATGATGCCCCAATCAGTATTTGGGAATGGAGAAGTGATTGCTTCTTCAGACAATCTCATAGCTGACTTTAACAAGTATCAGCAGAAGCAGACCCTGTCAAAGACGAAGATGCCAGTCAACGTGGCATTCCCAAACCTCAAGGCTGAACGGAGGAAGACCAGAGTTGGTGATTCGGTTGCTCTGGAGCTGGCTGAGCATATTCTATACCTCGCCGAGTCCAGGATTACAGAAATTTAGTATTTCTTTTAGTCGTGGTTGCAGTAAATAGAGTCCCTAAACAACAATACGAGATTTCAATCTGTTCCCTTTTGGGTTTTATTTCAGGATGTTCTATGTTGTAGTATTAATTCTAGGGCTTAGGAGGGGTGTGCTGGATTACGATGTCCGCTGGGGCTCCGGGTTGGTTCCGATCGTCTTACTCTGGTTCCTTGTGTCTCGTTCCGGCTAGTCTGTTCCGCGGGGTTGAAGAAATCAGATGTCGGGCTCCGGTCGGGACTTCCTACTCCACCGGTGGCGCGATATCTAAGAACAAGGTTGTTGACGGGGCCCTGCGCTGTAGAGTGTTATAACTCTTGGGAGGATTGGCGCTCCAATAATACACAATAACAAGCGGGATGCACGACTGCTCCGTAGAATATTAGAACTCTGGGGAGGATTGGCTCTCCAAGATACACAAAAACGAGGTGGATGCACTACAGCTCCGTAGAATATTACAATTCTGGGGAGGATTGTCGATCCAAGAATACACAGTAACAAACGGGACGCACGACTGCTCCGTAGAGTATTCCAACTCTGTGGTGGATTGGCTGTCCACTATACACAAGAACAAGATGGGAGCCCGCCTGCTCCATAACTACAGATGCTAACTCCTTTAGCTGGCTTACCTTTGCGCTTGGAGCTCTGGTGATCAAGTGACTTCCTAAGCGCTGGTGCCGGCCTTTTATATGCTTTGCTCGCTCTCGGCTCACGCCATTGTGAGTTCTTTGTAGGGTTGCTCTCGATAGCTATCGATTATTAATCGATATCGATCGAGGGCGCCAAAGCTGTTCGTTAGGTTCACATTCAAATTCAAATATATATTTTGGTGTCATTTTATTTGTGCATACTGGGACAGTGCGTCACAATGGAAATATACACATTTAAAATACAGTCCACTATCGAAGAGAAAAAAAAATATGTTAAAAAAATACAAATTGTTGCCCTCTGCAATATTTATGTTCAAAGATAATTGAGCAGTGCATGTAAAGTAAAAATACAATTTGTTTGTCCTCTGCAATATGTTCAAAGATATTTGAAAAGTGCATTTAAAGACCGCTACCTGCGGCGGCGTCAAGCCGAGGGGCACAAAAATGGAAACTGGAACCTAAATATAAGCAACCCCCAAGAAGAGACACATCTGTTAGTATAAGGCATTTCTCTGCTTGGGGTAAAACCAAAAAATGTATAAAAGAGAAAGTACCAACATCTTAATAAATATTTAGCTTCTAGACGAGGAGCTAGTCACTCGCACCATATATGCGTTTTATTTAGCTTATTGTCTTTAAACTACACTACACTACACACAAACTGCACTTGTAGATTATATAAACAAAGTGTTTACTAAAAATTTAGTTATTTGTAAAACAAATGTTAAGGTTCTACAGACTCTTCAACTCGGTTTGCCGGTCAAAGTCTATCTGTCTACATCAGGGTTCCCCAAGCAGAGAGCGCTAGAACGTGACTGTGTCTCTCTCTAACACACTATGAAGTGTGACTTTGGCAATCATTCGGCAAATAAGTCCGTGCTCCCGGGGCTATCGCTGGGGAACTCTGGTCTACATTGACAATTAAAAGATAAATTATTAGAAATTGGAATCTTTGAAGCCTTCTCGAGGCCATCAAACCTCAATATTTGTATCTGATTTTGGATTTTTGATAAATTTTCTATTTAATATACAGAATTTTTTGAGCCATGTTGTGCAAAGATCGTCACAAGCTGAAAATCGTATGGAGGAATGTCCGGTCTAATGGACATACATACATCCTACGTTTTTGCTAAGCTCATTTTGCAAAATCATTTCATGAAATGCCTCCGAAAGTGCGTGCATAAACACCATTCCATGAATTCGATTACCCACGAAAGTTGACTTTGAATTCGACGTTAATTCATGAAATGCCGTGGCGCAGGCAACTTAACGTTGAGTTGGTGTTGCCATATCTATTGTTTTCTCATATGTGTGCTGGCAATTTTGTGAATTTACAGATGCTGCATAAACAGGAACAAATTTCATTTTTGCAAATTGCAAAAATCGTGAAATTCCTAGCATAAACGTAGTAACGACGGACATGGCTATCTCCTGTACTATTTTCTTTTTTTAGCTTATGACTTTTTTCCAAGGCTCCTTAACAAAAAGGTAAGTTAAAAAATGTACTACCAAAGACAGTCATGTTCGTCTGTGTACCTGTAAAAATACAGATCTCTGACATGGTAAGAGATAGAGGTTTGACTTTTATGGGACAAATACTTCTTGTAGTTGCCGGCAGACAAATTATTATGTCACAGGTTGCCACGCCCCTACTGTTTTACAGATATATGGTTTGTACCTTCTAGAGATATTTTGTAATCATGATTATTTATCGATTCGCCAAAGGAATTATGAAGACCGGATGAACGATAGCGGAGTTATACGGAAAACAAAAAATGTTTATGGGTAGCACCGCTTCAACGTTAATGGGCAGCACTGGGCTCACTTTTTGACACGTTTATCACTTTGTGTGGCTTCGATATAAAATTTATCAGATAAATGCAAGCTCTGTGGTATACAGAACATGTTATATTCGGACTTCACCAACTTTCTAACTTGCTTTTTGAGAAAACGTAACATAAATATTTGAAGTCGATTTGCGCGGACTAGGAACTCATTCTAGACCCATGGTTTCTTGGTGAAATTTTCTTAGAATTGACCGTAGATTTCGTTTTTGCTATACGCTTTGTAAGTTTTTTTTTCGGCCCCCCCTAATGTGAATACTTCAGCTGCCACTGAGTGAAACTGTTATAACAACAAAACTAATTAAACACTTTAGCTTTCATTGCAAATAACAAACTCACCGGTTTGCAGCAGCAAGGGACTGCATTACCACATGGACATCCCTTGCAATAACAGGATTGTATTTGGCCTCCTGATCCTGGAAAATTGTAATTGCGGACACATCCATTATAAGTTATTGTAATGGCGGGTAATTGTGGGTGTGTGGGTAATGAGTGTTGTAAGGTGAAAGAGTTACGTTAACGTAACAAGGACACATATTAATGAGTTGGAAAGTTAAAGCGTTACGTTAACGTTACTACTCTGTGCAGTAAAGTTACCAGGCAAATGCTTTGAATGTTTGTTTGTTCTTATTACTTATGTATTATGATTCCTTCCCAATTGGCGGTCCGATTTTCTGCTTATCATAAGGCGCTGGAACAGGCTGCAGCCGGCCTTCAAATTCACGCTTATCAAAAGTTATATAAACTTAATAATTAATAATGGGCTTTCTTGTGTTTTTTATATTTAATTGAAGTCTCTGTAAATAATTCTCAAATAGATGCAATTATTTAATTGTAGAAGTGTGCAAACAATGACACACAACAACAACAACAACTCTCAAGGCTACCACAACAGTAACGGTAACAGCAACAACAACAACAACTACAATTGCTGCAGCTACCTTCGGCAATGAAATTATTTCTTACCGTTTCTACCTCCTCCTCCTCCCCCACCTCAATCATTATTTAATAAACTGGATTATCCACGTCGCAATGGTACACACAAGATTCGAATAACGCAATTGTTTTTTATAGCATATCATAGGGCGCTGGAACAGGCTGTAGCCGGCCTTCAAATTTAAAACAACAACCTCAAGGCATACATATGTATGTATGTGCATTGAGGTCGTTACTTACACCAACAGCAGTAGCGGCAACTGCCTCTCAGTGACTTAAAACAAGCAAGACCAAGACAACGAACCTTTTAGGATCAACTGCAACAACAACAATGACCAGCATATAACTCTCCAATACCGTGGACTAAACCGTATCGCAATGGGCAGTGTCTGGAAACGATTGCAGCGGGTTAACAAACGTGCAGCGAAATTTTAATTTACTGCCTCTTATCATGACCTCCGTCTGGTCAATTGCTCCCACGCACACATTGAAATCGTTTCTCTTCGTCACCGTATGCAGAGGTGGGCGGCAACCTCCCCTCCGTGTCCCGGGTTGCAAACCACCCGGTTGATGCTCGCATTGTTACGGGTATAGAGCCAGAGCCGGAGGATGACGATCTCTGAGGGGACACAGGGATTGTGTCGGAGAGTGTCGGCGAAGAGGGTGCCGGGGATGATCCTCACTGGTATCGGTCTTCACTCGCTTCCTCGGAGCTAATTGTTATAGCCGATTCCACCGCGGAACTCGGCGAGCGATCGTGTGGTAGGGGGGACCGTCCGTTCAGCTCCTGGATATCCCACTGCAGCGGTGCTCGGACGCCATTGGTCAAGAACCGACCGTCTGGGATCACCTCGGACTCGGCCGTTTCGGAAGAGTCTGTACGGGCGGTAGCCTCGGATCCGTCGGTGATATCCATCGGTCTCGCTGTTTCCTCACGAGGTTGTCCTGTTCCTGGAACACAGGCCTCGCCATGCGCCGATGGACACACGTACCCCTGGACTTCTGTGAGCCATGTCCGGATTGTCCAGTCCCGGTTAGAGGCATCGTAGTCTGCTTGGGCCTCTCCAATTCGGGCTAAACGGATCAGCGGGAGTCTGGGGTCTCTTGAAGGGGTTGGCGGAGTATCTGCTGCGTCTGCGTAGCGTGGTCCCGCGTTGTTATTCTGAGCTGTGTGGGGGTCTGGTGGTGCCATGATGATTGCCAAAACTATAAGATATTACTAACTGCCTATAGGCCTTGCCCCTGTCTTGCCCTATGCTGCGGTGCGGTTTATAATGAAAGCTTAAATCTTAACTTGGAATTATTTATAAAGAACTAGCAAACAGCCCGTCACGCTTCGCTGCGCCTTCAACAGTATAGAACCAACGCACATCCACTTACCACCCACTTCAGGCCCAAATCCCAACCACATCCCACCCACTTTCCGCCCACTTCGCACCTACATCCCACCCACTTTCCACCTACATGCCACCCACATACCACACACTTCCCGCCCTCTTCCCGTCCACTTCCCGCCCAAATACCACCCACTTCCCATTTACATCCCACCCACATCCCTCCCACATCCCACCCACATCCCTCCCACTTACCGCCACATTCCACCCACATCCCACCCACTTCTCATTTCCATCCCCCCCCACTTCTCATTTCCATCCCACCCACTTCCCACATACAACCCACCCACATTCCACCCACTTGCCACCTACATACCACACACTTCCCGCCCTCTTCCCCTCCACTTCCCGCCCACTTCCCATTAGCATCCCTCCCACATCCCACCCACATCCCCTTCACTTCCCAGTGAGCATCCCGAGTTTCAAGTCAATCGGGTGGAAAAAAAATGTTTACCATTTAAACTTTTCCGACGCTTTTCCGACTTTTCCGGGTGGGATTTTCCGGAAAATTGGAACACAGTTATTGTTGAATTTTCATAAAGATCTTTGAAAATGAGTTTGAATCTGATCGGATAATAAGCAAAGAAGTTTTATATAACAGATTTTCGCGAATTAATTTTCCGCAAGATTGGTATGCAGTTGTTGTTGAATTTTCATATAGATTTTTGAAAATGAGTTTGAACTTGATCGGATGAAAAACCAAAAAGTTCCATACAACAGATTTCCGCGAATTTTCCACATTTGCCGACAGAATTTTCCAAAATCCGTTCTTAGTACTCACTTTCAGCATAAGATAAAACTACTGTGAAAATCTCATCTTCCTATCTTTTATGGTTTAGGCTGTGCGACGGTCACCAGTCAGTCAGTCAGGTTGACCATTTTTATATATATAGATATACTAGCAAATAGCCCGTCACGCTTCGCTGCGCCTTCAACAGTATTTAACCAACGCACACCCACTTACCACCCACTTCAGGCCCACATTCCACCCACTTTCCGCCCACTTCGCACACACTTTCCGCCCACTTCCCACCCACATTCCACCCACATCCCATCCACTTCCCACCCACATCCCAACCACTTCCCGCCCACATCCCACCCACTTTCCGCCCACTTCGCACCTACATCCCTCCCACTTGTCACCAACATACCGCACACTTCCCGCCCTTTTCCCGTCCAAATCCCGATCACTTACCATTTACATCCCACCCACATCCCTCCCACTTTCCGCCCACATCCCACCCACTTTCCGCCCACTTCCCACCCACATTCCATCCACTTCCCATTTCCATCCCACCCACTTCCCACCCACATCCCATCCACTTCCAGCCCACATCCCACCCACATTCCACCCACTTGCCACCAACATACCGCAAACTTCCCGACCTCTTCCCGCCCAAATCCCGATCACTTACCATTTACATCCCACCCACATCCCTCCCACTTACCGCCACATTCCACCCACATCCCATCCACCTCCCATTTCAATCCCACCCACTTCCCACCCACTATCCGCCCACATCCCACCCACATTCCACCCACTTGCCACCCACATTCCTCCCACTTACCGCCACATTCCACCCACCTACTTCCCACCTACATCCCACCCTACATCCCACCACTTACCCACATCCCGCCCACTTCCCACCCACATACCACACACCTCCTGCCGTCTTCCCGTCCACTTCCCGCCCACTTCCCATTAACATCCCACCCACATCCCTCCCACTTCCTGCCACATTTCACCCACTTTACATCCACTTACCACCCACTTCCAAAACAACTTTCCACCCACATCCCATTCACTTCACAGTGAGCATCCCGGCGATAGTTCCAACATCGAAAAATTAAAAACAAAATAAATTCTCATTTTGACCTTACAATCCGAGTTTCAAGCTAATCGTATGAAAAATAGTTTTTGCATGCAGAATTTTCCGGCCATTTTCCTCTTGGGCGGCTTTTCCGACATTGAAAAATCACATTACAAATTATTTCGTATTTTGTCCTTACAAACCGAGTTTCAAGCCAGTCGGATGGAAAATAGTTTTTTTATGCAGAATTTTCCGGGATTTTTTCGACCGTCAGGTCAAATTTTCCAACTTCGGAGTATAACATTTTAAACTATTTCGTATTCTATACTTACAAACCGAGTTTCAAGCCAATCGTATGATAAAAACTTTTTTGGATTTAGAATTTTCCGGCCAATTTCCTCTTGTGCGGATTTTCAAAATCTGTAATTTTGAAAATTAGTTTGGCGCCAATCGCTGGCAACTAAAGTTTCGCCCATACAACCTTGACCACCCACTTTCCACCCAGCGGTGTGAATTTTCCGGAAGATTGCTATGCAGTTGTTGTCGAATTTTCATATAGATCTTTGAAAATGAGTTTGAACTTGATCGGATGAAAAACAAAAAAGTTTCATACAACCGTTTTCCGCGAATTTTCCACATTTGCCGACTGAATTTTCCAAAATCCGTTCTTAGTACTCACTTTCAGCATAAGATAAAACTACTGTGAAAATCTCATCTTCCTATCTTTTATGGCTTAGGCTGTACGACGGTCACCAGTCAGTCAGTCAGTCAGGTTGAACTTTTATATATATATAGATTTAGATATGTCAATGTATGAGGACACTTGAGTCAAAAGTTCCCCCTTTTAGGGAGGGGCAGGGACGTTGTGTTGGCGCGCCAACCTCAAGTGGCCCCTTGCTGCCTGTGTCCTGGGGTCTTCCGCCTTGTTAGCTGTCCCTTGGTTCACCTCTTCAAACAAAGCGCCTGGGAGTCTTGGCTCACGAAATTGCACCAGAAAAGCGGGACTGAATCCGGTGCTATCAGAAACACTGCTGTTGATGGCCAAGCTCAGTTCCGGCAGTATGTCGTCCCAGGTGTTTTGTTTTCCCTCGATGTACTGCGCTATCATCGCTTTAATGGTTCGGTTTGCTCTTTCGGTTGGGTTTTGTTGAGGTGTGTAAGGTGCGGTAAACTGCAGTCTAGTATAAAGAAGTGTGAAAGTCTTTTATCTCTGAGAAAATTAAAAGTGAAGTATTCAGTGTGATCACCTGAAAAATATGCCAAAATTAATCACCCTTCTGTTAATACTCTTTATATATGTATGAGAAAAACTTCTAGAGTTTTAAAAAATTATCTTCTTCATGCAGTTGCTTGAAACTCAGGACCTTAGTCAGTCCCAAATAAACTAACTTATAGTATATCGGTGACTGATTATAATTTCTCATTATTTTTAAAGTGAATTTAGTCTTACCAGTTGTTCACACAATTCTGCAGAACTATTTAGGTCTTCCTCAAACTTTTGAACTTCTTCAATTTTGTTGAACGGCTTTGGTGGTAGCAACAGACGTGGCTTATTTCCTTGCATAAGCTTTCGTTGTGCTATCACCTCAGTCAGTAAGCGAGCTTGCACTTTTTGATTTTCATCTTCCAATTCAACTAAGCGTTCGTCCAACTTAGTTAAGCGTTGCTTAAGATATAAAATAATATGGCTTAGTTATAACCTTGAATTGCAAGCTGATTCTTTCATAACTTTATTTTCGACAAGCAATACCTCTATATTTTTATTCAATTTAAGCATCTGCTGGTAGATTAACTGCTGAAAATCTTGAAAAGTAAGAAATAACTAAGTTTATTGTTATTAAAATTGAGTTTTGATAATTATACTTACTGAAAGGATAAACGAAGCTGGACGTCAGCTGGGTACTTCAGACGATTCAATTTCACTCGCCGGTGTAGACGATTCAAAGGACTGGGTATTATTGATTAAAAATTTTTCAGTGAAGTGAGTCATTGTGTATGAGTGGAATGACATTTGGTGAATAAATATTCAGAATAATTGCTTGTTGTGTAACGTCTTTAACTTTATGAATACTTGGTATTTCATTATGTACAAGCGTTTCAGAATATTTTATGCCTAATAGGTTTGATTTTAAGGGTATTGTAAAAAGATCTTCGTAAAGTAAAATTTCATGAGCATGTACAAACACTTCACTGTTTTCTTCCACAAAATGATCAATTTTGTAAACTTTGGAGTCCACAATGTAGATGTGGTCTGGAGCGTTTATGGACATATATATGTGTTTGTTTCTAATTGAGCAAATATTTCCTCTTAATCCTATTTTCAAATCTTCTGTTGTGGTATCTTTTTTTCTTATGCGTTTGTTACTTTGCTTAACAAGACGATTAAATACTTGAGCAGCAACTTGACTTCCTTTTTTAACCATTTTTATACACTGTACCGAAGGTACATAGAGTATATTAAGTTTGTGCAAAAGTATATAACAGGGAGAAGGAATCATTTCCGACCATTAAAGTATATATATATTCTTGATCAGCATCAACAGCCGAGTTGATATAGCCATGTGCGTCTGTCCGTCTGTCTGTCTGTCCGTCTGTCCGTCGGTCTGTCCGTCCGTCTGTCTGTCCGTCCGTCCGTATGAACAAACAGATCTCGGAGATGGTAAGAGATAGAGCTTTGACATGTATAGGACAAATGTTTCTTATAGCTGCAGGCAGATCAAGTTTATTTTGAATTTTGGCCACGCCCCCTCCCGCCCCCGCAACTCGGAAAAAACGTTATGTCTTCTACAGTTTTGAAGATAGATGATTTGTTCCTCCTAGAGATAGTTCGAAATTAGCAAAATGTATCAATTTGCCGAAGGAATGATAAAGATCGGATCAGCGGTTCTCAAGTTATGAGCAAAAAAGTAAACCACGCTACGCCCAGGCCCCTCCCACCCTTTCTCAACCAACACCGCACAATCTTATAGAGAAAGAGAGAGAGAAAGAGAGAGAGAGGGAGAGAGAGATAGAGAGAGAGTGAGAGAAAAAGAAAGAGAGACTTTGAGATGAGCGCAGCACCATTGCATTCAGCTTCTACTCCAGGTACAGAGTATGTTATAGTCGGGCTTGACCGACATTCTCTCTTGTTTTTACTTTGCATAAATAGCTTTCATATTTGAATGCACTAAAGTAATGTTAATTTTCTTGAAAAAATTTAACTTCATCTGCCAAATGACAGTGAAAATTATATTTCAGAAATGTTTCATCATAAAGCTCTGGCAATTTGCCTATGAAACTACGAATAAGTTCTTTAGCACACAAATTTTTAGTCAAACAATACTTGTCATTCAGCAGAATTCTTATTGCAATGCTTAATTGAAGAAAGTGTTCATATCGGCTCTCTGATAAAACTCCTCATAAAACTACTGGCCCGGTGTATAGTAGGAATTGCCTAAACTCAACGGCTTTCCACCTATCCATATCTAAAGTACTTCTCGGTTGTCTGGCAAACTCCTTACAAATATCTGCTTTTAGAGACATTAAATTATTATTCAAATAATCAATACTTTCTTTTGACAACAGACTTTTCACAACCCCTAAGCACACCGTATGCATGTAATCAAAAGGGAATTGACTGACCATATCTAAAGGAAGTTCTTCAATCTTAGGTGGGAGTTTAATATTATGATGCTCGGCATCTTTCCTATTCCTAAATTGTTCATCTGTTCTTCTTTGAAAGTTCTCACCTCGTTGATGACATTTGCGACAACTGAAGTATGCGCTATGACTTTTTGTTCCAAGTACAAAAGCTCTTGCAGGAGCATCGCAAATAATGGCTCTCACCTTTATTTCGAAATGATCTGTTTTATAAAAATAACCAGTAGATATAGGAGTACTTAGTTCAGAAACGAATAAGTCGAAATATTCGTTAACATCTTTTGGCTTGCTGTCTCCACAAAAAACAGCTAGCAAAACAGTTGATGTTTTATGTATATTTATTAATATTGCCCAAGCCTGCGTTCTCGAACTTTTTAAGAGAGGCAGGCCATCAATATTTACATTTATGTAGATTACCTTTTCATTGAAAGAATAATTTTCAAAAAAATCTGTCAAGCAATCTGAGATTCCATAATGAATATATTGGCCGCCGTTCATTGTGACACAAGAACCATCTCTAGGGGTTCTCTTTAATGTTCTGGAATCACATGGCAAATCAGAAGTAGATAGATATAGATAGATAGATATATATATTTATTAAAAATAAATATGGTACGGATATGCCGGCATGGTTATCAATCCGTCTGCCGGTAGTGTGTAGACTGCCAAGTACTGTTTCGAACTACTACACCGGGGTTGCCGATCGTTTGTCCTCCACAGTATTGACATACACACACTATACATTTTCTTGTGAACATTTATATTTAATTAAGTCTAGACATATTATTGAATAATAATTTTAGATTAAATACTAGCAAAATTTTAAATTTAATACATTTAATAATGAATGCTTGAACACAATTATACAAATTCGCTTATAATAAGTTTTCTATAAAGAATGGCCTTCTCTACATATCCTGCCAAATTGACCCAATTAACTAAGCCGTTTCCATTTAATACTGATATTATTTCTGCCTCACTTAGTGTTGGTTTTGTAAAATACAATAATCTAAATTCTTTGAGCACAGGACAACTTCCCAAAAAGTGACATATGTTTCCAATTTCTTTTAAATTGCACAAGGAACATGTTTTATCTCCAGTTTGATGTGTACTTCCATTAAGCCATAGGAGGTCAGCACGAGCCTTAAAAATCCAACTAGTCATTTTCCTCTGATATTTATCATCACAGTAAGTAACGCCTCTAGTGTAATCAAGATGTTTGTATATTTGATTTTCACTGGATACTGCACTTATATTTCGCCATATTTTCAACGAGCTCTAAGTCGCAGTGTTGTACCAGCCTCTTTATATCCTCATGCCAAAATACATTTTTTCTAATTATTTGCTTTGTCAGGATATGTGGCAAACTACTTGCGTCATAGTCAAACATGACTCGCTGAATATATTTGAGGTGCAGATTGAGACCATATAAATATGCCACTTCAACACCAGTTTCTAGGTATAGTGTGTAATTTGGTGCGCAGTCTGGTAATTGTAGAATCCGTTTGATGAAAAATCTTTGCAACATATTAGTTTCGTTGAACCATGCATAGCCCCATACTTGCGCTGCAACCATTTGCATTGCCCTCGCAGTGGATTGGAATAGGTTCCACTTGCTACTCAAGTTTATATTCGGCTCATCATAGAATGTATTCCAAGTTGAATTGGTCGCTCCCTTTGCTTCTACATTTCTGTTTTTTATATGTGATCCAAATGGCATTCGTGGTGTTAGGATTACGCCTAGATATTTATATACTTCGAAGTGATTTTTATAAGGTTGGATTTGTAAAACCATTGTTCTGAAGCAGCCAATCTGCGCCCATTTCTAAAAACCATTATTTCTGATTTGGACATGTTTACTTCTATAGAGTCCACCTTCCAATTGATCATGAAGATCATTAAGGTACAACGTAAAAAGCAGAGGGGAGAGTAGACAGCCTTGCTTTACGAGACTATAAGTTTGGAACTCCTCAGAAATTTCAGTATTAGTCCACACAATGCTTTCGAGAAAGTTCGCAATTTTGGTTGATATGCCCATAGTTTGTAATTTGTAAAGCAATAATTGTCTATGAACTCGGTCAAATGCTGCTTTGAAATCCACAAAGAAGCAATATACTTTTTTCCTTCCGGCAATTTTTAGATTTACTATGGACGCTAAATTGTATACGTTATCTACAGTGGAATAATTTTTCCGAAACCCAGCTTGAAATTCATTTAGAATTTTATTTTCTTCTATCCACGAAACAGGACGTGCATTTATAATACCCAGTAATATTTTTGCAGCGCAATTCATGAAGGATATCCCTCGATAGTTCTCGGGTGCATTTGGATCTCCTTATTTAAATAATGGGAATATTACAGAGGTTTTGAAGCAATCAATATCGGTGACGTCATCGAGGATTTTATTCTATACCGAAGCCAATTTATGAATAAAGTTATCAGATGCATTTTTAAAAAACTCACATGTAATCCTATCTTGTCCTGGAGCTTTTTCTGGACTAGTTTTTTGTAGCATTGATAATATTTCGTCCGGTGTGAAAGGTTTATCAAGCTCAAAATTTGCTATTTCATTAACAGCGTATTGAATAGGTGCAATATTTTGCGAAGGATTCAGCAAAGTTTCGAAGTACCTCTTAAAGTCTTGTGCGTTAATATGTGTTCCGAACTGAGGTTGAGCATTTCTTATTTCCTTTGCCACAATTCACCAGTCCTTGCTGCTTTAAATACTGTTGATTTTTATTTCTTGTTTTTCATAGTATAAAAATTGCTTATCATTGCACATCCTTTCATATTTTTCTTTGCTTTTGGTATAATTAATATTATCCCCAATACTCTGCGTTCTCCTATATTTTTTCAGATTATCAAATACCAAGTCCCTTTGCCTTATACATTGCGCATCAAACCATTTGTTTTTGACTCTATTGTTTCCCTTCTGAAATTGTACTGGATTTGAACATTTGATTACTCTACACATGTCATTCAAACTTATGTCTGGTTGTTGCAACATTGATCTCTCCAAGTTGTAGTTCAATTTCTGATTATATGCTTCTTTAAGCGAATCTTTCCATTTCAGTTTAGGTAGAAGGTTCATACTTTGGATATTAAACCCATCTACTTTTACGCTTAAAACCAAAGAGATTGGCATGTGATCGGACCATATTGCAATTTCCACCGAAATTTTTTCAACTTGATCAAGCATTTCATAAGATATTGCGCAGATATCATTAACCGACTGACCCATATTGCTTATGTATTTAAATGCTCCTTCTCTGTCGCCATTGGTTCTTCCATTTAAAATGAGTAGGCTGTTATCCTCGCAGAATTTCAAAAACTCCCTTCCTTTACTGTTTACTAGTTTGTCCTGTGATTCTCTACCATGTGTGCCAGCAGTAAAACTGTTAATCAAACAATTGTGTACAATTTGTTGCTCTTCGCCTATACGAATATTTAGGTCGCCAATAACTAGAGGATTAATTGGGTCGTGTTGCATTAAAAGGTCAGAGACTACACTAAATTCCTTTTTCCAGCACGTTCCTCTTATATAAAGTGGTACAATAGTGAACTTTTGCTGGCCACTTCTTTCTCGAATTATTTTGACATTATCAAGCTCATCAAATTTGTGTTCGATTCCATGTTCCTTTAAAGCTTTTCTTACTCCATTTAACTGTCCGCCAACTGCTCTGCCGAATCTATTAGCTCTTGTCGCTGGTTTCCATTGTGTATAAAAACCCGTAAATAATTAACGTACTCAAAGAATTCCCTATGCAATAATTTACTTTTAAGGCCGTGTACATTATAAGCTTAAATTTGAATTTTTAAAACTTTATTATATTGTGTTGTGTTTTCGTTTTCTTCATTTATTTCCCTTACAGTGTACCCTAGTTTTTTGAGCGGCTATTAATTTGGTATTTCTTCTTCAAACGATATGTTAATATTCTGCAGTTTTTTTCGCGTACAAGTTTTTTAACAAGTCTTCCGCTGGCTGCCCGTTAAAGACAAGTATTTTATTAGAATTATAATAAAACCATTTATTTTCAATTTGCATTCTATCATTTCGTACCATGATTTTTATCTTTTTCCAACAGCAAATTTGTTAGTTCTAATAAAACTTGTTTGTTTTTTTTGCTTTTCTGCTGTTAAGTCTCTTTTTATATATATTCGTGATCCTGCCAAATATTTTGTATTTTTAAAAATTTTTTCTACCATTTGTTGAGTCTCCACCCTTCAGTACGGCTGGTGGCGATAGCTACTTGCACTACTTACATGGACTACTTACTGGTGGCGATCGCCACCTTATCGCTTTACAAGTAAGTACCGAGGTTAGTACCTCCGACAGGGTACCGACCATAGTACCGATTTGGTATAGCGAGATCACTCCCAAGGTAAACGACGCGTCGCGACGTACACACAGACTGTTTTGACGAAATACGATGCAATGACAAAATGGAAAATATCAATATGTATATGTGCGTGCTCGAAATTACACTAACAATTTGCAGGCAGGTCACTTATGTTCTTCCTACTTTAACACTTTTTTTTGTGTTCTGCTTTATCGCTGCCGAAAAAGCGTTCGACGTTGTGACAGTTTTCTGATGAGGCTTTAGTTATTATTGTGGACGCTGCTGAGTCTAACGCGTTT
Source organism: Lordiphosa clarofinis (assembly GCA_018904275.1). Lineage (NCBI taxonomy): Eukaryota > Metazoa > Arthropoda > Insecta > Diptera > Drosophilidae > Lordiphosa > Lordiphosa clarofinis. Next base: position 232,150 of record JAEIGQ010000253.1, read on the forward strand.
GTTGCGAAAATAATTATTTCTGAGCCGTGATAAATAAAATAATTTTGTTAGGATATGTTTACTGTTATATCTGAAGCCAACAAAGGTAAGAATAGAGCATATAAATATGATTTCTTGAGCACTGAGAATAGAGCAAGGGCTCCCTGCTCAAATACAAAAAAATACAAGCTTCTGCAAATCGCCGAATGCGACGCGATGTCTTAACAATTTTTATGGTGCTGTACTTGGTATGAGAATGTACTATATTTTAGAAATGCTGTGCAATTCGTTGCTTTGTTTTTTTTTTAAATTCTATTTCCACGCGCGGTCCAACAGTACGGAAACTGCTGCGCAATGCTAGCTTCAGAGAAAGCAAGTTTTCAAAAAGCCCAGTGGCGATTACACAACTGGCTTAAATGAAGAATATAATGAAGAAGTTAATAATTATGATGAAGAAAAATTCGAAATAAAATGAAATAATATTAATATAGTAGTAATACAAACAAAAGAAATAAAAATAAAAATAGAGGCAAGCTAACTTCGGCTCGACCGAAGTTTATATACCCTTGGAGCTTGATATGTGGCTGACAGTTTGTATGGCAGCTATACTATATAGTAGTCCGATTTCGACAAATCTTGTTGAAATTATGTAAAATCATTGAAAACTTATAAATACGAGCGTTGGGAGCGATAGCATTGAAAACAAAAAAGTTTTTCTCACAAAAACTAGTTTTTCAACCGATCGTTCCTATGGCAGCTATATGCTATAGTCATCCGATCCGGCCGGTTCCGACAAATGTGCAGCGTATTTGTACCAACAGACTTCGTGCAAAGTTTGGTTAAGATAGCTTTAAAACTGACGGACGAGATAGCATAGAAACAGACGGACAGATGGACAGACGGACGGACAGACGGACGGACGGACGGACAGACGGACAGACGGACAGACGAACATGGCTATACCAACTCAGCTCGTCACTTACTTATCTTTATGACGGTATGTTAATTGCATAACCACCTAGTGGGTACCTACACTAGTGCGAATTGGAGGTACTTACAGAGGTGTGACCAGGGTACTGTCTGGAGGATCTTACGGTACAACTTACTTGGGGGTACTTACGGTAAGTACTTACAGCAAGTGCGTACGGTAAGTACTTACGGTACCACCACTTGTCGGTACTTACCCCAGTACTTACATGTAAAGCGAAGAGGTGGCGATTGGTTCCCCCCTAGGACATGCCCTGCAAAAAGTAAGTAGTGAATTGCATTGCTGGTGGATTGGGCGGTAAGTACCGGTGGTTACTAGTAAGTACCGAATTCTACACCCATGTACTAGTACAGCGTACACAGAGAAAAAAAAAATTCAAAAGCTACACGGAAATGTAGAATTTCTACACGTTTCGACCGGGTTTTTCAACCCACTATTTTTGTGTAGCTTTTCTAAACGCCGCGTGTTGCTTTCTGAATTCCACACGGCGCGTTCAGGTTTTCCACACGCGCGTTTGGCTTTCTGAATTCCACACGGCGCGTTTAGGTTTTCCACACGCGCGTGTGGCTTTGTCATTTCAACACGCGGCGTGCAAAAAAGCTACACGAAAGTAACGGGTTGTAAATCCCGGTCGAAACGTGTAGAAATCCTACATTTTCGTGTAGCTTTTTAATTTTTTTTTTTTAACAAATTTAGATTTTTTTACTTACTCTGGTAGATTTGAAATCCCGGCTTCTTGGACTGAAACACGATTGGAGTGATGGCTTAGACGTCTCCGCCACGTCACGCGTGTAAGGCAAGGCCTCTAAAACATTGCTTGTATTGAATCTGCTAAAGGCACAATCCAATATTTGCTTGCTTGTAATTCTCAAGTTCTAATTCAACGCTATTGCTATTTATATAAGGCAACAGAAATTCGAGCACGATTCGTGTAATTATTTAACACGCAGCGTTAAGATTTTGTAAATCTAAGCGTTCATTTAGAAATCCCACACGCCACGTGTGGCATGCAGTTTGCTAAACGAAAAATGTAAGAATTTAGTACTGATTGAAATGCAGCTTTTCGTTTAGAATTTACACACGCGCGTGTAGCATTTCAATATCTAAACGTCAATGTTGAAAACCTAAACGTCCGTGTGGTAATCAGATTGCTGCATGAAAAATGAAGAAATATTAAGGGAAACAAGCTGATTTTCAAATGTCGTGTAGTCTTTGCTTTTGCACACGTAGCATTTAACTTTTCAACATTTGCATTTAGATTTTTAATTCCTACACGCCGCGTGTAACTTTTGCACACGTCCCGTGTGGCTTTCTGAATTCTACACGCCGCGTGTGCAATTTAACAGGGCGAAATACGTAGCGTTTAGGTTTGACGTTTCTAAACGCGCCGTGTAGCCAACTTTGTTTTCTCTGTGTACTGAAGGGCAGTTCAGCTATTAAACCTCTTTTGTTATCTCTTTCATAAAGGACACGGGTTTGATTAATTTTTATATCCGTAATTTTTAGTTTCTCGTTGCAAAGCTTATGAATATCTGCCATTGGTGTACTTTCTTTGGGCAACCCTTTAATTATGACGTTGTTCCGCTTACTCAGTTCAATAACTCTGTTTAATTTAATCCGATCCAACTCTCTATTTTTCCTAAGTTCGGCCACTTCCAGTTTAAGCGCACTATTCTCAGCTTGTACCGCCTCAACTTGTTGGCTAAGTCAGAAGTAATACGCCGCAATATTTTCAGAAGCTCATTTAAAACAGAGCTCGAAATATTGAACACAACTGCCCAGCTGGCTAATTCCTCGCGCAGAGATTTCATTTCACACTCGGAACCGTCAGACTCTGAGTCGTCATTGTTGTCTAAATTGTACCCATCATAATCCACAAAAATTTACTCCAACTGAATACCGGAATTCACAGATATTGCTTCAATGGTATATTTCTGTTCACCAAGCTCCGATGCCAAAGATTCACTACAGCGTCGTTTCTTGGCTACCAGTGCATTCATTATTTTTGGGGTTTCATTGCGGCTGGATCTTCCGACACTCATTTTGTAATTTTTTTTTTTAACTTTGAAAATTGTACAAACCACTATTTAATTTTTAATATTATTTTGCAAGCACGCCCTTTACTTTTATTTCACAACTGAATGAACTTGTAAATTCTCTGTCGTCTTGCTTATCGCATGATTTTGGCATCCCGTTATTTGCAGAAAAAGAATCAACGAAAAGAACATTTTCGATTACTTACCTACTTCAACTCCGAAAATGACCAAAAATAAGTGCTTTTTATGAGCCCGTGCTTAGAGAGCACTAAATGTGCTCCGAAAACCCTGAAATTTATGTGTTTACTCAAAAAACGCTCTTAAGCTCGACTCTTTTTAGTCACATAATTTGGAGCGCTCCGAACTTTGCTTGCTGGGAAGCGAGATCCACGCACACGCACCCAGGGAGCGATCTACCTCTCTCCCCCCCGCTGCCCACAGACCTACGATGAGCCGAATGACCTACACGGCAGAGGCCGGCACGAGCCAAAGCGCGGGCGTACCCACACATCGATCGTCAGGCAAGGGTTGAATGCGTTAGAGTGAGATGGAGCTAGCAGCGGCGACAAAGATGCAAAAATTCGGGAGCAGCGATCAAGGCAGAAGAAGGATATAGCTGACTTTTTGGCAGCCGCGAGTTTGACTGGAGTTTGACCGATCAAAAAGTGCGGAAGCAAAAGTGGCAGGACAGGCCAAAAAGAAAAAGCAACGACACTGACGGGGACGGATTAGGGTCAGCTAGCCAACAAGGCTTGACAAAAGAATCGAGATTAGGGACAACAAATCAAATTTATAATGTCTTAACAAAATCTTTGTCTAAGTTTCCGGAGTGTGTGTGTGTGTGTCTGTGGCCTCTCAGTTCAAGTTGAGCCCGCGGTGATAGGTCAACCAACACCAGGAGGGGTAGGAACAGTTACCCCGAATCCGTTCCGAGGATCTCTGCGGACCAGTGGTAGCTGTCGTCCTGGGTTTTCCGTGACAGCTAATATCCTTTCGGCTTCACTATTAATTGGGTGTATTTGTGTTTGTTTTTATCCTTGGAGTCCGTTCCGAGCGTCTCTGCGGATCGGGGATTGACTATACTGACTCTGACTGGAAGTAGAACTGGTAGTGGCTGTCATCTCGGGCTTTCCGCGACAGCCTGTCAGATCTGTTTCAAATCGCAGGCAAAGTTGGAGCCACTCGTCATTGGTGTGGATGTAGGTAAAAATAAATGTCCTCCCATTTCACATTAGGTCAAACATCCCCTTTATCTGTGCGAAAGTGATAAGAATCAAAGTGTCGTTTTATTTTTGTTGTTGTTGGTTTTTAATAGAAAATGCTTCAAAAAAAGAATCGTGATGTCTGTTTGTCCTAAGAATAGACTACCGTTACACAGCTGTGCGTCAAAGTCAATCGATGCAATTTTCTCTAAATATGTGCCTGCGAGGTTAGTTTTGCTTGATCAGTTTTAAGTGCGTCTTACTGGTATTGTGTTGCTGATAATTCATTGGTGTAAAATGGAAAATGAAGAGACACATAAGTATATAAGTGTAAAATTAAAACTGCTGTAGTAGTATTAAGGAGTAGTATTAAGTAATGTGCAATAACCGTTAGTTTAAGTATCATAAGTATCATAAGTGGCTCGGCCATCTCTAACAATATCTTGTTGTCTCACTTGCACACTCACATATGCAAGCGAAACTACAAGAAGCAGAACTGTAAAAGAAGAGAAATAAAGAACCATTCGAGTTTTGGCGTTTAAATTGAGCAGTCCACAGATCAGAAGTTGGATAAATTTCGCGTGTCTAAAAAAAAAAAAAAACAAAATTTTTCACTCGCCCTGAAGAATGAAAAAAACTCAAGTAAAAAATTAAGTAAATATAAATGTCGGCCATTAACTTCAGTTTAATTCTATTAAAAGACTTGAAAATTTGGTGCCAACAAAATAAAATTAAATCAAGTGGTACAAAAGCCGAACTTATTCAACGATTGGCAAAAGACCCACACATCACAGAAAAGTGTATAAGTGACTTAACCAACAAAATCATGCCTAAGACGCCAAAGAACAAAAAGGGCAGCAACATGGATTGCCAAGCCATAGACAAAAAATGGACGAAAAATTTTCAATGACGCAGTTGCAGAAAGTTCTGGAAAAGACGAAAAAATTCACGGCGTCAGCGACAAGACGGCGCCGACGCGCAGTTGCACCGAAGACGAAAACGTGCAGGCAAAGGCAGAAAGCAACGTAGAGACCAACAACAACGACAAAGAAAAAAAGGAGGCGACAACGTAAGCAACAACGACAACGTAAGCAACAACGACAACGTAAGCAACAACGACAACGTAAGCAACCACAACGTAAAGAAGATGGGCAAAATCGATGACGACGTAGATGATATCAATAACGATGAGTTGGATCCGATAATGGTTCAAAAAAATGAACTGGAACTGGAGATCTGGGGTAAACAACAACAACTAGAAGAGCTAAAGAGCAAGATGGCAGCGCTGGAACTAAAAACCAAAACAAACCAAAACAACAAAAATAAATTCAGCATTCAGTTTGAAACACTTAAAGATTTCATCCCAGTATTTGACGGTGAAAACCCAGCAAACATATGGCTTGCACAAATAAGTAGTGTGCGCAAGCGATACAATGTTGAAGACGACATTTTACGTGCACTAATGTGTAACAAAATCAAAGGGAAAGCACAGCAGTGGTTACATTCAACCCCTATGTACCTCACTGGATCGGTAGACGAACTCCTAATGGAACTGGATAACAAGTTCAGCACAAAGCTAACCAAATTGGCTACTCGCCAGAAACTTCATAGTCGCATATGGCAAGCTGGAGAACCATTTGCCAAATACTTCAATGACAAACTTATTTTGGGAAACATTCTCAAACTGGAAGACGACGAATTTATAGAGTATGTGATTGATGGCATACCAGATGTAAATCTACGAAACACGGCAAAATTACATTCTTTCAATTCGAAGTCGGAGATACTCCAAGCATTTTGTGGCATTGAGCTGCAACCTCCAAAGCTACCGACATTATCGGTACAAGGTAAAGGTCAGTTCAACGAAACTAACAAGATGACTATGAAGAAGGAGACAAAGTGCTACAACTGCAACAGCATGGGGCACGTAGCTAGTGAGTGCCGTAAGCCAAAACGTCAAGATGGAGCTTGTTTCGCCTGCGGTAAATTTGGTCACCAGGCTAAAGAATGCGATCTGTATAAGAAGACCAAGGAAAAGGCTCAATACAATGACTACGTAAGGTGTTTAAGCATCACATTCCAAACTGATCATTTAAAATATATTTCTTTTTTCCTAGAATGCCTCATAGATTCGGGGAGCCCCATAAGTATTATCAAGCAGTCATGTATCCCGAATAAAGTTAAAATTGAATTAAAAGAAATCAAAAGTTATGTTGGAATAAATCAAAGTAAATTAAGAATCCTTGGATATATAAAATGTTCAGTTAAATTTGCTAATAAAATCATCACGATTAATCTTATGGTGGTTGACAACGAATCTATGGGATATTCAGTCGTGTTGGGCAGAGATTTCTTAGAGAAAAGTAATACAAGTTTAGTTGCTCTAACTAATAAACCTGACTTAAAGTCATTAAGCATCGAAAATTATGGTACAAAAGGAAAATGTATGAATAACAAAGAGTTTGATAATGTACAACGGCAGAATATTGGAAAAGATAGTACTGTAACCTTAATTAAGGAGGAGATGAAAAATAATGTAGCAAGTGAAGATAGTTTTGAAAAGCAAATTTTGTCTATCGAGTACGGTGGAGAAAATATGGAATACGAAGTAGGAGAACAATTGAGTTTCGAAGACAAGGTCCATTTTTCAAAACTATTTGAGGAAAAGTATGTTAAACCGAAACGACCATCGGAACCAATGATTAAATGTGAGATGAAAATATCCCTTGACAGTCCAAAAGTTTTTAATTGCGCACCCAGAAGACTTTCTTATGCAGAAAAGGAAAAGGTTCAGAACATCATAGATGAATTATTGAAGAAAGGCATTATACGTCCAAGTGAGTCCGAGTACGCCTCAGCCGTGGTATTAGTTAATAAGAAAACAGGCGATACAAGAATGTGTATGGACTTCCGACCTCTAAATAAGTCTACGATTAAAGTAAAGTTTCCGATTCCACTCATAGACGACCTACTAGACAGATTAGTCAACAAGAGGATATTCTCGAAGCTAGATTTGAAAAATGGCTATTACCATGTCTATATGCACAAAGATTCTATTAAATACACTGCATTCACTACACCGTTAGGTCAATATGAATTCCTAAGAATGCCCTTTGGACTCACAAATGCTCCATTCATATTCCAACGATTTATAAATAAGATATTTGATGACATGGTGAAAGAGGGAAAAGTTATTATTTACCTCGATGACATAATGGTAGCCACAGAAAATGTTCAAGAGCATATGTTGATATTAGAAGAAGTGTTTAAACGTTTGGTAGACAATAAACTCGAGCTACGACAAGACAAATGCAGTTTTTTCCAAACCGAAGTTAAATACTTAGGATATATGATATCTGAAAATGGAATAAAAGCAGATAACGAGGGAATTAAAGCGATACGAGACTTTCCAGTGCCAACAAAGGTACAAGAAGTTCAAAGTTTTTTGGGCATGTGCTCATATTTTCGACGATTTATTAAGGATTTCTCCATTATGGCGAAACCTCTTCACGACTTAACAAAGAAAGAGAAGAAATTCGAAATCGGTTCAGATGAGCTAGAAGCATTCAATACGCTCAAAGCCAGAATGGTAGAAGCACCTATTCTGGCACTATATGACCCAAAAGATGAGACAGAACTACATTGTGACGCAAGCTCAATAGGTTTTGGCTCGATTTTATTGCAAAAGAAAAGTGATAATAAATTACATCCAGTATTTTATTTTTCCAAACGAACAACGGAAGCGGAATCCAGATATCATAGCTTTGAACTGGAAACGCTGGCAATCATATATGCTTTGAAGAGATTTCGAGTTTACCTCCAAGGGATTCCATTCAAAATTGTAACAGATTGTAATTCTCTTACACTAACGCTCAACAAAAAAGATCTGAACCCAAGAATAGCTAGATGGGCTTTAGAGCTGCAAAATTATGATTATCAACTAGAGCACAGAGCAGGATCAAGAATGCAACATGTTGATGCGTTGAGCCGATGTAATACAATATTAACGATCGAAGATAACACATTTGAGGACAATTTGGTAATATGTCAAAGTAAGGATGAAAAACTGATCAAAATAAGAGAGATGTTAAGTGAAACTGAGCATAATCTTTACGAAATGAGAAACGGGATAATATACAGAAAAGTTAAAGACGATTTGGTATTTTACGTCCCAGAAGCTATGGAAGAGCATGTACTATTTAAGTACCATAATGAAATGGGCCATGTTGGAACAGACAAAGTAACAGAAAATATAAGTCGAAGTTATTGGTTTCCTAATATTAGGAAGAAAGCAGACGAACATATTAAAAATTGCCTAAAATGTATAGCTTTTTCGAATAAAAATGGCAAACAAGAAGGATTCCTTCATATTGTTCCAAAAGGTAATATACCTTTCCAGGTAGTACATATCGATCACTACGGTCCGATAAATAGTAAGGAAACGGCAAAAAAGCACATTCTGGTGATAGTAGATGGCTGTACAAAGTTCGTGAGGCTCTACCCAACTAAGACAACCAAATCAAAAGAGGCTATAGATGCACTTAAAGACTACTTTAGGGCATATAGTAGACCAGCACATATAGTATCAGATAGAGGATCATGTTTTACTTCAGACGAATTCGAGGAGTTTTTAAAGGATAATAATGTTAATCATATAAAAGTTGCGACAGGATCACCTCAAGCTAATGGACAGGTAGAACGGATTAACAGGGACTTAGGGCCAATGATAAGTAAGTTAATAAACGCAGAGGAAAATGAACAATGGCATAAAGTATTAGGAGAAGTTGAATATTCCATGAATAATACTGTACACAGGAGTTTAAATGAACACCCAAGCATTATGTTATTTGGTACAGGACAAAGAGGTAAAGTGATAGACAGTGTAAAAGAAAATGTAATAGAAAATGAACAACAAAGTAAAGATCGAAACGTAGAGGATATAAGAAGTAAAGCAGAAGAAACACAAAGTAAAGTTCAAAGTTATAACAAAATGTACGTAGATGCAAAGAGACAGAAGCCTATTGAATACAAAGAAGATGACTATGTGATGATTAAAAATTTTGATTCAACGGTTGGAGTGTCAAGTAAATTAATCCCAAAATTTAAAGGTCCATACAGAATATCCAAAGTTTTAGACAACGATAGATATTGCATAAAAGACATTGAGGGATTTCAACAATCACAAAGGCCATACCAAGGAATTTGGGCCGTTCATAATATGAAACCGTGGTTAAAGCTTAAAGAATCTAAGGAAAACAATGAAGAAATAGAAGATGATAAAAGTAAAAGTAAAGATGATCAAATAAATTCAGATGAAAATTGTACAATTGTAAACAACAATGTCAAACAGAAAAGTAATGTTATAAATATAAAAGATAAAAAAGAAACAATGTCAAGCATGGTAACAAGAAGCATGTCAAGTAGGATCAGGAGATCCTAAAAAGTCAGGACGGCCGAGCTGTAGTAGTATTAAGGAGTAGTATTAAGTAATGTGCAATAACCGTTAGTTTAAGTATCATAAGTATCATAAGTGGCTCGGCCATCTCTAACAATATCTTGTTGTCTCACTTGCACACTCACATATGCAAGCGAAACTACAAGAAGCAGAACTGTAAAAGAAGAGAAATAAAGAACCATTCGAGTTTTGGCGTTTAAATTGAGCAGTCCACACTGCTTTATATTTATGTCGGTACATTCTTAAATAACTCAATAGGCTACATCACCTCGGAAGTGTAGAATTATTTTCAAATTTTTACCTTCCGTAAGCCGTAACAAAATTTGGCCCCATTTGGCATGTTTCAAATAAATACAAATAGTTTAAGAAAAATGTAATAAGTTCTTTGCAATTTATTTCATAGAGCGATTTTTTGCGTTTTACGAGTAATTCCATTTTTTGTAGGTAACTTCTGCATAACAAAAATCGATTTGTTTGAAATATGGCGGATAGAATGCACAAAAAGGAAAAATTGAATGCCGTTTTCAAACATGTGGTTGACAAAATTCGAATTGATTCAATTTCGAATAAAATGGAGAAACACATAAGCCAGAACATAAACTTTTATTGCTTAAGATCAGCTCAGAACTGGAAAAAGTCTCACAGAAAGATAAATATCTTTTGGACCAAAATCGTGCTTGGCTAAAAAAATTTGATCCCAAAAAAAAATGGAAATTCCTACCGTTGTTGGACGTCCACTTCTGCCAATCAGTGCCAAATCAGAATTTGGAAAAAGAAAAGAATCCGCAGAACTTGCAAAAAAAACAGCTGATACTAATCTTCCCGTTCGTGCAGCAGCAACTTTAGCTCGTAAACAAGGTGATGCCGATTTGGCTGCAGTCCTTAAAGAAAGTATGGAAAGCCCAACAAAGCCGTCAAAAATACGCAATATTTGCAATAAAGACCCCCAATTCCACTTTCTGCAGATGAAGCTTTAGCTTTCCTTCTTGAATATAATTTTTCAAAAGACCAGTATAATGCAATGCGCTACGAATGCAAATTAAGAAACTGCACACTACAGTAAAATTACAGCAGCCAAATTGAAATCAGGGTATAATAGCAAATGAGGCCCTCGCAAAATTTTCGTTGGTATCTATTTTACTGCATACGGCTGAAAAAATTGTTGAGATGCAAAAATAAGTTTTTCAAGTTTTTTCGATTCAAATTATTCAAATTAAATAGACGCTTACAAAACGAAAGCGTTCCACCCTTCCACCTGAAGTCATTCAACTAATATGTTGCAGCGAAGCCATGGAAGAGCTTCACATTAGCAATAAAGACGAGAAAACTAATAAAAGTGAAGAGGAACTTTTTGATTTATGTTTAGAAAATGAATAAGATTTAAGCGATTAATAAATGTTTTAAAATATAAAAAAAAATGGTGGGTTAATTTTAATTTTTGGTCGTTAATGGGTTAAATTCCAGTTTTTCTTACAAATTTATTCTAACTTATGATATTCTTACAGGTTTTAGTTTAAATGGCACGATTTTGTAGTGGTTATTAATTTCGCACAGAAAAAGTGGTCATTTGACCTATAGTGCATTTGCGGATTTTGCCGCCCCAAGCTTTTTAAAAGTTCTTGTACTTTATAAATAATTTTGTTAGTGACCCTGGGCGTGACTGAGAAATACCCCAGCAGAAAACTTCTTTACAATATATTTCATTACAATTAAAAGCGAGCAAGCGAACTTCGTCTGCGCCGAAGTTTTTATACCCTTGCAAGTGTTAGTTTTCTAAATATATTTTAATATATTTTAAAAAATAATTGTACCTTTTAACATTGTTTAATCGTATTCCTGCTAATAAAGAAAGGAAATTTATTGATTGCTGCTGGTTTCTGTAAAGTTTATTGAACATTCATTCATTGATTGGAGATATCCGCGAACAACTTCGAGATTAGGTATCCAAATTCATCGGGAGAACAATTTTTTAACGCAGAATTTAATGAGCTTTTATAATAAACTTTAAGAAAATAACGCATAGTATAAAATAGTGAAACCAGTGGAGGTCAAAGTATAAATTTAGAAATAAAAATTTAAAATACCAGATCTGTAGCCCGCATTTCTCAGCCATCGCGGTAAATCACTATAACCCATGAATAAAATATGTTGGACTCTTCTCGTCGCTATCAGAATTGGCAAGTTTATAAACAATCGGATGGTCCATTCGTGAGCTGTTTCAAGTTAAGTGAGCAAAATGATCAATAAATGGTTTTTGGTCCATGACTTCAGATTTTGGGGGTCCCCGAGGAAAACCAAGTTTGAGGAAGTTTGCGCGACCTGCTCTACAGCATACGCTATGGTTATTTCGCACTGTAGCACTGTGTTATTATTGACCTCTCCATACAACTTATATTTTAAATTTTAATTAAAAATTTTTTCTCCTTGTTTTTTTTGACTGATCTCTACCCACTGTGCGATTTCTTTTGATTTAACTTAACGGTTTTTGTAATTTCTATTTTAAACTGTAAATTTTGCTGTTTGCTCTTATGTTATCATTTTACTTCATGAACATTTGGCTTAGGTTTAACGTGGGAGTGTGAATATTTGAATGTATGTATTTATTATTCATTCTTCATGTTTTACTTAAGGTAGCGAGGGCGAGTATCGCCGTATCGCAAAGTTGCCATTGAGGCACTCTTTTTATTTTCGTTTTATTGGTTATAATTTGCTTTTTTATCGCTGCTACTGCTCTGCTGCTGCTATCGACTGCTGCCTGGCGATTGCTGCTGCTCCTCGATGATGAAAATGTTTGCCCAGATGGCTGAGGCTTCTTTCCAGGTGGGGGTGGATCGCTGTTGATGATGGCCCTTTGGCGTCGTTGTTTGGCGGTTAATCCACCTCTTCTTTTTGGGGTACAAGCCACTGGAATGGCTGTTAATTGCTCCTCCTCCTCCTCTTGTTTTTTTCGAGCAGCCGCCTGGACTGCTGGCTGCCTTGCCCTGTAGTCTTCGATGGATAGAGGTTTTGGTCCAGCCTGTGGACACGCCTCGATTGCTTTTGCGATGGCAATTTTGTGGTCGCTTATGCTCTTCAGGACTTGATAAAACTGACTTGCCGAGGATAGGCAGGGGTTTTTTGTTTTGGTGTGTAGCGTTTTCTTTTTTTTGCCGAATTATGGCAGGATCACCATGTAATAGGCGAGTGGAAAGGTCGGTTTAATTGCGTTTTGTTTCAGGGCAGCAGACCTTGTATTTATACAAATTGTTTACATGCATTCTTATGGCTAGGTATGGTCACATGAGTTAGAGGAGTTCTTATGGCTAATCTTATTGTAAGCTTCAAATAGCTGTGTTTGTTTGTATGCCTCTTCCTTTCTGGTGCATCGTAGTTCTAAATTAGGGGTGCCCAAAACGAGCTTACCAGCGCGCCATGAACAATACACATACACCGAATATATTTCAAACAATAACAATTAAATGAGATATAGAGAGAGAACCGATTCTTGTTTGTGTGTATGTGTGGTCGTTGCTACGCAAATCATACTCGATAGCGCGACAAGCGTTCAGCCGTACGCATAAGCAATTTGTTGTTGGGTTTGAGTTTGCGAGAGACATAGGAGAGAGAGAAGAGAGACACATATGATGTTGTTGTTGCAGGTCAGAGCGCGACAACAACAAAACACAGCGCAGGCATAGAATTTGTTTTTGTTTTTTGCTGGCTTATGGCATGCGCAAATCGAATGCGCGCAGGCTATTCCTTTGCGTAAAACAACAACACATGCGTGTCATGCGCAATAGGCATGGGCGCCCCTGTTCTAAATGTATGCTTAGATTAGCTTATGTTTTGATCTGGCGAAAGCTGTGGTTTGTGTCTATGCTAAGATGAGCTTTTACATGATTATGTTTATATTGGCTCTGCACAGTGGTTCGATGGTCTATAATAATCACTACAAAAGCAATTTTGCGAAAGACTTTAGTGCGAAGTTAGCACCCAATTTTAAAAAGACTAGAATTAGGCGCATACTCATGGTCAGTTGGTAGGAAAATTCTATGCAAAAGATTTAAAGCAATAACTGATATCCCGTTGCCTATTGTTGCCCCAATCTTGCATCACACTATTGAGTCGTTCCTCCCCAAAGTGTGATTTTAGTGGGGAGAATTTGGGTTAAAAGCTAAGCCTAGAAGTAGGCCAGAAAAGTCCTGTAGCCAAAAGCTCCCACTAGGGCTTGATCGTGAAAGAGAAATTGTCCAGAAAGTGAGCATAATTCGATCAGATAACCGAGAGAAATTTGTATCTAGAAATGGTGACTTTCTAACATATTCCGTTAAGGACTTTCTTTTGCCGCGGCAGCAGAACTCTTGATCTTTCCAAACCAAGTGCTCTCCACCGGAATCAAATTAAAGTTTATATTTGGTGCTGTGAAAAAGTTGGTTAAAGTGAACAATTGTGAAGTACATACATATAATATAAACAGCCGCACAGCCGCAGCAGATTGTGGAAAGAAATTCTTTTCCTTTAAAGTTCCACCCAAACAGTGGTAAGTTGGCCTTTAAAGGGCTTGGGTTCTCCCAATACTAATTTCCATCTGAAATTGTCGTTCGAGCCTAGGACAAATTTTTACCTTTTTTTTCGCCTGTTTTACAGGTGTGGCGCTTAGTGCTAATGTCTTAAAGATAGGCACTTTAATTGGTTTATTTTGCCCTGCATGGCCAAAGGTCATCTACTTTTGGATCCACATTGAAGAACAAGATCCAATCTCTCTCTCCAAACCATCGTGCTTTTCAAACCCCTCCCCATGCCTACAAGCGAGACGAACGAGAAAGAAAGCTCCCTAAGCAGAGTTATTTTTACTCCCAGCGCTGGAAGCTCCGCTCAGCGCCGCAGTGTGAAATTCGTCCCCTTGCAGCAAGCGCCGCACCGTGGTCACAAATCCCAAAAACACGGCCAAAAGTCGAAAAACGTTTTTGAATTGGATAAAAGTTTGTACTGGGGGGTTTTCCGAAGTCATAACTTAGAAAAACAAAATGGCGGATCCAATATGGCGGACAATTTCTTCGGAAACGTACTTGATTTGGCTGAAACATCGAAAAACCCGAGGCCAAAATACTTTAGAAAAAGTTGGTTTGGTGAATTGGTGTCAAAATAACAATTTCTTATTCGCTTGAGAGTGGGATCTGCTGGGAGTTTTGACTTATTGTTTTTTAACACGATTTTGCAGAATGTGACCGAAAAAAACCTCTCCTTTTATTAATGATTCACTATATAACATGCATTGTGAATAATAATTTTGAGCAATTCGTTTAAATTGTACTTGCTTTCTAGAGTAGAATCCATTTTTCAGAATCCAAATCGGTTAATTTTTCGCGAATATATGTAGGAAATGGTACAGGAGAGGCTAGGATTAACAAGAGAACAAGAAGCGGTCACACTTCTTAATCCGCTCTCTCTCTGTCCGTTGATGCATGTGTGTGTGAGTGAAGCTGCAGCGCGGGCAGTGCGGCGTAGCTTGTCAGTCGATGCCGGAATCTCAAGAGAGCGAAACATAATTAAAATCGTCAAGCTAAGTTTATGTTATAATCATCCAATATTTGTTAATCTTAGGCAATTCAGTAAATAAACAATAATCTCATTTAAAACATTCGTGTCTTCGATCTTTTGGAAAAGAGGACACCACATATATACGCTTCTAAACGTTGTGGTATTTTCGACGCATGACGAATAAACGTTGAGGCACGCTCGATGCTCACGAATGCAGATCATACCTGAGCCAGGTGGGGATTCTTTCTCCTTATAAACGGTCAAAATACAAATTAGATGTACCACTGCAACTATTCCACTCATTTAAAGTCAATAAAAAAATATTTTGTTTTCCGACTTTTGGCCAGATTTTTCAGATTTGGGACCGTAGTAAGTCGGTTGAGCTGCTGCCATTTCAACCGGGCCCGAATCAGAAGTCCGTAGTGCCGTAGTGACCAGAAGGTGGTGATAAAATCCCCAAACCAATCATATCTCGGGATCGGCGGCCAAACTTCAACATAATCACATTTTGTGAGTGAGTGAGCCAAGCGCCAAAGGCAGCAAGTTACGCTCCTCTCTCTCTCTCTCTCTCTCTCTTCCTTGTGATCGGGTGACCAGATGCCGCCAACGGAGGCGTTCTAATTAAGTCAGTCTAAATTAATTGTTCCTTTTTTTATACCCGTTACTCGTAGAGTAAAAAGGGTATACTAAAGTCGTGCAAATGTATGTAACAGGGAGAAGGAATCATTTCCGACCATATAAAGTATATATATTCTTGATCAGCATTGAAAATGTGGCGGGGTGATTTTGCAGTGCGGTTGCGTGCTGGTGGTCTGGAGGGTGCTGTTGCTTCTTGCAGGTTGTGAGGTGTGCGCAAAGGAATTGGTAGGGGTTTGCTGCTGCGCAAAATGAACTGTGGGGGTAGGAGTTGGGGTAGGTTTTTCCCTAGCGAATTGAAATACGCGTGCACTTCGTTTTAAACTTCAATGACAAGAGAGATTTATTACCTACTTATCGACTATCGAACTATATCTAACAAAGGGTTACCACCGATTAATCAAAGTCTATTAAATATAACTTAACTAAAACGTTGGCAGAGTGAAACGAGGAAACGGAACCCAAACATTCCGCCCCCCTTGCACTAGTTGCAATATTAAGGAACTTCAGTTTACAACTTAGATATATGTTCAGACTTCATGGTTTAATACTAGAGTAACAATAAGACTTCATGGGGTTTCTCTTTGGATGGATATGCATTAGTTTGGATCGGACATTTACATTCTGCAGGAACAAGACAGAATCCAGCCGAACGCTGTATTGTCTGCCACTGGGAGTCCAGCAGTACTGGGAAGGACTCCAGCTCGGATGATGTCAGCATACACGTCGGCTCCCAGGATGATCGCAACCGTAGCTGGACGATAAGACTTATCGTCGGACAGGGTTATGTGCTGAAATTTTTCACATACCCGAGCGTCTATCTGTGTGGTCGGCGTACGCACATGGAGCTGTGGGTCGATTTTAAACACCACCTCCAACCTGAACTCCTTGTCTATCTGGGACCGGAGAACTGCTGTACAGGCCTCCTCGTGACCAATCCTCACGCTCTTCAGCCGGAACGCTTTAGCGATTGAGGCATTGATCAACGAGACGGGCTTGCAGGAATCGATTAGCGCTCTCGTCTCGTAAGTGGTCGATCCATTGTCGATCACTATCGTAGCGGTTGGCAACACCTGAGGGTTCCGGTGTTGCAGCAGTGTGGTCAGTGATGGAGATTGGAGTGGATTTTCAGATTGGGGGCGTGTATGCTGAACTGTTGGGGCCGTGGATGGGCCTGAAGACCGAACAGATGAGCCAGTTCGTGTTTGGGAAGACGGTGCAAGTGACCCAGTGCTTGAACGAAAAGATCGGACAGTCGAGGAAGACTTCCCTCTGGTCTTCACGAAGGTGGAGAATCGTATGGTGGTCGCTGTGGCATATGCGGCACTTGGCACCACTTCGGCAGGAGCTCCCTCAATGCTGGTGAGCCAAACAGTTAGAGCAGTACTGGTTGATCAGCACTGCTCTTAGCCGCTTCTCAGCGCTCAAACGGCGGAACTGCTTACATCTCTTCAACGGGTGGATGCCTCGGCAGACTCGGCAGCGGTAGGATTGAATACCTCGAGTACATCTGCGTTCATTGGCTAGCTGGTTGTTTCGCTTCTGTGGGGCCATCTTGGATCAGGCAAGGAGTCTACATAGAAAACGAAAAGGATTACTATTTAATCTAGATATTTTTCTTGATGGAAGTGGAACTGGATAAAGTAGGACTGAGTTTCTGGCTCTTTTTGGAAACCGCGGACAGTACGGAGAGCGGAGAGCACGAAAAATCTTTTGCGTGAATAATTTAGCAGAATCGAAGCTATTAACAATTGAAAAAGGTGTTGGACATTTCGCATAGGAGGAATTTGATTCCGATTCAACAGAAGTGACAGAACCGGAACTCAGGGATCTGGACTGCCTTTGAGCCATATGTTCAGGGTCGCGGAATGGAAGCGCTAATATCCCGTGAGTTGGCTGAACGAAGTGCTGTTCGCATTTAGTATTGCTCTCTCTCACCGGTCGTACTGGTGGATCCTCCACCTCACCAAAATTTGTGAGATATGTTTCTAGAGGACCATCTTTGTTTACGGAAACTCGAGTGAAGAAAGAAGAAATAGATATTGAAGCGTGCGATGGAACAGGACCTGTTATAACCCAAACAAAGATAGATTCTTGCCCCATGAGAGTTCGACATATGTTGGAACGGAAACCACTGAGCATAATTGACGGAAGAATGTCAGCTCCAATAAGCACGTCAATTGGCTAAAACTGCCTCAAATGCCTGTTGGCATTCTGTCGTCCATTCCCATGCTGACTTCTTTTTCAACAAAGCGTTGAGCGGATGAACAAGTGTAGCAAAATCTGGGACAAATCGCCTATACCAGGATGCCATTCATAAGTATTATAGCAACTCATTTGTGTTTGCTAGGGGCTTCAATTTGGCAATCGTCGCTACCTTATCTGGAACGGTTCCAATTCCTTCACTGGTTATTCTTTGTCCTAGGTATTGCATATCTTTTTTAAAGAAGTGACACATATCCTTATTTATTTTCAGGTTTGCTTCTATAAGTCTACGAAATACTTCCTTCAAGTTCTTCATATGCTCCTCCAACGTTCGGCCGGAGACAATGATATCGTCCTGATACGCAAAAGCATGCGGAAAGGGGAATAACCCTTTTCCCCGCACTGTAAACGCCGTCATTGGGCGACTCTTTTCTTCTAAAGGAATCTGCACATACCCATCTTTTAGATCTAAGTTACTTATGTAATTTGCCTCTCGTAACTGATCTAGGATGTAGTTAACTGTGGCATAGGATAGGCATCCTTTATAGATTTTGCGTTAACCAGTCTAAAATCCACCCATAGCCTCCATTTCCCTGTTTTCTTCTTTACCATCACCACTGGAGAGCTGTGGGGACTATTTGATTTTTCTTAACTTCTGCTTAATAGGTTGATCATCTCTCACTCCCACTTCCCTACACCGGCCCTTGTGAGGCACTTTAGTTCTTTACAGACTTTCCTGTTTCCGAATACGAACTCCAATTTTAATTAAAATATACAGGGGTGCCACAGAATTCACTAGCGATTTGGCTTCTAGCGATTTGCCAAATCGCTCGAATATTTTCGCCATACCACAGAACTTCAAGCGATTTAATTTTTTTAGCTTGTTCACAAACCCTTTCGAACTTGACCGCGGGGTAGACACCCCGCAAGTGAAAAACTAAATTGAGCCTTTTCATGTGATTTTTTATTTATGTTTTGAATGTGAGCTATTTGGTAAGTTCTTTTTTAAACAAAACAAACTTATTTTTCTTCAACTTTGTTAAATTCTTTTTATTTACCTTGCAACTCTAGCTGCAGCACGGTTACGCCAGAAAACGAAAATGTTAGCAAAAGATTTGCATTAATTAAATAAATTGTTCTCGCAGGACAGATGGCAATCGACGATTTAGGGAAGAAGCAAATCTGTAAGAAGATGCTAGAGTTCAGCCTCCTTGGATCCGCATTTGACCTTCTTTCTAAATCAGACGATATAATGCATACGTAGGCAAGATTATACGGGTAATCGATGCTGTGCTTAAAAATAACATTCGGCCACGCATTATTTAATTCAAGCAATCGGAGGAAAAGTTGGCCAGATTAAAAGTCAGTTCTTTCCAAGCTGCAGCAGCAGCTTCCCTGTCGCTCATTGCGAGATTAAGGCCCTTCAGAAAAGCAAAACAAATTTCGCACTAGACATCTGCTCGATGCTTTCCGCTTTATAATTAATTTTAATTATAACAATTTCGGAAAAAATAATAAAATTTACCAACATTTGAGCGGGTTCTCGTCATTATTTTGGCTTCGGCGTTGCCACTTTGTTCAACTCAAATTGGCACCAATAGATTTGCAAATTGCACAATAATTAAGCAACAGATCAACGCAAAAATTATTGCGAGTAAACTTAATTTTTTTATCTCTGATTTAACACAAAAATCGCTATCGTGTACACTTTTAAACTAAATTCGACTAATTTCGAAATTCAAATGTAAAAATGTGGCACCACTGAATTACTAGCGATTTGGTGAGTCGTAGTGAATGGCTAATTTCACTAGAGATTTAACTAACGAATTTACTAGCGATTTAGTAAAATACTTATTTAATAAACTTAACATGTTAAATGTTCAATTATTTTGATGTAGATTATTCACAAATTGAACACCCTTCAAGAATCTACAAGGGTTATTTTAATTAAAATTCATTTTAATTGCTTATTTAAGCAAATCGCCGACTCAAGAGTGAGCGATTTCCAAATCACTCGAAAACAGGCTCTGTGGCAGGGCGAAATCAAATTTGAGCGAATTAAGAGCGAAAGTGATTTCTGTGGCACCACTGATAGTCAAAAGTGTCCATGTCCATTTTAGCATATTCATAAAATTTTATTGGATATTTCCGTAACACATTCTTTTCTTCCTTTGCTTCAATTTTCTCTGCACTTTTACATTTTCCGCCATGTTGTTAGCAAGAATAAAATGAATAAGTAAAAAGCTCAGTTCAGCAACATGTGTGCTCATCTTCAAAATTTTAAGTGTGCTGAATAAAACTCTGTTATCAGCAATGCTTTCGGCTCTGCCGTCAGCTCAGTTTTCTGCCGCATGTGTGCGCGCCCCCTTATCGCTGATGTATAATATTTTGCACTTTATATCACTGTTTAATTATAATATTTATGGAACATACACAATCACAGTGAGGCGTCACAAAATTAAATAACTTCTGACGCTAAAGTATAATTAGAAATCACATTGGTCTGTTTCAGCGCGTCCGTACTAAATAGCTGCAGCCCGGATAACTGGGCACTAGTGAATTGCTAGTACTGAATTCACCTCCTCACTCCCCCTTACTACTTCGGGGGACTAAATGACACTGTTACTTGGCTGGCGTGGCTTATAGTGATCAGGAAGACAATGATGACCAGCTGTTTTAATAAGCGTTTAAATAGCGTACGCCCTGTCAGGGGTTATTTGGAGCCCTTGCTCTATATGAGTGATGAGACTCACTGGCAATTTTCGTCCCACCGCACTATGGTCCAGACGACCACTTTGGTTGGCCAAAATTAATATCTCGCGAACGAAACAAGATATTTTGATTTGGTTTTTTGTATTGGATTTATATAATCAGTAGGAAGTAGATTTAAAAAAAAAATGGGTGTGGCACCGCCTTTTTTTTATAATGCATATTTAAACTATTAGTAATAGGGAATAACAAATGAAGTATTGAGCAATTTTTTTTTTAACGTTTTTCTTTAATTATAAGGGCGTGGCACGCCTAAAGAAAGCACATTTTATTAAAAAAAAAATTAAACAAATTTTTCTTGCTTGCCGCTTGAAGCAATAAACTAAAGTTTCCTCCCTCGGATACAACAAGATCTGCAGCTTGCCTTCTTCGTGCTCTTCGACATTTTTTGGGATACGCTAATGCAGGGCGTCCAATTGATTGAACTGTTTTTGGAACGATTACACATGTTTGTGCATTTAACCAATCCGCATGCTTTCGTTCAAAAGCCTTTTCATATGACTTGCACATCCTCCATTTTTCCGCCAAACGGTAACAAAACCTCATTGAAGCATCTGCAACAGCTTTATTTATTTCATCTGAAATGTCACTACAAAGCTTTGTTTTCATAAATTTGTGCACAGCATTTTCCTTGGATGCTTTGCTCCTCTCTAAATGCCACAAGCCAAACAACTCCGCATTGTTGAATGTTGTTGATGTGGCCAAAAGTGGACAAATTTAAAAAATGCATTACAAAGGGAATTATTTAATCTACAACACACAATTAGTCTCCGGGCCGGAATAGGCCGGAATCATTTTATATACCTTTTCAAATATTAGTTTTCATCACAAATGGACACATGTTGAACGACTCACTTTGACATAAAATTACGAAGACAGCACAACTCATACAAACAGTTCACATTACAAAACACTTAATGCAAACCCCACTGATTATAATTCATCACAAAACTTTGTTTAAAATAGGCTTTATATATCACTTTACAAAGATTTTTAATTGCAATCAAATTGGCAATTTTTCGCCGCACGTGCTGTTTAACAACAACCGCTATGTTTAACAGCTGATTTCGCGAATGTGGCGCCATCTACAGAAATTTCTGGTACGCAACAGAGATGGTCACTCTTTTTCTGATGCAGAGCGATCAAAAGTACGTTATTTTTTTAACTTTTAAAAATGTGGTTTTGGCCAACCAAAGTGGTCGTCTGGACCATAGTGCACCGTGTCCACCCGCCATCCTTCGGGGGCCTCTTGCCACTCCTGTTCTTTCAGGACGGGTACGGTGCGTTTCTAGAGTAGTGCCAGCAATTCATGGGCCTTTTCGATGGCCAAGGGTAGATCCAAATAACTTCTTTTTTTTTTTTTGAAAGAGTAAAATATATATGTGTCTTGGTTTTAGCGACCTGATCTGTGTAAATCCAAATGGTTGGTTATTCTGGCTCAAGGTCACCCGGCCCATCCAATGAATGAAAAACGGTGGATTCTTTTTTATTTCCCAATATATTTCGAGTCCACATCGGGGTCCGTCTTCAGGGGGCTATTAAACTACATTGAACAGATATAAATAACAAGATTTTAGCTAACAAAAAGTAAACAACATTCGAACGTATACATACATTGATACGGGACAAGAAACAAGTGCTCGCCACGGAGTTTGATGTAAAACTAACTAATCCTAATGTGTGTTTCGGTCAAGTAAGTGCCTATATATGTGTGCGCAGTTCTCTGTATCAGATTTAAAATTCAGCCTAATATTTGTTGGTGTATTGATGATGTGCAACATTTCCAGAGTAAATCTCTTATTATAGTTACGCTCTTTTTGTAGAATACTTGTGGCATCAAAATCAGGAGAATGTCCGCTCTCTGCACAGTGGGCCGCAAGTGCTGTTTTTTGTGTGTTGATCTCGTTTCGTCTTTTTATATCTGACCTGTGTCCAGATAGTCTCGTCTTAAGCTTTGATTTTGTCGTGCCAACATATATTTTGTTACATATGGGCATTTCCACGAAAAGGTAAACCTGGGCCAAAAAGTTAAAAGTGTTTAAAAACACTATATTTAATCGAATTTTTATAGGGAAACAGCCAAATTAAACTAATGTAAGCTAATCTAACATTTACTAATAACCCAATTGGATATATTCGGTTTCACGGCCGGGCAAGCGCAATTTTTCTCATTTTGACATCAAATTTGCTTAATTTTTTGGAAAAAATGACTTTAGATTACATGTATTTTCGCTATCTAAAATCTTTCTGATGGTACAAAGGGCTTTACAAGAATGCATAAGAAACCCTGAGAAACTATGCCAATGCAATAAACTGTAGGTTTTTGCTTGGCATCATAGCAGAAACCACATAAATATAATGATGGAAAAATCTGTCCCGTGCGACATGTCCCGTGCGAAAATGCTTAAGCTTACATTTAAAAAAAACTGTAAATTATTTTTGGGTGAAATAAAAACCATTTTAAAGAGACATCAATGCACTACATTCTAATATTTACCGCATTAATATATTGCTTCAGGATTCGCTGAATTCGGCGTTTGAATGGTTTCCCGCGAAAACCACTTCTATATTTGTCCCGTGCGAATGTCATGTTTTTTTGCGATTATCTTGAAACCAAAAATTTTTCCAAAATCGATCTTTGCATCAATTGTATGGCTATTAAAGAGCTATAAGTTAAGCCTATTGTGATAATAAAAATCCGTTTTATTCTGACTTGTTTGAATGTTTAAATGCGTACGATTGTCCCGTTCAACGTCATGGAAATGCCCATATGTTAGTCCCGTCTCCAGCGCATGGTAATTGATATATTAAATTATTTTTGTCCAACTTTGCAACATTGCTCTTCATATTATTAAACAGAGCAGCCAAGGTGAATGTTGGCTTGTGGGCTATTGCGATTTGATCCCTGTCGTATAGGTCAGCTTTGGCGAGTCTATATCTATATATCTGTTCAATGTTGTTTAATAGCCCCCTGAAGACGGACCCCGATGTGGACTCGAAATATATTGGGAAATAAAAAAGAATCCACCGTTTTTCATTCCTTGGATGGGACGGATGACCTTGAGCCAGAATAACCAACCATTTGTAAAATATATATTTTATTCGCAATTAGTTACCTTAGATCTAATTGTTTACAATTTACTGTTACTTCTAAAAATAACTTATATTGTAGATTATAATAATTTCGATTTTCTAATACTATTTGTGTGGGAATGGGTCTGGCATCCCTGATCTGTCAAGCCCTGCCAGATCAGCTGAGCGTGTAAGAGAGGAGAGAGGCGGCAAGCAAGCCGTCAAGCATATTTAGTTTGTGCCGAGAATCAAAGCTGTACGGTTCTGACGCTGCTCACTAAGACGAAAGACGTGAAGTTAAGACGAAGACTAAAGTTTAAGACTAAAGAGAAACAATCACAACTAAAAGTTTATATTAATCTGTGACATTCATTTCATTAAAATATCCTATCATTATAATTCAAACTATATGAAAACTACAAATAAATACATTTAACTTGATTACAGGGATTTATTAAGTTATCTTACAACCCAAATCCCACAAATATGGGGGCTCAACCTAAGGAAAGCCTAGTGAAGTGAAATGTCAACGAAAGGATTTAATTGAAGTGAAATTTTAAAGTGAAAAATCAAAGAAATTTGCACAGACGCCTGCAAAAAATTTAAGACGCCAAAGAACAAGAGCAGACACATACACACCAACGACGAAACTGCGCATTAAGAGAGCGTGTGTGTGTATGCATCGAAAAAAAAAAACGACGCCAAGATGCCGAAACTCAACGATTTTGAACACCTGCAAGAAGGGTTGAAGAAAGAGAAGAGACAAAACATTGCACTTTTGCACAAATTTGTATTTGAAAACGAAGGCGATCGAGACAATCGCAAACGATTACGTGTGTTTAAAGGTTTTACCTTTGACGTAAAGGAGGAACCATATTGGAATAAAATTTCGTATGTAGCAGAAAATCTCTCTAATAACGATCTTGCTGTAATTTGCAACATTTTGGGACTACAACATGATAAAAGTGACCTAACCTCGCACATATTCCGCAATTTACAAGCTGAAAATTTGTTGGTAGATGCTTTAATAGAAGATGAACCAGAAAGTGAAGAAGAAGACAATGTAAATGTGCGTGAAAAGAATAAAGAACCTAACGATAATACGAGTGAAAACGAAGAGAGTGATAATGAGTCGGTTGGCAGCATTGCAAGCGGTTTTAAAACAGCTGCCATAGAGAATGACATACGTAAGAAAAATCAAACGCTCGCGCATTCTACAGTCGTGGCCAACAAAGTTGATACACCGTTGACGCAAAACGTAAGCGTGGCCACTCCGAGGTTCGCTTTAAGCTTTCGCGATGTTGAAGATTCGTTGCGTCCGTTTAGTGGAGATGATTCCTTTCCTATAGAGGTATGGATAAAAGATTTTGAAGATATGGCTGTCATGATGGTTTGGGACGATTTGCAGAAATTTATTTTTGCCAAAAAGAGCATTAAACGGTTTGGCCAAAATGTACATTATGAGTGAACGTGGAATTAAAAGCTGGAAAATGTTAAAAGAGTCGCTTATAAGTGAGTTTAAAACAGAAGTAAATAGTGCTCAACTACATAAACTAATGTCGGAAAGAAAAATGAAAAAAGGTGAAAGTGTTCAAGAATACCTTTTGAAAATGAAGGAAATAGCATCACGTGGTAACATAGAGAACAGTGCGTTAATCCAATATGTCATTGATGGGATTAATGACCTCAGTTTAAATAAAGCCATTTTGTACAATGCAAAAAACCTCAAAGATTTCAAGGAAAAGTTAAAATGTTACGAAAAAATGCGTGAAAAATCTGAGAATGTTAAAAATGTTCAATTTAAAGGTGGACAAAACAATAAAGATCAAGCCAAAGAAAGTCGCGAATATAAAGATGTAAAATGTTTTAACTGTGGATTGAAGGGTCATACGTCTGAAAAGTGCGAAAATAAAAGCAAAGGGAAGAAGTGCTTCAAATGTAATAATTTTGGGCACATAGCTAAAGACTGCGCAGTGAAAAGTTCTGAATTCGAACAAAAGTCAAGTAACACGAGAAAAGTATCAGATGATCTTAAGCCAATGTGTAAAGAAGTATTACTTAATAACCAAAATTTTATTGCTTTGATCGATACTGGTAGTAAGTACAACATTATCAGTGAAACGACGTACAAGTGTGTCAAAAAACCAAGTTTGAGCAAAGTCAATATATTGCTCATCGGATTCGGTAATCAGAATAAAGTGAAGCCCTTCGGATCGTTTAAAGGAACATTGAAAGTAGATGGACAACTGTTTGAGACAAATTTTTTGGTTGTGTCGTCCGATTTTTTAGATGTTGAAGTGGTACTCGGAGAAGATTTTTGTAAGCAAGCTGAAATAAAAATTAATCGCGATGGCATATCAATACAGAAATTTGACAATTTCGAAAGCGAAGATGAACTAACATCGTTAATGAACATAAACGTGGAAAATACCGGAGAAATGAATATAAACATGGATGAAAGTGCAAGCAAAAGTTCCAGAAATCAAGTGTATGAACTTATAAAGAACTATAAACCGGAAAAAGTGAAATCGACAAACGTAGAGATGCGAATTGTAATGAAAGATGACACTCCTGTTTGCTCGCGTCCGCGTAGATTCGCATTCTCTGAACGGTGCGCGATAGATGACCAAGTCGATCAATGGTTAAAAGATGGAATAATCGAACCTTCAGAGTCGGAGTACAGTAGCCAAGTCGTATTGGCAAAAAAGCGCGAAGGTACACAAAGACTATGTATGGACTACAGGCAGGTAAACAAGAAAATTTTACGTGACCATTTTCCCTTGCCTCTGATCGAAGATCAACTCGATAGACTTCAAGATGCAAAAGTTTTCAGTACAATTGATCTAAAAAATGGATTTTTCCATGTTGATGTTGAGAAAGAAAGTCGTAAATTCACAGCTTTTGTTACTCACAACGGGCAGTACCAGTTCAGAAAAGTACCGTTTGGTTTAACAAACTCCCCAGGTGTGTTTCAAAGACACATTAACGCCATATTTCGAGATTTGACCAGGTCTGGTATAGCAATCGCTTATGTTGATGACATCATAATTCCTGGCAAAACCGAAGAAGAAGCTGTGGCCAATCTCAAGAAAGTTATAAAGAGATGTGAAGAGTACGGATTGATTATCAATCTGAAGAAATGCTGCTTTTTGAAGAAAAGAATTGATTTTTTGGGACATGTTATTGAAAATGGAAAGATTTGCATTTCACAAGAAAAGACAAAAGCTGTAACGAAGTTCCCAATGCCCAAAAATCAGAAGCACCTACAAAGTTTTCTAGGTCTGGTCGGTCACTTTCGCAAATTTATTCCAAATTTTTCAGTAATCGCCAAGCCTCTCACAGATCTGATGAAAAAAGATGCCAAATTTTGTCTCAACGAAAAAGAGATGTATGCATTTAATATGTTGAGGACGCTGATCACAGAGAAGCCTGTGCTCAAAATTTTTCACCCCCAGCACGAGACAGAGTTGCACACAGATGCGTCTATAGATGGGTTCGGAGCGGTTTTACTCCAAAAGTCTCCTGATGATGGCCATGTACACCCTGTTTACTACATGTCCAAAAAGACGACAGACGCAGAAAGGAAATTCTCGAGCTACGAATTAGAGATTTTGGCAGTGGTAGAAGCGTTTCGTAAGTTCAGAGTGTATCTTCTGGGCATGCACTTCAAGGTAGTCAGCGACTGCAACGCTTTTACAAAGACGGTTGAAAAGAAGGATGTATGTACGAGAGTCGCTCGTTGGATTCTTCAACTTCAGGAATTCGATTTCAAAGTTGAACATAGAGCAGGTACCCGTATACGTCATGCAGACGCCTTAAGCCGTTATCCCGTTTTGATGATCTCGGATGACAGCCTGCTCAGCAAATTAAAATGTGTTCAAGCTCAAGATGATGAGTTGAAAGCGATCATAGATGTACTTGCTGAGAAGTCTGACCACAACAATTACTTTATGAAGTCTGGTCTGTTATATAAGCTTGTCGAAGATGAAGAGCTTATAGTGGTTCCTTTAGAATTGCAACGTGAGATTATCAGGCAGGCACATGAGAAAGGTCATTTTTCTGTGAAAAAAACGAAAGAGGTCATCAGTAAAGATTACTACATTCCGAAGATCGAAGATAAGATTAAACGTCTAATCAGATGCTGCATTCCATGCATTGTTTCAAATCGTAAGCTTGGTAAGAAGGAAGGAGAGCTGCATCCGTTACCAAAAGAAGAAGAGCCTCTCCAAACGTTTCATATTGACTTCTTAGGGCCTTTGGAGTCAACACACAAGCAGTACAAGCATATTCTAGCAGTTATAGATGGCTTTACGAAATTTTGTTGGTTGTACCCAACGAAGACGACATCAGCGAAAGAAGTGATTACTAGACTACAAGCACAGAGTTTCGTTTTTGGAAATCCAGTCCAGATTATCACAGACAGAGGTTCGGCTTTTACTTCAGATGAGTTCAAAGAGTACTGTGAAAGCGAGAACATTATACGACATGCTGTAACGACTGGTCTTCCCCGCGCTAACGGACAAGTCGAGAGACTGAACGCAATCATCATATCAGTCTTATCCAAGATGTCCATCAGAGATCCCAGTAAATGGTACAAATACGTCGATCAGGTGCAGCAGACGATTAACTCAACATTCTGTAGAAGCACAAATTCAACGCCGTTCGAGCTACTGGTTGGTATTAAGATGCACTCAAAAACCGACGTTGAAATTAAGCAGATGATACAAGACGAAATGATCCAGATGTTTAACGACAACCGAAAAGAGATACGCCAGATCGCCAAGCAGCAAATCCTACATTTGCAGGAAGAAAACAAGAAGACGTACAACCTCCGACGCAGACCTGCATCAACTTATAAAGTCGGCGATCTCGTGGCAATCAAGAGAACTCAACTTGGCGGTGGGCTGAAGCTTAGGCCCAAATATTTAGGTCCTTACCGAGTAACTAAGGCCAAAGTTAATGATACATACGATGTAGCAAAGGATTCGATATCCTGCGAGGGTCCAAGACACACTAGCACGTGTGCTGAGTATATGAAGCCCTGGTTTCCCAGAGAAGACGACGATGACGACGAGGCATTCGGGGCGAATGCATAGAAGGATGGCCGAGTTGTGGGAATGGGTCTGGCATCCCTGATCTGTCAAGCCCTGCCAGATCAGCTGAGCGTGTAAGAGAGGAGAGAGGCGGCAAGCAAGCCGTCAAGCATATTTAGTTTGTGCCGAGAATCAAAGCTGTACGGTTCTGACGCTGCTCACTAAGACGAAAGACGTGAAGTTAAGACGAAGACTAAAGTTTAAGACTAAAGAGAAACAATCACAACTAAAAGTTTATATTAATCTGTGACATTCATTTCATTAAAATATCCTATCATTATAATTCAAACTATATGAAAACTACAAATAAATACATTTAACTTGATTACAGGGATTTATTAAGTTATCTTACAACCCAAATCCCACATTTGTATGTTGAGTTTTCTGTGTGTGTGTATCTAGAAGTAAGGATTTTAACTTTTAGATTTTTAGCGTGTTACCTAGTATGTTATGCTGTGGTTGTATTTAATAAGTATGTAGTAATTAATTTGTGTTTTGAACTTGCGAGTAGATATATGTATATGATATGTACCTATAGATACGGGTGGGTGATGTGTCGTGGCAGGTAAGTGCTTAATTGTAAAGGTATGTGTTTGTGTATTTACAGGTGGGTGAAAAGGTATAGTGGGTATTGTGGTCTTTTTGCAGCTATATTCTTCTGTTGGTCAGATCGGTTGGGTGGAGCTCCAAATAATAAATCTTTTAGCGGCCATTGACTGTCCCACCTTGTGGGGCATGATCAATTTAAATTTACCAAGCATGTACCGTTGGTGGGGATCCTTTAGACTTCGGACTGGGTATTCTCCCGGACCACCTGAAATACTTCTCGCAACCTTGCAGCCGGTGTCCTGGAGTCCTCCGTCTTGTTAGTTGTTCCTTGAGTCAACTCTTCGTACAAAGCAGCAGAAAAGCGGGTTGAGTCCGGTGGTTTCGGATGCACTGCTGTTGATGGAAAAGCTGAATTCCGGCAGCAGGTCGTCCCAGGTGTTTTGTTTTCCTCAATGTACTGCGCTACAATCGCTATAATGGTTCAATTTGCCCTTTCGGTTTGGTTTTGCTGAGGAGTGTATGGTGCGGTAAACTGCAGTTTCATGCCTTTCTGGTTACAAATGTGAATTGCGTTCCTTTGTCGCACACAAACTTTCGGGGACCTCCAAAACGTACTTATTCCCAGATGTCTGCCCATAGGATAGTTATGGCACTCTTCCAAAACCCTTTCTCGGTGATCACACCTCACAACAAAGCTTTCACGGAAAGAAGTCTTCTTCTTCCGGGCGATGTCTAACGTGACCGTAGAGCTGACAGTTTTTGTTATTGTTGTTTTGTTGGAAGCTTCCTGATTGTTCCTGGACCAATTTCACCATCTTATGTATGCACGGGCATTTGGACTGCTTCTCCTGTTTTTGTTGTAACGATCCAATGTATTGCCGACTCACGCTCAGGGCAGTCGGGGGTCGTTCCAACAAATTTATTTTGCAGAGTTGGTGGTAAAAATAACGAGACCGCTGAGTTCGATTTCAGTGCCTATTTATTGGCATTAGATTATTACATTTCACAATTGCTTAGTCCCTAAAACGCTTATTTGCTTAGTTTTTATGGCTTAGAGCTACCGCATACTTTTATGTCTTAGAGCTTCTGCTTAAACCGACTCTTACTTCACTCCTTCATTTCTTCCTACTCCCGCGGTGATCCTTGGTTTCCTGGTAGTGATTTCGCCGTTCCTCTGCTCCACTCACTCGCGTTGGTATTCGCACTACCTTGTATTCATGCACTGGGATTTGGCAATCGCTCAAAATGACCCGCACTTGCCTTGCACTCGACTGTGTCGCATCTCGAGCAGCGAGCCCTTTTATAGCCACAGGGCCGACTTGACGGCACACTTGTTTGCCATTAGCAGCCAAGTCCTGTTGTTGCCATGCGCCGCCAGTTCAGTATAACTTTCCACTGGCCTTCTCTTGTGCCACTGCGCGTGCGAGTGCGAGCCCTCATCGTCAAAGTTCAGCTATATCCCTTTTCGCCCTGCAACGGATGATACATTGATTGGAAGTAAATACGTCAAAGTCAGAAATCATGGTTTTCAGAAAAGGAGGGCTTTTGTCGGCGTCGGAAAAATGGGTGTACAATGGCGAACCCATCTGTGTTGTTTCGGAATTTACTAATCTTGGTGTTGTACTCACCCCGAAGATGTTTTTTAAAAAACATATTGAGAAACGTAACTCATCGGCGAAATTAGTATGAACTGTACTTGGAGGAGCATGCTCAAAATATTTGGAGCAGTGTGCAGAGCTATACAGGCATATGGTGCACAAGTTTGGGACTACACACTTCCAGAAGATGTAGATATTTTATATAAGTTTTCTATTAAACGTATTTTAGGCCTACCTAGAACGACACCAAGCTATGCAATAGCGTTGGACACGAATATTGAAAGCAGTTTTCTGTATATGCTAGACTTGCACATAAAATACATTCAAAAAACACTGTTCACTTACAGCAACGACCGTCACCCTCATATTATGTCTAAGGCATTATTAGCCAAAAATATTTTCTGGGCAAAAGCTCGAAATTTGATCAGTGGACCTTTTAATATTGTTTGGAACGAGGAACTTTTGGATCCGACTATCTGAGCGCAACCCCGAGAAATGATGTTAGATGCGGTATCCGAGAATCGAAATCAACGACTCTTTGAAAGAAAAATGAATAGTGTGACACGAATCTACAAAGACCTCGATGAATCGGTAGGTTGTAAATAGACTTTTCTAATTAGAAAGTAGAACGGTAACATGGGTGCTGCACAGTGGGCCAAACAGCTCAGCTAGCGGAATTTAATTAATAACTCGAGTAAATGAATAGATAATTTAATGAAAATTTAAACTTAAGGTTTTTATCGAATTCATCACTTAATCTATAAATTTCAAATTTTTAGGTCAACTATATATGATAGCTCCCATACAACTTCAACATTTACATATTTGAGTTCCTAACATTTTAAATTTCTAAGTTTTTTATTTTAAGTATATGAAGCAAAAAAAACATTTCGATGTGCTTACAAATAGGTTTTTAATCAGAATCTGAGGAATTTGAATCATTAAAGGTTTTTCCAAAATTAGCGAGCAACCCAGTTACGACTTTATCCAACTTGACATCTTTTCTGCAAGTATTTGGAGTTTTCGACAACGATGTTATTAGCGGATCTGATGATACGAGTAACCCATTCATGACATCTTCCATCGTATTGCATCTGTTGTCTTTACGGGTATGATTTTGACGTAAATTCCGGACATTTTTATTCCTCGCTTCAAGGGCTTCTTAGGACATCATACCAATAGGAAGTGCTACATGGGATATAATGTCTGCACCATGTATTAGAATTTTGTGCACAGAAGACGGCATGTAGAACCAAGGATAAGTACCGACAAACAGTTCAGCGGTTTCCATGGCATATAAGCGAAATGCCTCTGTGTTGACTTCAGATCCACTAGCCAAAACACGTAAAATTACACTAAACTTGTATATTAGTGTTTCGCAAACTCCTGTAATGCGGGCTACCAAATCTGGTTGGCTAAAAAATCGTCTGGCAGTATTTCCATTGTTGGTATTACCACTACCAGCTATAGGTATATCCACCAATAAGCCCATGTGTTTTCTGAGTTGCAGTTGAATTTGAGATTTTCTAGCATCCACCTCAGGTTTGTCCTCACCACGAACTTGCCATTTTTTGATTAAAAGTCTGTACGATATATGTAAGATACATTCAAAAAATCGTATCCACGCATGGAGAGTTGATAAGCCATATTTATAAAGATCTACATCAACTGGATAAGCTTTAACCAAACTTAACTTGTTCATATTTTTGGGTACTGCTCTACAAATTCCACATGTCTGTGAAGAGGCTTCTGCAAGGACGCTAAATATTTTGCCATCTAGCATCGTACAATTAAATACATGGGAAATTGTAAATGAGTTCAAAATTGTTGGCTTAATTGAACATATTTGGCGGTTTATACCATCAGTCTCTGCACGAATTAGTTCTGTCGATTCTTTTTGGCAAATTAATTTTATGGGCCGACAATAGCGAGTTGACGAAGGTCGCGTGTTTTTCCACAAAATTTTCGATCCAAACTGAACTTGCAAGGGAACAAGGCAAACTGCAAACAGGTGCTGATCGGCCATATTAGTTTCACCATCTTGAAACTTTTGGCGATAGGTGGCGTGTCCACTGCTTCCATCGCAGCCCCATATATGTATTGCAGTTAAACTGATACTGTTGTTGCTCACTGAAATTTCATTTTCGAAAACTTGCGAGTGTGCTTGTATAATTCGGCTTACAGTATGATCTACTAAGTTCTGCAGTGTCGATTCAGCGGAATAGTCTGAAAATTTTAATTCCTTTGGATAGCACATAACCTTCGCTGAATGCAGCTTATGGTAACTAGGATATATATCTGCATTTCTTTCCTTAGCACTGCATCGTGTTAGCTTGTATGTATGTTTTGTGTGGCCCACATCTATATACAGAGCAAGTGCTTCTTCAGGTGAGTACGGAATATGTAGCTTTACTTGTGGCTCCAACGACCTTTTGATTTTTTGTACGGCTGTCTCATCTTTATTGAGTGTACAAACAATTTTTGATGCGCTTCGCAGTCCAGATTTATACAAGCTGGAGCTTGTTGCCACCATCAACTCTTCACATGTTGCTTGTTGAACAAGACTAGACACTTTTCTGATCTGTGTCTTAGGGCAGAGGTCACCAAAATCTTTACTGGGACGACCCATGTCTGACTTACTCGTTGAATTGGGTTGAAACAGCGGCATATCAAGCCATTTCTGATTTTTTTTGAACTCTTACATTTTTTCCGCCCAAGAAAAACATTCAACGCAAAGCCTTTAGCAAAAAGCTCTCAGTTACTTAAGCTTTGTCTTAATAATGAAATTCGCCGCATAGTCTCAAGCGAGGTCAGTAGCTCCGATGGTAGCGACGCACAGTGGCCCAAATTACCAATCTAGCGGGATTTAAGTCGAATTTTCGTTTTGGAAAATTCCAATATTTTTTTTTCTTATAGTTCACAACACTTGTCAAAGCTTATTAAAGCTTTTGTATGAGCTTTTATGAGCATCTCTGATCAGCTGCGAGCTTTCAAAGTGAACATATGTTGGGCACGTGGCCTGCAAAAATTTGGCAGCATTTTGTGACTTTCTTTGGATGAGCTATTAAACAAACAAAAAAAAGTTAATTGTCTTAATATCTTTGTTTTACGTTCAGATAAGGTATGTACTAAATAAAAATTATATGTTTGTGACCCGCCCTTTCATGTGTAGCAAAAAAATTGTCGTAGAAGTAAGTTGTTTTTGCAAATATGGTTTTTGAGCGAATACTGACAACTTTGGACTATAACTAACGGCATTCAATCTTGTTCAAGCTAATATTAGCATTTATGTAAAGTGCAAGTCCTTGTGGTGTAAAAAAGTCAAACATGGTAACCAACTACGACCAACTGTTATGTCTGTTGCACTTTTTAGGTGAAATGTCGGTATCCAAGCGCACACTTTATTCCACGTGGCTTAGCGAAAAAGACACAAAAAAAAGGAATTCTACTCTGAAAGAATTTGTATTTGGTACAATTTATAAAAACATTAAGTTTTCTAAAAATGAACTGGAAAAAATAAACAAACAACTGACTAATTTCGTAAGCAGGCTTACAGAGAAATGGAAAGCATGCAGTTGCAATAGGATATTTTTTGAGAAAAAAAATCAGAAATGGCTTGATATGCCGCTGTTTCAACCCAATTCAACGAGTAAGTCAGACATGGGTCGTCCCAGTAAAGATTTTGGTGACCTCTGCCCTAAGACACAGATCAGAAAAGTGTCTAGTCTTGTTCAACAAGCAACATGTGAAGAGTTGATGGTGGCAACAAGCTCCAGCTTGTATAAATCTGGACTGTGAAGCGCATCAAAAATTGTTTGTACACTCAATAAAGATGAGACAGCCGTACAAAAAATCAAAAGGTCGTTGGAGCCACAAGTAAAGCTACATATTCCGTACTCACCTGAAGAAGCACTTGCTCTGTATATAGATGTGGGCCACACAAAACATACATACAAGCTAACACGAAGCAGTGCTAAGGAAAGAAATGCAGATATATATCCCAGTTACCATAAGCTGCATTCAGCGAAGGTTATGTGCTATCCAAAGGAATTAAAATTTTCAGACTATTCCGCTGAATCGACACTGCAGAACTTAGTAGATCATACTGTAAGCCGAATTATACAAGCACACTCGCAAGTTTTCGAAAATGAAATTTCAGTGAGGAACAACAGTATCAGTTTAACTGCAATACATAAATGGGGCTGCGATGGAAGCAGTGGACACGCCACCTATCGCCAAAAGTTTCAAGATGGTGAAACTAATATGGCCGATCAGCACCTGTTTGCAGTTTGCCTTGTTCCCTTGCAAGTTCAGTTTGGATCGAAAATTTTGTGGAAAAACACGCGACCTTCGTCAACTCGCTATTGTCGGCCCATAAAATTAATTTGCCAAAAAGAATCGACAGAACTAATTCGTGCAGAGACTGATGGTATAAACCGCCAAATATGTTCAATTAAGCCAACAATTTTGAACTCATTTACAATTTCCCATGTATTTAATTGTACGATGCTAGATGGCAAAATATTTAGCGTCCTTGCAGAAGCCTCTTCACAGACATGTGGAATTTGTAGAGCAGTACCCAAAAATATGAACAAGTTAAGTTTGGTTAAAGCTTATCCAGTTGATGTAGATCTTTATAAATATGGCTTATCAACTCTCCATGCGTGGATACGATTTTTTGAATGTATCTTACATATATCGTACAGACTTTTAATCAAAAAATGGCAAGTTCGTGGTGAGGACAAACCTGAGGTGGATGCTAGAAAATCTCAAATTCAACTGCAACTCAGAAAACACATGGGCTTATTGGTGGATATACCTATAGCTGGTAGTGGTAATACCAACAATGGAAATACTGCCAGACGATTTTTTAGCCAACCAGATTTGGTAGCCCGCATTACAGGAGTTTGCGAAACACTAATATACAAGTTTAGTGTAATTTTACGTGTTTTGGCTAGTGGATCTGAAGTCAACACAGAGGCATTTCGCTTATATGCCATGGAAACCGCTGAACTGTTTGTCGGTACTTATCCTTGGTTTTACATGCCGTCTTCTGTGCACAAAATTCTAATACATGGTGCAGACATTATATCCCATGTAGCACTTCCTATTGGTATGATGTCCGAAGAAGCCCTTGAAGCGAGGAATAAAGATTTCCGGAATTTACGTCAAAATCATACCCGTAAAGACAACAGATGCAATACGATGGAAGATGTCATGAATGGGTTACTCGTATCATCAGATCCGCTAATAACATCGTTGTCGAAAACTCCAAATACTTGCAGAAAAGATGTCAAGTTGGATAAAGTCGTAACTGGGTTGCTCGCTAATTTTGGAAAAACCTTTAATGATTCAGATTCCTCAGATTCTGATTAAAAACCTATTTTTAAGCACATCGAAATGTTTTTTTTTGCTTCATATATTTAAAATAAAAAACTTAGAAATTTAAAATGTTAGGAACTCAAATATGTAAATGTTGAAGTTGTATGGGAGCTATCATATATAGTTGACCTAAAAATTTGAAATTTATAGATTAAGTGATGAATTCGATAAAAACCTTAAGTTTAAATTTTCATTAAATTATCTATTCATTTACTCGAGTTATTAATTAAATTCCGCTAGCTGAGCTGTTTGGCCCACTGTGCGACGCCGACTCTTGTCGTGAGGTTTTGAGTTCGATCCCCAGAGTAAGATGACAAAGTAAAAAAAAAGAACAAAAAAATCTGAAAGAAAACTAATTTAAAATTAAATCTTAAATAAATTTATTTTTGAGTTTAGCATTTAAAATCTTTTTTTCAGCGTTTATTTTGCGAGCACAAAATGTTCTTAAATCATGCCCAAGCCGTTCATAAAGTGAGCACAAAATGGTCCTAATATGACACCCGCTGTTCATGGTTCAAGAAAAGCGGGATTACTCTACTTTTGTCAACGAATGGGCTTGATTTCGGTAGATTTAGAACGAAATTTTTTCTTGGTGTATGTACTTTTCTTTAGATATAGTCTTAAATATATATATAGATGGGTCTCAGGATCAACGGCACTATTGGGGCATGCTGTCTCTCATTTCCTTATTCAAGCACAAAAAAAGATTTCAGTAGAATGGATATTCGAATATCCACATTAAGATCCATTTTTATACTTTGTACCAAAGGTAGGGAGATGGAATCATTTCCGACCCTTTTAAGTATATATATTCTTGATCAGCATCAACAGCCGAGTCGATATAGCCTTTCCCGTCTGTCTGTCCGTCCGTCCGTATGAATAAACAGATCTCAGAGATGGGAAGAGATAGAGGTTTGACATGTATGAGACACATGCTTCTTATACTTGCAGGCAGATCAAGTTTATTTCTCCTATTATTTATCTCCTACTGTTTTGAATATAGATGATGATTCATCTAGAGACCTTCTAAAGATAGTTAGTAATTTGCAAAATGTATCTATTTGCCGAAGAAATGTTAAAGATCGGATGAGCGGTTCTCAAGTTATGAGTGTAGGGGTGCGTTCATTTGAATTTAAATATTCGCTGCGCCTAACCGTTTTTACTCCCACGACAGCCACACCGAGCAAGCAGTGCAAATTCCCACGAGTTGGCATGTCCTCAACTGATGGCAACCGATAGTGGCGTTAGCGTTAGCTCGGTATGCACTCAGACAGTCAAGCTACGGTCACCCTTTCTTTTCCATCTTCCGCTCAAAGACAACAGACGTGCGTTCCAGAAAAAGTTAATTTGTGTGATTAAAAGTTTATTATAAACGAACGGAATTAATCCATCCACAACCGCATCCTACTGAGCCAGTGATTGCAACGATCGACTTGCCGCTGTTGCTCGTAATTTTAATGCGAAATTTATTTCTTGGCAGTCGTTCGACCTAACCTATACCAGGTATGCAAAGTGGTGTGATTCCAAACGCGAGTTATATATATTTTCCGTTTCTGCAGTTACATACTTGCAATTGGGCGGAGATCATTGCGTACTCTGCGAAATTATCGCGAAAAGTCAATCTTTGACGGATGCCGGTCGAGGTTGCCATCAATTCCATGCTTAAAAAGTGCGACACATACATATGTATGTACGTACTCGTATGTATGAGTGTATGTGTACGCTCAAGTTAAAAAAAAAGGTAATTAAAATGATCCCAGCCCTTGGCATTGTACTAAAGTGTTTTATACCCTAGTGGAACTATTCATATACGCGTACTGGCCTTTACCGCAGTCACACGTGGTCCGCTGGAGTATAGAGTAGCCGCTTGCGAAGCTCCGTTCAGAGAATTAGCCCTGTCGACTGCTAACAACAACAATCGTTCGTCAAACGCGTGTTACCTGCAACTGTGTCCAATTAGCATCGCTGCGAGTGTGTTTTACAGGCAGTTTCACCGATCTGCACCCACTGTGCCTGTGGCGTACAGTGCAGTCCCACATATTGCACCCACTGAGTGTGCCTCACAGGCAATTTCATCAGCCTGCACCCACTGTGCGTCTGTATGTCAGTGCAGTTAGTGACACCATCGACTTGCGAATACCGTGCACAAATATCGTGCGCACATAACCTTAATTGTGGAGGAACCCTTAAGTTTAAGCTAAATACAACTTAATTTTATTCATCCTATTAGTTGTTAAGATGTGGTATGGTATGTAGGATGCCTTTTTGATATACTTATGTACATTTTTACTTAATACAATATCCCACCACCCATACAGCCCATCAGTCAGCAGGCCTGTCGACAACGGTGAGAAAAGCTGTTTATGTATTGTAAGTACGGCATAGCCGCCTAAAACCATCGATCGAAACGAAGTGTATACATATTTATATCAAGAAAACTTTATACAGAGTTACATGCCTACCCAATTTACAAGTGCGAGGCTTAGATATGGACACAATCGTGTTCAAGAAATATCATTGCCATTATATCTAAGCGCTGCATATTCAATTAGTTCTTAATCTTCTTTTGATAACAATATCCCTAAATTTTTGTCAGCAGCACCTAGTCTGCCTCTCATATTATTAGTTGCTTATGGCCAATAAGTTAAGTTTCCCTTTGAATTACTTGATATATGCGCGACCCATTGAATTCAGTCCGCATATAATGAAATTGTTTCTTAAATTTTTGTTTTTCTGACCTTAATGAATTTTGATTAAAATGGATTAAATACTTTATATGGGCTCCTGATATAATTGGTTTGCATTTCAAAATGGGTAAAGGCACAAATATTCATTGACCTTTACTGGGTTGGGAGGGTAATAGAAAGAGAACAGTAACATCCAGTTCTCCATCATTCTTCAAAGTTGTGTGATTAGTTTATAGACCCCGTATGGATTGAATCCCCTGTCCTTCCCTCTCCCGGAACTCTGTCTACTCTCTTTTGTCTGTGTAACCATACAGTTTACTAGGGTGCAAATGTACCCACCCCATTTTCCCTGAGCAAAGCTGGCACGTGTAGGCAGAGTATGCTCCCAGTAATGCTGTCCGCTCACCGCGGAGGTTATCCACGGTTACATGAGTAAAAAAGTAACTCACCCTTGCTCCACCCCCTCCCACCCTTTCACAACCAACACCGCACAATCTTAGAGAGAGAGAGAAAGAGAGATATAGAAAGTGAGACTTGGAGCTGAGCGCAGCACCAGGACTGCATTCAGCTTCTACTCCAGGTACAGAGTATGTTATAGTCGGGCTTGACCGACGTTTTCACTTGTTTTAAATATCCTTTTCACCTTTTGCAGCTCCTTCGGATGAAAACGAAATATTTTATTTGTAATATATCCTTTTAAGACGAAAATAAATCGATTTCGAAAATATCCAATGGATCCCAAAAAAGGATAGTTAACTATCCAGTCCAAATGGATACCGAAAACATCCTAAGAATCATCAAAACTGTCCTTTTTTTTCTTAGTTCTGCGAGTTTTCGTTCCCCGGCAACCTGGGCCTGCCAGCACGTGCGTATACATTTATTTGTGATGGCTCGGCGACCCAAGTCTCGCGACCTGCTAATCCAAACCAGAACTTTGATGCATACGCATCTTGCACGCCCCTGAAGCGGGAGTTGTATGGCTAGTACTAACGCTAATGCTCATAGTACGCTATGCGAGCCCACGCAGTGTGGTTACAAATTGGAACAAAGGCAACACTCGACAGTCGCCCGTTGGGGCGACCAAAATTTATTTTTTTTTTTAATATTAAAGAAAGTTTTAATTAGGGTTGCCGAATATTTTCAAATAATCGTATCGATGATATTCTCTGATTTGAAAAAACATCAAATGCTATTAAATATATTACTTTTAAAACATCGATATATCGATATAATTGATATTTTAATTTTTTTCCTGTTTTTACCAAAAAGAGGAAATACTCTGCCCCAAAATAAAAGATATAGTCTATATTAAGCAAACATAACAAAATTTTCCATGAGATTCGAGTTTTCTATGTATGATACATATTAAATACTTTTAGTTTCAATATTTGGGCTAAATTTGACATGTTTTTTTAAAAATTGGTGGAAAGAAATCTGGAAGAGATTTTCTAATTCTGTTTTTTGTATTTGATTGTACAATTCATTATAAAAAACAAAAAATTAAAAATTTGTGAATGCGAGGGCTGTTCAAAAAGTTATCGGGATCCGAAGTAGGCTCCTCCAAAAAAAGATGTGTCGATGATACCCACGTTTCCGGGAGTTACAATTATCAGAAAGCAAAACGGAAGATGGGAAGTTTGTTAGTACGAATGCCGTTATCGTCCGTAGCAGAATTGTGAAAATAAAATTGAATTTGAAAAAATGGCGGCCTTTTAAAAACGAAAAATCGATTTTTCACCATTTTTTTCCAGTCCAGGGTACAAAAAAATGGGTAAAACTTTTTCTCAAAGATTGAGGTAAAATCGCTTCGGTAGAACTTGAGAAAATGTGGGCACCAGTCCGAAAAACTCGGTTTCGAGATAAATGAGTTTAAAATAATTTGAAAATTGCTTGTAATACCAAAGTAATTGGTCGACAAAAAAAAGCTACATAATCTAAAGTTTTTCGCATTTTTAAAAATTCATTTGGGATAATATTTTTGAATGTCTTAGCTTAAAAATAAAAACAAAACAAAAGATTTGGAAAAAATTTTCTAAACCAGAAGGCCATAAAAGTCTTTAAAAAGACGCGTCGCTTTGCGAATTCCAGAATATTAAGGGATAACTTTCCCATGATGTTTGTGGCAACCTCAAGTATAACTTCAGCCCGCTATTTTGCGACTCTTGGGCTTGCATAAATTCAACACACGGGACATTTGGCCGTACAAACGCTTGCTTCAAATACTTTTCCGCACAAATTACACTTGGCTGCGCCTTTTTTTATGTCGTTCTAACTTGCTTTTACCAAATTTGAATTTTTTTTCTGTCTCTTAAATGCGCTTGCGCTCGCTACCCAGATCAAAAAGGTACCAACGCACAAATATCATAAAATATCAAAAAAAAAAAATCGATATTCGATATTTGGTAAGAAAAAAAATCACGATATAAATATATCAGTTAAAATATTATCGATATATTGATATTTTGATATATTTTCGACAACCCTAGTTTTAATGCAATGAAAGATGATTAAATTTTGCGTAATAATCAAAAAAGAAGAATAGTCTAGGATATTTGGTTCTCCCACAACACGCATTTAAGTTCACCTATCGAACTCGATTTTAAGGAATTCATAAAACAGGGCATTTTAATGTATGTTCGCAATCGTTTTTCAGAAATATGAAACTTTTATGCGGATATGTGGAAGTATTACTTTTGACTATTTTTAGTTCATTAGTAAAAATAAAATTTTCATAAAAAAAATTTAATATTCGTTTTTTTGTGTTGGTTTTAGCGACCTGGTCTTCTTAAATCCAATAAACAGTTTTTAAAAACATCACTGAAACCTATTTATTGAATTAATACCACAAGCATTTTACAACAAGAGAGCCACTACAACAAACGCTCACATTTACAGACTAGGCATGTTTTAGTGATGTTTGGAGATTTTAAGCAATAAGATTTGAACTTGCTCCAGCCTCCCAATTTGTGAGGTTGGGTAAAAAAATGCGTGAGAAAAAATTTGGTGGCGGTGGGTTGGGGGGAAGTGACCTCGCATCAAGGTCAAAGTTCTCGAAAAATGGTCGGAAATTGATATATATGGTCTTTTCTGCACAGGGGTTGCCTCTAGAGGGGTCAAATGTACTAGTGTCCTCCATTGATTTTCTTTTCCCGACATTTTTGTCCTAGGCACTTACCCCCTATCTTCACTCACTAGAAGGGTCCCCATACAAAAATGACATTTTTATAAAATTGACCTCCAACCCCTTAA
Source organism: Lordiphosa clarofinis (assembly GCA_018904275.1). Taxonomy (NCBI): domain Eukaryota; kingdom Metazoa; phylum Arthropoda; class Insecta; order Diptera; family Drosophilidae; genus Lordiphosa; species Lordiphosa clarofinis. Next base: position 274,570 of record JAEIGQ010000253.1, read on the forward strand.
AACACTTCCTGGAAGGGTGAAATGTATGACCAACCCCCATTATTTTTCACTTCCCAACACTTTTGTTCTTGACACCCAACCCCTCTCTTCCCTCCTTAGGGGGGCTCCCATACAAAATTGATGATAAATGCATGTTTGTATGAATTAACTAATACAATGAGCGTGTTCAGCAGCATACACCAATCATCTAACAAAAATCATTAATCAAAAAAAAAGTGTTAGTCTGCTGGTGAACGAACTTGTTAGAATTTTTAGGCAACAAAGTTATCGATATATTTATGTTGGCGGAAGGTTTAAATTTTTGACAACAAACATCTTAATATAATTAAGAACTCACCCGTCGTAACTAGCACCAACTGCTCCTAGAATTCCCCTTGAATTTTCTTTAAGACTTTGTTAGCCGTTTAATATATTTAACTTTGTTGTAAGCCCAGCCGCGGCGGGACCCGTTAGGGCCAAGGTCACAAGTAGGATGTTTTCGATTTCGGCGCAAGCCGAAACCATTCTTCCGTAACCTGGCGCCGGGTTTCATTCCTTGTGACTATCTTGTCAGAGTATATGGGTTTCCCTGTGAAGCTTTTTTGGGATGAGCTGAATGGTGGTGCCTTGACAAACTATGTTGAGGTGTCCATATACCCAGATGAGGTGGTTACTACGTGTACGCATGACATCTTGTTTTTTAGATTGGCGGCTTTTCAAGATTCCCTCCTCCTCCGCAACAACCAGTAGAGCCTTCAGATCCTTGCACGAATTTCTGTGAGCTACTTGGGAAACCACGTCCTCTGCCAATTCATTTGCCTTCTCAAAATTGCTTGTTTGCTTACTTCTGACAGCTGTTTGCTATCGATAATAAATCATAATCAAGCAATTCTAACAAACTATTTTTTTGTTAGATTCACATCTAACACAATCACGAAAAATAGCAAACATGATTGCGCATCATGCCCGTTCAGCAGCACAATCTAACAAAAATAGTCGATTTTTTGTCATCGATTTATGCTGCTGAACACGCTCAATGTTTCACTGCTCGACAACAATTTTTCATAAAGGGCCAAAACTATTTTTCTTAAGGTAAACTAGCGGTGGATTCAATAATTTGCAAGCGTTGTTCGTTTGTAAGACGATTCATGGTTAAATTATAGACCAAACTGGAGATGTTTGACAGTGAAACAAAACACGAAACGTGCGTGAGCTGTTTAAACCAGTGTTGCCAAAAAGATAATTGCTTAAAAATCACCCTTTAATACATAGGAAAGTCGAATTTCATAGAAAATATTGTTATGTTTGCTTAATATAGACTATATCTTTTTATTTTGGGGCAGAGTTTTTGGGAAAAAAAGAAAAAAATTAAATTATCAATTATATCGATATTTTAAAAGTTATATATTTAATATCATTTGATATGTTGAGTTACCTTGTATGGGTTGTTATGGCCGTTGTGGTTCATGAAAATAAAAACATTTTATTTATTCCCATTTTCTCCTACGCGTTTCGACGTTTGTAACGTCTTCTTCAGGGAGTCTGCATTTAATTTTTTGACAAAAAACATATAAATAAGAGAAGAAACATGTGTTACATATTCTTTAACCTAATAACACAGATATTTTCACACATACATACATCAATTATTTTTGGTCAGAAATGTTTTGTTTGTCTGATTTTAATCCTATAATTGCCGCTTTCCATCCTTCTGGTGTTATCCGTCGTCTAATAGTGAATTTGTCAAACATTTCCTCGTCATCTGTTGTTTTTGCCACTTTTCATTTGTGATTAATGCCGCATAAATAAAATTTGTTTCCTGCACGTCTTCTTTGAAGTTAAGTGAGTTTGTGCCTCTTTGCTGGATTCTTAGGCTTTCTAACATCATACGCGTTCGCTCTCTTCTCTCTTTGTCAAGTATGTTTACATTGTCAAAATCAGCTGTGTGTCCCGTCTCTGTTAAGTGTTGTGCTAGTGCTGTTGTGGTCTTTTGTTTGTCCGCGTCGCGTCTGTGTTCCGTTATTCTCGTTGAGAGTGCTCTCTTTGTTGTTCCCAAGGCTACTCCGCCTTGATCTCGAACTCCAATAGTAAACTTAATCTTATCCCGTCACGATCGATACCTCAAATTATGACTTGTTTCGCATAATTTCGGTCCACACTGAAAATTTCAGTCTGGAATATTGATTATATTTACTGAAAGACTTTTGAAGGTACAATAAATCCTGTGAAATCCACTAGAGATAATTTGAGAATTTCTATATTTGAAATATTCAAAAATAAATGGCAAAGCGGTAATTTTTAACATTTCATAAAATTTTTAGAATCAATATGAAAATATTTTTAAATGGTAGTCCAAACACTTGCACCATTTCGCATGCGCATGACTTTATAAACGCACAAAAATTTTATAAACTTGATCGACCGAACAGTGTGACCATATTATATATAAAGATAAAGATTGAATATGGCAAGGCAATAAGTGAACCAAAATCAGCTCATGCAAGTGACCCAATGTCCAACTCATACTACGCACCCATTAGGTGTTTTCTTTTGTAGTCATAAAAAATTATTTCATTATTTATTATTTTAATTTCCGTCCCAAAGAGCTTGTGAGATGGTTTTTGGGGGGCCTAGCTGTTGGGCCATCGGACGGGTCGCAGGTTGCGGATAGCGAAAGGCCTTCTTATGGAGGTTAACTGCGAATAAGTGGGTTTAGCCCACAAATAAGCAGTCCTGGACAGCCAGCGGGTGTCACGCCGTAGTGCACCGACAAGGGAACGGGGCTCCTCTGGAGGACAAAGGCCACCTCCCAATGGGGACAAACGTTCCAAGCAGTACTCCTTCCCTGCAAGAGGACAGCCAGGAGGCCTAGACGACCCAAATCGTCGAGGCCTCTGTGGCTCCAGAATAAAGTGGTACCTGAGATACCTCAGGCATGGCCACACACCGGAGGAAGCCCTCCGGACGGCAAAGGAGCCGCGAACTGGTGCATCAGAGGGGCAACCACACACCCCTGCCCCAAAGAGAAGCAGCGCGGACATAACACCGCCAACAGCTACGCCGAAGCGTCAGTGCACAGCCGTGACGTCGAAAGACGCAACGGCCAGCACCCCCTCACAGGCAGTAGCCTATGAGGAAAACGCAAACGGCGGGCCCGGTACGTCCAGGGCTGAGCAGAGGCTGCTGCAACTGGCAGTGACGATAGGGCAGATGCTCCCCCCTCAGTGCCCTTTCCTCCCCAAGCAACGTATGCAGACGTTGTGAAAAAGGTGAGGGTAGCAGTAGCGCCTGAGGAATACCCTCAGGTCAACCTCAATTATGAGGAGCTATCTGCACTTGAGGAGGCGATACTGGAGGAAGTCTTCCTGGCATGTTGGGATACGCCCATCAGCTTCGCAGGAATTCATTTCCGGCCGGGTCATCTAATCATCGACTGCAACGATGAGACGACCGCGGAGTGGCTGATGAGCAACGTGTCAAGGTTGTCAGAATGGAAGGGAGTACCTCTTCTCGGTAAAATGGGAGAGAATATCCCCTCGCCCCATTACATTACCGTCTTCCTCCCAAGGAGTGCCGCGAAAGCGGATGAATGGGTCCTCACAATGCTGAGGAACCAAAACAACATCGTGACTGACATGTGGCGGGTCATGTCACGAAAGGACAAGGGGGCGGAGCCCTCATGGTCATTGGCATCGACGAAGTTTCGATGCAGGCCATCGTCTCGATGGGTCGCCAGCTAAACTTCAGGTACGGGAAGATCCCCGTACATGGTCTCAAGAAGACCGCGAAGCTGGCTGGACAGACCCATCAGCAAGAGACTGAGGCAGAACAACCCGCCGAAGCGGAAAGTAGCGAGACTCCGTGTGAGGAACCCCTCACAGAGAAGGAGGACGTCGCTGAGGACGAGGAGCTCGACGGGGAATCCCCCGTAGAGGACATGGAGGTGGTGGAGGATGCAGATGTACCCATGTCCCCACAAGAGCTCGCCTCAGAGCTCGCAGTCCATGAGGACGAAGAAGCCGACACCACATTAGTGTTCGGAGGCGTCGAGAGCAGCCCTGGCTCTCCGCCAGATAGCGCAGATAATTCGGCGCAATGATGACTCCCTCCTCAGTCATCAAAAGCACCAAGCTAGTCCAGGTGAACGTTCACCATGCGAAGGCGGCCTCGGCCGTCCTAGCTAGAACGTTCACCCGACAACACCTAGGACTAGCTTTAATACAGCAACCCTGGTGCAATGAGGGAATAAAGGGCCTGTATACGAGAGAATCCACGGTAATTTGGGACCAAAGGCATGCCTTCCCCAGAGCCTGTATAATGATAAGGAAGAATATTAAATATATTATACTTTCAGAATTTCTCTCCAGGGACTGCGTCGCGATAGCGACCACCGAAGCAAAGCAGGGAAAGACCACGGTCATAGCCTCTGCCTACTTCGCTGGAGACAGAATGTGTCCCCCCCAAGAGGTGTCGGCCCTGGCAGAATACTGCAGGAGCAAAAGCCTGCCGCTTGTTGTCGGATGTGACGCAAACGCCCACCACGTCGCATGGGGAAGCTCCGATGTAAACGATCGATGTGAGTGCTGACTAGAATTTCTATCCAGGCTCGACCTGGAAATATGTAATGTAGGATCTGTCCCGACATTTGTAACTCGAATAAGGGAGGAAGTCCTTGACCTCACCTTCTCCAGCAAGTCAATTAAACCTTTTATAAAGGACTGGCAGGTTTCATTAGAGGAATCTATGTCGGACCATAGAATTATCCAATTTAGATTGGAAGCTTGCACACAGCAGAGTATCCCTAGCAGGAATCCCCGTAAGACAGATTGGGGAGGCTTATATTCCACGCTAGGAAATAATATGCCTAGGATTCGGTCACCGAAACATCCCCTAGAACTAGAAATCTTAGTCGACGAACTAAACAAAAGTATTATCGATGCTTACGAAGAGAGCTGCCCTCTTAGTAAATCGAGAAAGGAAAATGATGCCCCTTGGTGGAATCCCACCTTGGAGAAGCTCAGAAAGAAGACCCGAATTATTTTTAATGAAGCAAAAAAGAATGGGACTGGCATAAGTACAAGCAAGCCCTGACACTATACAATAGTGAGATTAGGAAAGCCAAAAGAAAGAATTACAAGAAATTCTGCGAGTCTATAGAAGACACGAAAGAACGAGCGAGATTGCATAGTGTCCTGGCCAAGAAAAGCCCGGATGGCAACATCTCGCTAAAAAGGGATGATGCCTATACAGGGAGCAGCGAGGAGAGTACGTCTCTTGTTGGACACCCACTTCCCGGGAAACATCCCCGCGAAAGAATGTGTTGACCAAGAGCACTGCTATCAGCCTCGCAGCTCCGACTGGCCAGAAGCCAAGAAAGTTGTGTTCGCAGGCAGACTTGAGTGGGCAATTGGAACATTCCAGCCCTTCAAATCCCCCGGACCGGATAACATTTATCCAGCATTCCTGCAGGAAGGAAAGGACATACTCCTACCCATCCTCAGGAAGATCATCACCAGCAGTCTGGCAACTGGGTATATCCCACGTGCCTGGCGCAGAGCAAGGGTAGTCTTCATCCCCAAGGCAGGGAAGAAGGATATAACTAACCCCAAGTCCTTCAGACCCATTAGTTTGACATCGTTTTTACTGAAAACGATTGAAAAGCTAGTGGACAATAGCATATGACACAGCACGCGTACAGAGCAGGCCGTTCGACCGACACGGCATTGTATCAACTCGGGAAGATGCTCGAGAAAACAATAGAAGACAAGGAAGTAGCTCTATGCGCCTTCCTAGACATTGAGGGAGCATTCGACAACACATCCCATAGTGCTGTCAAAAATGCCCTGATCAGAAGAGGAATAAACCCTACTGTAGGCAGATGGGTAGACTCACTACTACGATGCAGAGAAGCCTCTGCAGTGGCGGGTGAAGAAACCATCACAGTCACCACAACTAGAGGATGCCCTCAGGGGGGAGTTCTCTCCCCATTGTTGTGGAGCCTTCTAGTGGATGAGCTCATAGAAAAACTTGCCTCCCTGGGCATAACATGCCAAGGATACGCTGATGACATTGTCATCGTTGCGAGAAGAAAATACGAGGAAACCCTATGTGACATAGTCCAGAGGGGTCTGAATGTCACGTCTAATTGGTGCAAGGAGGTTGGGCTCAACCTAAACCCTGCGAAAACCATTATAGTACCGTTCACTAGGAAATACAAACTAAGCAGAATGAGGCCAATACGCCTATCCGGCAGCCTCATTACAGCAGAAAAAGAAGTCAAATACCTCGGCGTTGTCTTTGACAACAGGCTAAGGTTTGACAAGCACTTAGAGTATACACTTAGTAAATGCACTAGAGCACTATTCACATGCAGGAGCATAGCCGGAAAATGTGGGGCATGGCACCATACATACTCCGATGGCTATACCTCATGGTTGTGAGACCAATGCTCACTTATGGAGCTGTCGTGTGGGGAGATAGAGCAAACCTCCTCACAGTAAGGACGCAGTTGCAAAAACTGCAAAGGCTGGCATGTATATGCATGACTGGAGCCATGCGTACCTGTCCGACAGCGGCAATCGAGGTTTTGATGGAGCTAACACCACTCCACCATACCATCGGCCTGAAGAAAAACGCAACATTGCTTAGATTAACAACAGAAGGAGTGGGTAGAAACCACATAGTAAGCCTTAGAGACTCTGAAAAGCTGGAAAAGGAAATCCCCTTAATCCTCCAACCCAGAGACGAAATGGTGGCCGAGTATCACTTTGACAGGAATTTCACTGTACACCAAAGTAACAAGAGAGAATGGATCTCACTTGAAGAGACATATAAAATGAAACCACACACAATTATGTGGTACACAGACGGGTCCCTAACACCCCAAGGAACCGGCCTTGGGGTAGCAGGGCCAGAAACGAAAATATCTGAACCAATGGGAGAATTCACAAGCACATTTCAAGCTGAAGTATGTGCCATCTCCCGTTGTGCAGACCGTAATATGGGGAAGAACTACCATAATAGAGAAATAGCTATCCTCTCCAATAGCCAAGCAGCGCTTAAAGCACTCAGTAGCAATAAGTTCACCTCTAAGCTAGTCTTAGAGACAAAGAACAAATTAGACCAACTAGGCAGCAGGAACAACCTGACCCTACGATGGATACCGGGACACAACAACATCCCCGGAAACGAATTGGCCGATGAACTGGCACGCAAGGGTGCAGCCACCGCAATGGTAGGGCCAGAACCCTACTGCGGCATAGGCCAACACACAATAAAAGAACTTCAAAGAAAGGAAGAGAATACGCTTAGATCAGCCTCCTGGGTAAACACCAAGGGAATGAGACAAGCTAAAGCATTAATAGTGAACCACGACCTCAAAAGGTTCCGAAAGTTAATCCAACAAGGAAAGAATGCCCTCAGAATTCTGACAGGGCTCTACACGGGTCACTGCAGACTGAGGAGCCACATGTACAAGTTGGGAATAACAAACACCCAGCTTTGCAGATACTGTGAAGAGAAGGAGGAGTCCTCTGAGCATATACTAGCACACTGCGATGCCCTATCGAGGCGCAGACTCAGCAGATTTGGGAAACACATTCTACTCCCAAGCAATATCAGTAACTTAGAACCCACAAAAATCCTGGCTTTTGTACAGGAATTAGGGCTGCTAGGGGAATTGTAAATTCAGAAGGGGGGCACAATAGACCAAAATTGGTCGCGGTGCACCACTCCCCAACAACAAATTATAAAATAATATTATTTTAATTTAATTATTCATTGGGAGAACAACTGTTCAACGCAGAATTAACTGGGCTTTTATTATAAGGAAGTTTACATACCGGGGTGTACTTCTCAGTCTCACCAAGGTTTCCTATAGAAAATTTATAATTTTGTGCTAGGACTCTGGGGCGGAGAAAGTCAGTTCTCCCTTTCGACCACTGCCACACGACGGCCGGACAAACCCCCTTTCCCTTTTCCTACGGCCGCCCCCTTTCCCTCTGACGCCACCAGCTACCAGAATCCATCCAGCCTGACCAAGGAGACGTCGCGGAAAGCCCAAAGACGGTGCACTGGAAGGCCCAAGGCGTCCAACGACCACGCCGAACACGCAGAGTTCCTTCTCGAAAACGTGTTTGGGCGGTCGTTGATCGCCCGGTGGAACTGGGGTCACTGCCTGCGTCACGGGAATCAGCGGCCGGGTAGTCTGTTTGTCCAAATCATTTGACGCCGATTTCACCAGTTTTTTTGACAAATTTAACAATTTTTTATTTCTTCTTCTTCGGCCCTACCTATTTTCCCAAACCGCACTTTCGTTAAAAATCCCTATTCCTGATTCAAAAAGCCCCAGCCAGCTCACCCGATTCTCCGCTTGCCACTCTTGCTCCTGGATGCTGCCTCTCCTCACTGCCTTCGGGTACCAAGGAAATAGGGTTCTTTAACTGTTTGCCGCGCACTCGAGTAAATTTTACTTTTCCGGTTTTTTTCTCACGCACGTCCGTCCGCCTCCAGTCGCTAAACTTGATTAATTCTGCGTGCCCAATTTCGCCAGCCTTGACCCATTTCGGCTTGCGCGCAGTCGAACGTCGGCTTCTGCTTGCGACAGCGTCGCTGCCGAGCCGTGCATCATACGCGTGAAATGCGTCGATCGTCTTCTCTCTCTCTCTCTAAGACTTGCCAGCCTTAGTCCAAGTTCGATGGCGCAGGTTCGACTGCGCATGTTCGGCCACTTGCCAAGGCTTGCGCCGGCGCCGTGTGTGTGACTCGTGCCATCCGTTGAACGCACTTTCTTTCCTTTTCTCTCCCTCGTGTCAGCCGTCGTGGTCCATGTTTGATGACACTTGTTCGACCACCTGCACCGTTCGGAACGTTCGCGAAGTGCCTCTCCCTCCCCTCCTGTCCATCGTTGGCTACAGCGTAGTTGCTGCAGCTGCAAAAGGCCAGTGATGCGACGGTTCTGAGCGGGTTTGGCGTGTTTTTTTGGCTGGTTTTCTAAGTACTAACTAAACTGTCTGTGTTTGACTAGCAAACTTCTGCTGGCTGCTTAAACTACGATTACCATTTACATATGATTACCTGATTTTAAGGGGGGGGGGGAAGAATCTAATTTGGTGGCTTTCATGGCTAACTTAAAACTATGGTTATGAAGACGAACTTTTGTCGTAGCTTAAAAATATGATTATCGAAAAGAAGGAAAAATCTAATTTGGTGGCCTTCATGGCTAACTTAAAACTATGAAAATCTGAAACCTAGTACTATGGCCTCCCGAGCCATACTGCGACTGGTGAACTGGCTTCCGTTATCGCATATGAAACGCCGAGGCACGGCAAATCTACTTAGTATCCTTTCCCGAAAAGCGCGTCGCCTTCCGCAGTGGGGTCAGCTCTACCCATTTGGAAAATTGGTCGAAAAATACCAGCAGCATCGTATTTCCTTGCCTGGAGCGCGGCAATGGGCCCACGAAGTCCGCACATAGTGTAGCAAAGGGCTCCTCTGAAAACCTTAAATTTTTGACACACCTCGCATCGTCGTACGTACCGGGCTACGTCTCGAAACAACCCTGGCCAAAAGTACCGTTGGGTGACCCTCGCTATAGTTTTCCTGACCCAGGTGCGCTGCCGTGGGCTGGTCGTGACACTCCTCCAAGACCCGCCTTCTATGTTCTCGTGGTACGCACAACTTCCAGGTGATGGCATCTTCGTCTTCCGGATGGCGTCCAAGATGGCGGTACAGTTGGCCGTTTTCCTGCATGAAATCGGGGAACTTATCGGGCTGGGCTTTGATTTGTTTCATCTAGGCTTGGATCCATTTACAGTTTACCGCCTCCTCGCTTATCTGTTGGCACCTTTCCTGGCTGTCGGGACAGAGCGTCTGCCACCACATTTTGGTTCCCACGGCGATAGTGGATGTCAAACTGGAACTGCTGTAATTCCAAGGCCCACCGAGCGATCCTATTTTCTTATTACATTTCAAATTAAAGTGTACACACTTTATATTTACGAGTTCCATATTTAACGTGAAAATATTAAATTCAAAGTGTAAATATTAAAATTTCAGTGCATTTTTTTCCTCTGTAAGTATATTCCAGCGCTTAATTCAAATCAATTGTCCGTTGTTCACTAGTCCTTTTGTTAAGAAGATCTTTAAATATGAGAGTATTATGCGAGGTATGTTTATATGTTTTTCAAGGAGCGAAAGGAACAGTTTCATGACAAGCACGGCACTCCCGCCTAGAATTTATGAATTACCAAAACTTCATAGAAAAGACACTCCTCTCAGACCAATTTGCTCTATGATCAATTCGCCTTCTTACCAAATATGTTAGTACATAGCAGCAATTTTAAAAAACTTGACGACTGACTCCACATACAATGAAAGAAACGCAACGGAATTCAAAAACAAGATAAACGATTCCTATGTATTTGATGAGGAAAAACTAATTTCTTTTGACGTAATATCAGTATTTCCGAGTTTTCCAACTGACCTTGCAATTGAAGTGATTCGTGACAAATGTGAACTAATCAAGCAACACATGAAAATGGCAAAAAAAAAACTGTTTCTGGAAAACTAAACTTTTGCAAAACAGAAAACAGATATTTCAAGTTTGGTGAGGACTTGTAAGTCCAGTTGAAAGGTCTTCCCATGCGATTTCGGCCTCACCATTAATAGCTGGCATAGTTATGGAAGAAGTCCCTACACAGGTTGTAATGTATAATTACTTTGTCGGAGAATAAAAATATATAAGTTGCATAATTAAACTTATTTATTGTGTCAGTTGTATGAAATGAATTAGTTGTGAGGGCAGTGTGAGTGAACCTAAAGGAACAACCCTGAAAGTTATCGGTGTTGATCGATAGCGACTGTTCGATTCGATTATTGTAACCTCTATTGCACAGATTCTCGGCAGCATTCTTTTCTATCGAGATGCCAACGAGAACAGACGCCCGTAGCTGCGTATGAATAGAGAAAATTAAGCTCGTGCAAATAGAAAAGAATCCATTTAAATCCGGCTTAATCTTCGCCATCCTCACAGTTTTTACTTTGATGTTAAGCTTAATAGCTTTTACCTGAGTCTTTCTGCCAGACCTGGATATTATTGTTGATGTATGTACGAGAATTGTCAATCAATTTTCGCTCATAAAACCCAAATAATTATCATTTGGTATATACCGCGGTCTATGTGCTTGGCGGAGTACAAGGTGCTCTCATATGGTTAGCAATTCCATTCAAAAATCTTGAAAGGTAACAATACTTAGAGTCACTGAAATTGGTACAGAGAAGTAATTTCATCAATTTTCTTTAGCGGTTCAAGCGAACGCCAGGGGCGTAAGAAAGTGGCATACAAGACATTTGGAAACAGCAGGCTCTGCAAAGGCTTTAACAGTTTTAAGTGGCTGCATCGGCTTGGGGCACGCCAAAAACTTCCTGCCGACTGCGCACACTCGGCCGATTGAGTCCACTAACAGCCTTGTTGCCGTGGCTGTGTTAAGACCCTGCCAAACCTTTCCCAAACACGTCACCCTGTGGTGTCTTGCCTTAAACTGCCAACTTTAGCCTGTCTACGTTAAAACATAATCGCCACCTTCTGGTTAAAGGAGCAAAGTCAACCTCAGAGCCCATTGGAGGGTTAAGGCCAACACTCGTCGAATAGCTAGCTGAATTTTATGACCCTGCGTATCACTCACTGAGTGGAGCTGGAGACGTGTGCGCTGGTGTTAAAACATGTTATGGCCTATAAAATATCTATCGATAAATAGAGTAGTCAGGGTAGGCATCGATAGGTAAAAAGGGAAATTATTTGAAAATGACCCACGAAGACTGCACTGATGGCGGAGAAAGGAGTAGTGTGGAGTAAGGGGAGAATTAGGTTCGAAGATCAGGGGGGGAGAGGATGCCGACGGTCAATTGAAGGTCATGGATCCGGAATAGGGGGTAAATAAGGCAGGGAAAAGGTGAATTGCGATACGCAGACGTGCCGACGTTTTAAATTAGTAAACTAAAATTGTGTTAAAGTAAAACTAAAAGGGAAACGCAAATTTGGGATTTTTCTTCAACAAATTAAAAAAAAAAAAAATAACTGCTGTTTGCGGGAAGTGGTGTGCCTAGATCAGTCGGGACTAGTGACGGACACCCGGGATCTAGTCGGACTCAAACCCGAGCTGGAAGCCAGATTGGTGGCAACAGAGGGTGAGTCTATTGTTTGCCGGCCCTAGATATTGGGCTAAAATTAGTCTTCGTAGGCCAACCAGACCGGCAGGGGTGAAAGCCATCTAGGCGCGCCGAGGCGGATGTGACGCCTCCAGACCAAAACCTTCTCTTCGTGGCGGAGTTCCACCAAAGAAGCTGATAAAGGCGTCCAAGACGTCCTCATCCTCCCAGGATCGAGAACACCCGGCACGCCCACTCAAGGGCGGTAACAATAATTGCCTGGCCTGGGGCCGTTTTCTGCATTCCTATTTTTTCTTGGATTTTTTTGGGCCACTGCTCGCGCCATTTTATTTGCCGTCTTTAATTTTATTACTTTCTATTTTACTTTGTAGTCCGTTCTTAGTTTGTAAGAAATTATTTATTCCAATATTTATTCATTTATTTATTTTATTCTTATGCCATTTTTAATTATTTATTTATTTATCTATTTATTGAATCCACACGCATACTTATTCCATTTTTTTGTCGTCCATTTAATTGATATCTAAGTTTTTTTTTATTTGTTTTTTTGCTATGCCCTAATTTTACTTCAAAGCGTAAAAATAATTTATGTCATAAATCTAAACGAAAAATTGTCCAGGAAGAGGCTTTCTCTTGCGCGTGGACATTAGGCGGGTCACCCAGGTTGTAAGACTCTGAAATTAGAAAAGAGAAAGGCAATTCAATCCGTCTTATGAGCTCATAGGTAGGGCTAAGCCATACAAATATCCTCTTTGGTAAAAATCTATTGAAACCCCCCCCAAAAGCCGACCTGATATGCGCACGGGCAAAAGAAACCCAATTCTTTAGACTATAATGTGTCAAGAATTTATAATAAAAATAACTTTTAAGTGAATTTCAAGAAAAGAAAGAAATATGGTCTGTGTGTGATTTTGAACATGGGAGGAGAGGGGTGTGCTACCTGAGCTAACTCGAGGGTGGTGGCGTCTGCTATAGGGGGCAGCACGAGAAGCAACAAGTCAGGCTGCAAGGATGGGTGGGGGCGTCACTGGTCAGAACACCAAAGACCAGCGAGAATCCGGAGGGAATTAAAAGTCGTGCTAGGAAGGAGCGTTAAGTGTTTTTTTTTGTAGTTTAGTTTTGTTTGTACGTGGACGTTTTGTACGGACGTGGATGTTTGAATGTGAATTTGAATTGTGAGGCAGCGTTAGTGTTGTCAAATGTGTGGTCTATGTTTGTGAATGTGGATCGCATGTTTGAATTTGTTGTTTTGCGTGTGTGCGTGGACCGGGTTGGAGAACCCCTCGCTGAAAGCTGAGCTGAGCCGGGGCTGTCCACTTTAAGGCACCGCAGGGCCCAATTTAAAGTTGGGTCATAACAAACAGCTAATGTTTGCACAAGGATAGGAAATGTAGAGAAGTCTTAGTGAAATTGCAGAAAGATAGGAAGCAACGCAAGCTAGCAACAACAACAACAACTCATTTTACCTCCGTCTATTCCAAACCAAGACAACGAATTTACATCTCTAATGTTGAGCAGCATCTTCGACATCTGGAGAACTACGAAGGCCTTCGGAGATATCTACGGATGGGTGAGTGATCTGGCACCGGATGGTGGTGTGTGACCTATGTTCGTACGTACATCAGAGGCTAAGTGCAGCTAACGGTGTATAACTGTTTTTGAATAGCGTCATCTCTGATTTGCGGCCGTATGGGTGTTTTGTGAATTTGACTTGTCTTGATGATAGCTTAAAACCATTTGAATCTAATTGGAAAGTGAAAATGAGTCAACGTAAACGAGTCAAAGCAAATGTTAATGCAAAAGTAAATGCTTTGGTGAAAAGTGAAACATAATTCTTGTGTTTTGATGTTGTTGTGTGTTTGCTGCAAATGTGTGCACACCTAAGCAAGATCAGCTGATCCCATTTTTTTAATTTTGTACACTGAACAAGTCAACAATGAATTACATTTTGGCTAAAGTTTCCTATGAATAAAAATATAATTATAATGTTTTGGTAAACTAAAACCTTTTTTCTTTGTGCGGTTGAAGGGGTAAATAGGATGTCGTAACTAATTATGGGAGTTTCTTTAAATATATTCACAATTAGAAAATCATTTGTTAATTAAGCCAAACTCTTAACCAAATATGTAGACGACCTATTTGCGATAGTTAGAGAAGAGGACATTAAAAATAACTTACAGATGCTGTCAAAGAATGATTTCCCTCAGAGCATTATTAAGACGATCATCAAAGACATTGGAAAGGAAACCAAAAAACAAGTACTGAACCTACCAGAACATATAAGTCAATCACTTTCATACCATATTACTCGGAAACACTCGCCAAAGCGGACTTATATGACAGGGAACAGATCACAATTGCTCACAAGCCAACTTACACCACGGCTGCATTGTTCAGTAACATGAAGAGTAAAATATCAACGTTGGACAAACACAACTTAATGTACAAAATACCATGCGCTGGAGGCGGGACCAATGTATGTAAGAAAATATATGTTGGAACGACAAAATCCAAACTATAGGCAAGACTATCTGGACACAAGTTAGACATTAAAAAAAACAGCATGATCAATACACAGCGCTTGCCAGATTTTGATGCCACAAGCATTTTACAACAAGAGAGCCACAGCAACAAACGCTTTACTCTGGAGATGTTGAACATCATGAACGTGCCATCAGAGACTAGGCTGAATTTTAGGACCGACACAGAGAATTGTCTCACATATGGGTAATTATTTCTGAAGTGGGCAACTTTTTTTTTCATAGTCTGCAAACATTTTAATTTTTTTTACAGGCCTTAACCGCAGTTTTCCACGATTTTTAATAGCTTATTCAGAATTTTACCATTGTGGGATGCAAAGATATAGCGACTGTTTATATTTGCTAAAGTTGGTTATAACTAAATATTTAATGGGCCTAAAAATAAATAAAAATTTTCAAAAAATATTGCTTTTCCTTCACTTTGTGGCAAAAATATTTGCGATGGGTGAACTGGAGAAAGAAACCGCCGAAACTTAAGAAAAAAAATTTAAATCGCGGTTTGTGAAAAACGGCCATTTTGAGATTTTTTAAAAAAATTAGGAGTAATCCTCTTGAAGTTCTTAGTTCTTTAAAAAAGGTTTCATGATGGGACAGCCATAACTTTCCGCGAAATTCACTTCCAAAGAATCAAATTTTACTGAAATCATAGTAGGCTACAAATTAAAATTATAATTGAGTGTGATGAGTGAATTCAGTCTGCACTAAAGAATTATGGATTTAACATCTCGATGCTGTAATCCCCTGAAGGAGGCTAATCACAAAAAACTGGTGTCCGTGCGGTGTCTTCTTTTCTTATCGAAAAATTTCCAAGTTTGGCAGGGACAAAAATGTGCGATTCCTTCTTTCTTTTTAAATGAATTGACAAATACTGCTGAGGCACATAACATTGACACTGCATCGTGCTCCAGTGACAGCGAATGTGAATTATCCGATTACCTTTATTCATCAAAGAGGCGAAAAACCGATAATGACTTTTATGCTGAAGCAGGTCGTCAAATGCTATCTCAACTAAAAAAAATATGGAGAAAACTGAGGTATTTTTTGGCTCTAAGGCTGAAATAATGAAAGTGGCAGAGGAGTTGACTGCCCGCTTCAACCATGCGAAAACGGTACCAGGCACTCACAAATACCATATCGTCATTCCAATCGACAATGACCATCTTAAGCTTAAGAAATATTCATACGCTCATGACTTCAATGTGTTTCCAAAAAGAAAGAATATGCCCAATAAAAATGCTTAATTTTATATTACAATTGTTTTATTTAATAACATTGTATAAGACTGAATTCACTGAGTTCATACACTCATCACACTTAATTATAATTTTAATTTGTAGCCTACTATGATTTCAGTAAAATTTGATTCTTTGGAAGTGAATTTCGCGGAAAGTTATGGCTGTCCCATCATGAAACCTTTTTTAGAGAACTAAGAACTTCAAGAGAATTACTCCCAATTTTTTAAAAAAATCTCAAAATGGCCGTTTTTTTACAAACCGCGATTTAAATTTTTTTTCTTAAGTTTCGGCGGTTTCTTCCTCCAGTTCACCCATCGCAAATATTTTTGCCACAAAGTGAAGGAAAAGCAATATTTTTTGAAAATTTTTATTTATTTTTAGGCCCATTAAATATTTAGTTATAACCAACTTTAGCAAATATAAACAGTCGCTATATCTTTGCATCCCACAATGGTAAAATTCTGAAAAAGCCATTAAAAATCGTGGAAAACTGCGGTTAAGGCCTGTAAAAAAAAATTAAAATGTTTGCAGACTATGAAAAAAAAAGTTGCCCACTTCAGAAATAATTACCCATATATGTATTATATTTAGTTTTTTTTAAATTTGTTATTGTTTTTGAGTTGTGTGCTTCTCTTTTGTGTGCGTTTTTGGTAATAAGAAATAACGGAGGATGGCAAGGCTGCCACATAATCGAGAAAATGACCCAGGGCTGAATAATAATGTAGGGAAAAATATATTCCTTTTAAATTAATGTAGTTAGTATGTAAAAATATAAAAATCTCTTAATTGTATGGATAGATTTTGACAAAACTTTGCAGGAATACTAGTTATAGTCTAAGTAATTGCTGGAGATACTGTGCATGTCTGCCCCAACTCAAAAATAAAAATAATAAAATAATGTAGTTAATATGTAAAAATATTAATTGCTCAAAATCGTCTGGATAGATTTTGATTAAGCTTTGCAGGAATATGCATAAATGTTCTATTTATCTCAGGGGATACCGTGCATGTCGGCCCCAACTCGCTAAGTCAGCCAAATAATTAATAAAAGATAGCACCGAGGCCTGTATGGTCATACTGCATATTGGCCGCTAGTTCCAGTGACTGGTCGGAACCAGCGCACTGCCCTTATCAATTCTGAGTCCAAGCCAAAGTGAGTCAATTAAAAAAGCGAATTACTCCTAAACGTTTCGATAGATATTGATCAGCTTTAGGGAAACACTCTTGAATGTGTGTACTTTAAGGTAATATACCGTGCATGTTGGCCCCAACTCTTATATTGGAGCAATTACGAATCTTATGACAACATGATTTTTTTGCGCCAATTTGTATGGGAAAATTTTGAGGTTGGTTCACTGATAAGCGAATATCTCAAAAACGTATGGATAGATATTAAACAGCTTTTCAGTAAACATTCTTGAATATGTGTCCTTTAATCTGATATACCGTGCATGTTGGGCCCAACTCTGTGAGCGGAGATATGAACGATAATGTGTGGAAGCGATTTTTCAACTTCATTTATTTAACACCCCAAATGCATATATTACCCCAAAGGTTAAATAAATCAATAGATTATGCAATTCTTAACAAAATTGCATTTACAGATTCTAAAGTAGTCTAATAGTTAAGGAAGGAAGGAATAAATTAAAAACAAAAAATGCTTTAGTGTTCCATATTCCACTGTTTCAATTCGACGCTAAATATCGAACGCTTTTTTGACGGACATATTGAGCGTGTTCAGCAGCATAAATCGATGACAAAAAATCGACTATTTTTGTTAGATTGTGCTGCTGAACGGTCATGATACGCAATCATGTTTGCCATTTTTCGTGATTGTGTTAGATGTGAATCTAACAAAGAAATAGTTTGTTAGAATTGCTTGATTATGATTTGTTATCGATAGCACACAGCTGTCAGAAGTAAACAAACGAGGAATTTTGAGAAGGCAATTGCAAAATGAATGTGGAAACCACTTTGTTTTGAATAAATGAATTGGCAGAGGACGTGGTTTCGCAAGTGGCTCTCGGAAATTCGTGCAAGGCTCTAAGGCTCTACTGGTTACTGCGGAGGAGGAGGAAAGCTTGAAAAGCCGCCACTCCAAGAAGAAGATGCCCTGCGTACGCGTAGTAACCACCTCATCTAGGTACATGGACACCTCAACACAGTGTGTCAAGGCGCTACCATTCAGCTCCTCCCAGATAAGAGCTTGATGGGGACGCCCATATCCTCTTACAAGATAATCACAAGGAATGAAACCCGGCGCCTGGTTCCGGAAGAATGGTTCCGACTTGGGTTGTAGCTAGGGTCACAGGGTCCTCGTTTAACCTGAAATCGAAAACATCTTACTTGTGGTCTTGGCCCTAACGGGTCACTGCCTTATTAGCAACCAAGTCTTAAGGAAAATTCAAGGTGAATTCTAGGAGCAGTTGTGGTTACGACGGTCATCAATATTTAGGGGTCAGTTCTTAATTATATTAAGCTGTTTGTTGTCAAAAATTCAAACTTCCGCCAACAAAAATATATCGATAACTTTGTTGCCTAAAAATTCTAACAAGTTCGTTCACCAGCAGACTAACACTTTTTTTGATTAATGATTTTTGTTAGATGATTGGTGTATGCTGTTGAACACGCTCATTTTCTCTCCCCATTTTCGCAGTTTAGGGTGACCCTTTTTTTCCGATACTTTGTGGTATTTTAGTCCGATATCGATACCGATAAAGATCGCGTGCCATGCTGTTTTCCCAGGTAAGTTTCACAATTTCAATCTTTCCCCATTTTTGCGGGGAGAGCCGACTTTAACTTACGCTCTCGTCTTTTTCTGTGTTTGTTGTGTCGCTGTGGCTACTTTCACCCTTTGCATTTTGTGTAGCTTGTGTTTAGATGCAACTCTGGCAAACCTCCACGAGTCGGTGGCTGCTCCCCAGTATATACCCTGGGCTGACCCCTGGATCAGGACTACTGCTCCTGTGTATTGTGTCGGGCTCTGTGTCGCTGTCCTTTACCTGTGCGTGTGGGTGTAAACGAATAAATGGCTCAGTGTGTTTGTGCTTCGTGTAATTGTGCCTGCGAATTAAAAATTAATAAAATTCGTACACTTGTCCTGTTTTTATGTTTCATTTTGTGTTTTATTCATATATTTTTTTCTTTGTTTATTGGGCTATTGTGCCCCATCGCGGGATCCCCCAACCCCACTTGATCCGGAACCGCGACGCCCCTATCCAGAGAAGCTTCGCGCCTCGGTTGCGACTACCTCTACCGCCTTGGGTCTTTATCTCCCTCCGGATTTCCTTCAGCCACTCCTCGAAGTCTATTTCCTGCCGCCTCCAGGCCCAGGTCGCCTTGGCTGGCTCGCCCTTCCTCATGGAGGCCTGCTGCTGCAGCTCCGGTCCGGTGACCCATCTTATCTCGTTTCTTAAATAGCTTACTCTTGGCACGCGCCACGAAGCCTCGGTCTGCTCGCGGCTGCGCAGCTATCACGCCAGTTTGCCATTTTTTTGCGAGCTTTCCTGAGAGAAAGCGTTGCAACGGTAAACTTGGCTGTTGCCGTACCTTACGCTATTACACTGAAGCTTCAAATCGCGCTCTTTCCTAGATTTCGCCGCGTTTTACTCCATCTTGCGCGTTTGACTTGATGATCGCCATTCTTTGTACCCATTAATTCTCTTTCTTTTTCAGGTTTTTCCCTCAAATCTTTTCTTTTCTTCTTTCTGTTTATACCCTCGGAGAGGGTATATTAAAATTGTCCGTATGTTTGTAACTCATAGAAGGAAGCATCTCCGACCACATCTATATATATAAATGTATGCCCGACTGATATGGTGACGTATTATCAAGCCGCAGCCTAAACGACTTATCGTACAGGTCTGGCAAAGACCTTCGTTTAGTTATGCAGGCACTCACTAAAAAAGAAAATTTGGAAAACTTTTCACCAATCTCTGGAAAAGCCAATTAAAGGATTGTATGGGGTCATAACGATTGTTCCGCTCAGGCAATGCTGGTCCCCTCCATCCGGGATTCGCCCACGACGCAGGCGTCGCCAGCGAAGTCGGAGGCGACAACGTGGGAGCGGGAGTCCCCGAGCCCCGTGTCTCCAGGCTGTAGCCCCGTCACCCCCAATCTGGGTGGGCGAGTGGGCGATTGAGACAGAGAGGGCCGAAATGGGAGAGGGGGCTGAGTAGGATGAACTGGAGGAGGCGGAGCAGGCATGGGGGGCAGCAAAACCACCCACTTCGATTCCCACCATCAAGCTCACAGACTCGGAGGACGAGAGCCCAGCGGGAGCCGGCTGGGAGCCACCGAGGCCACCAACACCCAAGGAGAAGCAGGAAGAGAAGCGGGAAAAGGAGCAGGAGGAGGAGAGAAAAGAAGAGGGGCAGCAGCAAGGTGGTGGGCCCGAGTGGGGTTTCGCACCCCGAGGTGACCACGGTGGCCACATGGAGCGAGCCGCTGACGCCGAGGAGGCGGAACCGGCGAGATCGGAGGTGGACATCGAGGAGATGACCGATGATCGCGACGAGCCACGGGCCCCCAACGCGCGAGACCCAAGGGGTTTCGGTCGCAAAGTCCGCGAGGAGGAGGCGCGGGCAGCCGATCGGGCCAAAGAAGATGCGACCGAGGCGCAGGGGCCATGGGTGTGGCCAGCGCCCGAGTCCAGCCGGCCACCGTATGCTAGGCAGCAATCTTGCCCAACGCCACCGAGGAGACGGCCGACCCTGCAAAGCCAGGCTTGAGTGATGAAAGTTTTAAACCAGCAACATACATAAAAATAAAGTCATAGTTAATAAAAACGAGAAGGCCAAGCTAACTTCGTCTTTGCCGAAGTTTTAATACCCTTGCAAATGTTTTAATACAACAGAGTTTACGAACGTCAGCATTAAAACAAACCATTTTTCTGATAAAAGCCACTTTTCGGCCGATAGTTTCTATGGCAGCTATAAGATATAGTCATCCGATCTTGACCAAAACTTCCAAATCTGTGTAAAAGCGTATAAAACTAATAATTGTCGAAGCGGAAGGCGTTTACATAAAAAACAAAAAGTTTTCTTACAAAAACCCACTTTTCGACCGATAGTTCCTATGGCAGCTATAAGATATAGTCATCCGATCTTGACCAAAACTTCCAAATCTGTGTAAAAGCGTATAAAACTAATAATTGTCGAAGCGGAAGGCGTTTACATTAAAAACAAAAAAGTTTTCTTACAAAAACCCACTTTTCGACCGATAGTTCCTATGGCAGCTATAAGATATAGTCATCCGATTTTGACAAAAACTTCCAAATCTGTGTAAAAGCGTATAAAACTAATAATTGTCGAAGCGGAAGGCGTATACATTAAAAACAAAAAGTTTTCTTACAAAACCCACTTTTCGACCGATAGTTCCTATGGCAGCTATAAGATATAGTCATCCGATTTTGACAAAAACTTCCAAATCTGTGTAAAAGCGTATAAAACTAATAATTGTCGAAGCGGAAGGCGTTTACATTAAAAACAAAAAGTTTTCTTACAAAAACCCACTTTTCGACCGATAGTTCCTATGGCAGCTATAAGATATAGTCATCCGATTTTGACAAAAACTTCCAAATCTGTGTAAAAGCGTATAAAACTAATAATTGTCGAAGCGGAAGGCGTATACATTAAAAACAAAAAGTTTTCTTACAAAAACCCACTTTTCGACCGATAGTTCCTATGGCAGCTATAAGATATAGTCATCCGATTTTGACAAAAACTTCCAAATCTGTGTAAAAGCGTATAAAACTAATAATTGTCGAAGCGGAAGGCGTATACATTAAAAACAAAAAAGTTTTCTCACAAAAACCCACTTTTCGACCGATAGTTCCTATGGCAGCTATAAGATATAGTCATCCGATCCAGTCGGTTCCGACATATTAGCAGTGTGCAGTAAAAAGAAGACTCTGTGCAAAGTTTCAGCTCTATAGCTTTAAAACTGAGAGACTAGTTTGCGTAGAAACAGACAGACGGACAGACAGACGGACAGACGGACAGACAGACAGACGGACAGACAGACGGACGGACAAAGCTCAATCGACTCAGCTCGTCGCCCTGATCAAGAATATATATAGTTTATAGGGTCGGAAATGAATATTTCTATGCGTTGCAAACTTCTGGGCAAAATTATAATACCCTTTGCAAGGGTATAAAAACTGCTATCCAGAACATCTGATTGACAAACTCATAACAGATGTTATAAGCCAAAAAGGGAAAAATAAAAACATAAACAAATCAAACACAGAAGCAACACGCCAATACATCAGCGTCCCATATGTTGACAATTTAACAAACAAACAAACGATCGCGGAAATAATGCCAAAAGTCACCAACAACATAACATATGCATACAAAGCGCATACAAGTACAAGACGATTATTCACAAATACCAAAGACAAAATTGAGAAACAACAACAACAGAACGTAGTATATGAAATAAGATGCACTGGAAGAGAGGGAGAGAGATGCTCTTGTGTATACGTGGGAACGACAAAGAGAGCACTCTCAACGAGAATAACGGAACACAGACGAGACGCGGACAAACCAAAGACCACAACAGCACTAGCACAACACTTAACAGAGACGGGACACACAGCTGATTTTGACAATGTAAACATACTTGACAAAGAGAGAAGAGAGCGAACGCGTATGATGTTAGAAAGCCTAAGAATCCAGCAAAGAGGCACAAACTCACTTAACTTCAAAGAAGACGTGCTGGAAACAAATTTTTTTTATGCGGCATTAATCACAAATGAAAAGTGGCAAAAACAACAGATGACGAGGAAATGTTTGACAAATTCACTATTAGACGACGGATAACACCAGAAGGATGGAAAGCGGCAATTTTAGGATTAAAATCAGACAAACAAAACATTTTTAACCAAAAATAATGCCTATTTTTATACCCTAAAAATTGTCCGGATGTTTGTAACGCAGGGAAGGAACCATCTCCGACCACATAAAGTATATATATTCTTGATCAGCATGACGAGCTGAGTTGATATAGCCATGTCCGTCTGTCCGTCTGTTTCTATGCTATCTCCTCCGTCAGTTTTAAAGCTATCTTAACCAAACTTTGCACGAAGTCTTTTGGTACAAATACGCTGCACATTTGACGTAACCGGCCGGTTTCGATGACTATAGCATATAGCTGCCATAGGAAAGAACGGCGGAAAAACTAGTTTTAGTGAGAAAAACTTTTTTGATTTCAGTGCTATCGCACCCAACGCTCGCATTTATAAGTTTTCAATCATTTCACATAAATTTACCAAAACTTGTTGAATTGGACAACTGTATAGCTCCCATACAAAAGATATGTTTGAAAAAAGCCTTAGTAAGAAAAACTTTTTTGTTTTATCGCTATCGCTCCCAAAATTGTTACTGATCGATACTATATGCTACCACACAATTCTGTAAAGTTTTAATCCAAATCGGATGACGAAAGCATATAGCTGCCAGTCGAAAAAAAAAGGTATATTGAGAAAAACTATTTTTATTTTAACTCTTTACACTTTTTAGTTATGAATATGTTGATGAATATCTTGTACAGCTGCCATAGAACAAACTGGCAGGCATATATCAAGCTCAAGGGTATATAAACTTCGGTCAAGCCGAAGTTAGCTATCCTCTATTTTTAAAATTTCAGATTATGCCTTTCTTTCGTTTTTTTTTTTTATGATATTATGATTTTCAGCTTTTTATCTCTTTTTATCCTATATTCTCTTCTTTTCAGTATATTATATATTTTCTTATTTTCAGGCTATTCTTTTACAAATTTTCCCATTTCTAATGTTTTATATATGGGCTAATCCGAAAATTTTTAAACCAAGGGTTGATATTTAAAGTTGTCCAAAATCCAAATGTTTGTTAATGGAATAATAGGGTACATATTCAATCTTCAAAATATGTAAGCAATATTGTTCTACGGTGGTTTGTCTGCTCTTGGCAGAGGCATACCTACACCTTCCTCTTGCTTCTATTAATTCTTGAAAAAAAAGGGTTTTTTTATTGCTCACAAAAATTGTAAAAATAGTCGTTATAGTATTTTCCGCTTAGCAAAACTTAAAGTTTGTTTCATTTCCTTTAATTTAAGGTACTCATTATATTTGTAGGATATCTATTATATATATATTACAAATTTAAACTAAAAATCGGTTTACTGTGTGTAACGTCCGCAACGGAAAATTGGGTTTTTTTAATTTAGCAGAATGAATTTTAATAATTCGGTTATCCAAACTGACTTTATAAACAGAGTTTTTTATGCCCTTTAAACTAATGAAAAAAAAATATACCTTTATTACACATATTTTCGAAAAAAGTTAATGTGAAAATGTGTAACGTCCGCAACGGCAAGAAAATGCTAAACATTTTTTTTTTTTTATTTGAGGTAGAAATAGGTGTTTATAATGGATTATTGCCTGCTGAGTCTGAATCTGGGCTCTAAATTGCTCTAGGTTGTCGAGAATCCGAAAAACATAACCTCAAAGTAACAAAAAGTGTGTTTAAATAATATTAATATTAATAATTGATAAATATCGATAAAAATCGGTATTTCCAACATCGGAAAATGAAAACCCAAATGAATGCGAGTTTTATCATTACAAACTGAATTTCAAGCCAATCGGATGAAAAATAATTTTCTCGCAAGCAGAATTTTACGGAAATTTTCCTCGTGGGCGGATTTTTCAAAATCTGGAAAACACGTGTCGAACTATTTCGCGTACTAAGCTTACAAACCCAGTTTCAAGTCAATCGGATGAAAAAAATTTTTTTATACTATTTGGGTCAATGGAAAAAGTGTAACGTCCGCAACGTAACGTCCGCAACAGCACAAAAATTAAGATATTTTAATAACGGGACCACTTATCATTCTTTTGAAAGCTGGGTTGAATTGGTCATATACTCGACTAAATTTTTTGTTATTAGACTTTTTTTGTTTATTATGCAAAATTCGCTAAAAAGTGTGGAAATGCACATAAGTCTCAAAGTCGAATTCCATTTTTTGTAACGTCCGCAACGGAACTTTAAACAAGCATAACTTTTTTTCAAAAACAGAAATTTAACAGTAATTTACATATCACTGGGGATATGAAACTTACCATCTGGTAAGGCCCTTCATACCTGGGTGCCAATTTCGCTGCGAATCCTTCCTATGCCTTTGAGAGATGATGTGTTTTGGTGTACACTTCGTCTCCGACCTCCGGTTTCCAAGCGCGACTTCTCAGGCTATAATGTCGTGCTTGATCCTGTGCTGCCTTCTGCATATTTCTTTTGGCCACTACGAAGATTTCCTGCAGCTTCTTCGCGTTTGCTCCCGCATCTCTTCTCCCATGTCGTGTTCCGAGACTGTTCTCATCGTAAAAGTTTTTTGGTAACCGCGGTTCCCTTCCTTGTATGAAAAACACAGGTGTGTATCCTGTAGATTCTGCCTTACTGGAATTGACTGCTAACGTCAGTTTTGGTCACAAATCTTCTGATCGGAGCCCGCAAACTGAGCTATCATCGTCTTCACTATTCTTTTTGCCCGCTCCGTTGGGTTCTATTGAGGAGTATATGGAGCTGTAAATAGATGGGAAACCTCCATCTCTTCCAAGAATCAATCAAACGCCTTTCTCGTGAACTGTGCTCCATTGTCCGTTATCAGAACTTTTGGAACGCCGAACCTAGCCAAGACTCGTTCCCTGAACGCTTACTGCAAGGCCGCCGCCGTTGCTTTTCGCAGGGCTACTAGTTCTGTCCACTTCGAAAATCGATCGATCAGTACTAGTAACACAGAATTTCCGTGCTTAGATCGCGGCAGTGGTCCTACAAAATCTGCACAGACCGTGGCCCACGCACAGTGTAAGATTTTGCCTATCCAGGAAACTTAAATCAATTGCGACCGTAGTTTAAAAGATATTGACTTGAAATTTGAAATGGAAGAGTTTTTAGGCCATACGAAAGTATGTTACTAAGATGAATAAGATCGGACAAAAACTACTCCTACCTCCCATACAATATCGCATTTTTCAGTTTTAGCCAGAACCCGATTTTTATATAAAACTTTGCAGAATTGTGTGAAGGCATAGTTATTTTTCTCTTTAGAACTAATTTTTAAAACGATTGATCAAGATTGTTTTGACTGACGGAGGAGATAACGTGAAAACAGAAAGACAGACAAACGAACAGACAGACAAAAGGACGGACGGACAGATGAATAACCGGACAGACGGACATAACAATATATGCAATCAGCTTGAATTTAAACTGAATCGGAATTATCTTCAAAAGTTTGATGACTCAATAATGCAACCACCTCTGTTGATAAAACCTCCCGCTTTGTTTTTTGGGTTCTACGTAAACTTCATTGGAATGGGTCGGATGAAATAAGTAGCCCATTCAATAAATCCGCATTCGTGTCACATTTTGTGCACAGTTACTGGCATATAGAACCAGAAATATTCTGATAAATACAGTTCAGTAGTTTCTATTGTGAAGCATGTAAATTTATCTGGTATCCACTTCCTATGCAAGTTAGTATTGTGCGAAACCCTTTTTTACCAGATCGATATTTAAGCCTGTTATTTCCGATGTTGTTTCGGAGTCATTGAAAAATCTTCTGGCTGTACTACCATCATTGGTATTACCGGTTTTTTGTTTTGGCATATCCACTAAAAGTTCCATTTTAGTTTTAAAACTGTTTTGAATTCCTTTCTTCATTTCCGCTACTTTAGCCTTATTAACCTCACCTGTCACGTACCACTTCTTTATATCAATCCTGTACGGGATGTGAAGCAAGCATTGCATAAATCTTATCCAAGCATGTAGTGGTGAAAGGCCAAGTGCAAGCATATTTTGATCAATTTTGCGTTCGGATAAGGCACTAGTTTGGATTATTATTTCTGGTGTTGCACCGCATAAGTAACATGCTTGTGATGATGTGTATGCTGACAGCGCATTGCAGACTTTTCCGTCAATCATACACAAAACGAGGGCAGCCCTAACTTTAAAACTAAAATAGTCTGTTTCAATGCAAGTAGGAGTTAAAACTGAAATTTGATCCTGGATATTCTTCACTTTATAATGACATCGCGAGTTTCTTCTGTGAAAAGAGATGGAGGTAAATTTTTGCCAAAAAACTTTTTTGGTCCCTTTCATCGTTGATTTAAGTTGAAAAGTTACCATTGAGATGGAAAAGAAGCTTTCGTCTGAAAAATTTTCATCTGAAAATTTTGGTTTTTACCGATTCTGTTCAGCACCATCGCATTCCCATTTTATTATTATGCTTACTTCATCTTTAACTTCTGGAAAAGACCATAAAAACATTTTTTTTTAGCACTTTTTACTATGTGATCTATAAGCGATTGCAAGTCTATTTTAGTAGATATCTCTGTCACAGTAATATTTTTTGGAACCCACAACATTTTTGAGTGCTTGACTAATGCATAGCACGGATATAATTTTGGACTGAAATTCTTTGTATGTTGCCGAAGTGAGAGGTACTGGTGCATGGACAAATTTGAACGATTGAAATTTTCTTTTGAATGGGAAGATTCCAGGTCGAGAATAAACTCTGCAGCATTTATTTTTTTTAGCCAATCATAATTATTAGTCATAAAACTTTGCATTTTATATTGGGATTTACCCCATCTCAATTGAAATTCGTGGTAGCTTTTTTAGTCGAGTATATAACTTTTCATAGTTTAAATTTTTTCCCAAAAATGCTGAGGTGTAACTCAAAGTCGATTTAAGCTTTGCAGGCTTGGGTCTGCAAGCCAAACTTCGAAAAGCGCTTCGCGTGATATTTCCTTCATTTTAAGCAAGACTGCTCAAAACTAGGTGCTTGCATCAGCAAAACTAGCAAAGCAGTGAGCTTATTACAATTGCTGCCCATGTTAACTTCAGTGTGACCATTCAAATGCAAAATACCACCAAATAGTATACTGCTTTTGCCAGCAGTGTCTCGTTAACATGTGAATTTGATTGCAGGTTTAATTACAATGAAATGAAAAACTCAATATGACGGTTTTTTTTTTTTTTGGAATTATGTTCTGGGAATCTACCCGCTTGTTGTCCATCATGTGGTGGCATCGCCGAACTCGATGGAACTTAGAAGTTGTAGTCCATAAAAGCAACATGTTTTTTGCAACTTGCCTAGTTTTTAGGTGTTTATAAAAAAAAAATGTTATAAAATGTTCCAGTCAATGTATTAAGACCTGGTTTCGAAATTTTTGCAGTTCTGCTATTCGAGAATAAGCAAAAAAGCAAGACACTGACGGCTAAATTTAAATCGCTTTAATTTTGTGCCTGATGCGAGTTGTCAAATTGAATTTTTCAAGCGTAGCAATATGACATGTTTAATGACTATTTTATTGCTGTTAATAAAAATTTAACTCTGGTTTTTGTTTACTTTCATAATATCTGGATATTTTACAAACATTTAAAAATTTTTTTTTCAATTTGAAGCATTTTTTAGAGCGAAGCTCTTTTACGGACGTCACACTGGGGGAGTGAATCTTGAAAAATGTTGTCTTTGCGACAGATTCTTTTGGGGTATGTCTTTGATTTTGTGTTTTGTATTTTGTATTTGCAAAATCAGCTGCTTTTACCATTACCGCGTAGTAGCAGGTGGGTTGTGTGTGGAGTGGGATATGTGAGGTTGCAAGTGGTGGGAGGTGTCACCTCCGAGGCTATGGGTATTTGGCAGGGAACTGGTGGGGATCAGGTGAAGATATTGTGAGGATCTGGCGGGGATTTGGTGCTGGTTGGGATCTAGTGGGGATCTGGTGGAGATCTGCTGGGGATCAGGTAGTGATCTGGTGGGGATATGGTGGGAATATGGTGGAGATCTGGTGGGGATCTGGGGGAGATCAAATTTGGATCTGGTAGGGAGTTGTTGGGAATCTGGTGAGCTCTACTTGGGATATGGAGGGGCTCTACTGGGGATCGTGTGGGGATCTGGAGTTGGTCGGTTGGGGATATGGTGGGTATACGGGGAGTGGGGGTGCAAAGAGTGGCTGCATTAAGGTCAAGTTGTGAATTCTGTGCTGAAAATTATAATGTTTTTTGTTTGACAGTGCCTTAACAGGGACTTAACAGGGACTTAACAGGAACTTAACAGTGACTTAACAGTGACTTAACAGTGGCTTGACAGTGACATTACAGTTACTTAACAGTGACCTAACAGTGACTTAAAAGTGACATAACAATGACATAACAGTAACTTAACAGTGACTTAACAGTGACTTAATAGTGACCTAACAGTGACTTAAAAGTGACTTAACAGTGACTTAACAGTGACTTAACAGTGACCCAACAGTGACTTAACAGTGACTTAACAGTGACTTAACAGTGACTTAACAGTGACTTAACAGTGAATTAACAGCGACTTTACAGTGATCTGAGAGTGACCTAATATTTGATAGTTTAACATTTATTTATACAGAATCCAAATGTGTATTTTTCCATTACTTAAATCGGATTCATCGTAAAGAGCTTCGCTCGTACCGTGCGTCTCATGACACACACTCTTTCTTTTTTACATGGTGATTGGTGGGCCCAAGGATCCGTTTTGCCGGGGACGAATGAGCAGGAAACGGGTGAGAGCGTGATTAGAGGTAACGGAATGGAAGGTGCTAAAAGGGCTCAAGTAAACTGAAAGGGTATGAAGGGCTTACAGATATGGAGAGAAGTACAACTGGTACAACCGCTGTTGCTAGGCAGCAGGCCGGCTGCGGCAAACGGTTATAACGGAAGGATGTCAAATAAGCAAGAAATGGACGGAGGCCTATAAAAGTCCACACTGACAGCAATCAGGCAGTCAGTGTAAATTCAGAGAATCAAAGCGAGTGCGTCTGTATCGGTCGTAGTCAACACCAGTGCCAACAAAGGATCACGCAAGAACTGTGCAAGAAACGGAAGCCACAGGTGCAAAGTGCTGAATAGCAGATAAGTGCTAGCACATAACGGGGCAAATAATACGAGGTTGGACGTGTGGCGAGCCGGCAGATATATAAATAGGAGACGTGTGTTCCTAAAGGCCGAGTGCAAGCCAAGCCAACAGACAGCACGACGGATTCCGGGTGCGCAAAAGTTGTGGTACGACGAGAAGTGGAACCTTGTGAGGGAAGAGGGAGGCCAAATAGAGAGTAAAGATCATACTTTGTTAGCGATTTAAGTACCACCCAAGCCTGAATATTCGATATTATACGTGCTATACTACTAAGAGCAGAAAGGTGTTATTATTGTTATTGCTATCTGGGACAACTATAAATGTGCTGAGGCCGGCCACGACATTTCTGAAGCCTAGCCTTGGGTAGTTTCGAGCGAAAGAGACTCGTTACAACTGGCGCCCAACGTCCTTGATAACAATATAAAAAGCAAACCAGTAGAAAAACAGTAGGAAAGCACAATGGGCAAAGCGTGGGTGCATTACCTAAAGAAAGAGGAAATCATACAATGCAGAAAAGCAGTAGGGTGTGAGCTAAGAGGAAATCTGGATGAAATGAGAAAGCAATTTAAGGAGTTGATAGAACAACACGGGAACAACCCAGAGATAGGAAAAGTTCCATTTCCGTTTACCTTGTTCCCCTTTGAATTTCCCGCCCCAATTATCCATTTTGTCGGCCAGACTCCCATCTCAATTGCACCGATGACCAGTAACCATCGTTACCCGTCACCGTTGCTTCGATCTCGATAGTAATCGATTTTCGACCAATCGCTGATCTCCCATCTCCGACTGCACATGGATATTTTCTGCGAACAGGTAAGAAGTTTCTTCTTTTCAGATTCTTCTTCTATCAATTTCACCCACTTTCTCCTTTCTTTCAGCATCATGAAACCTTCTTTCGACTGCGGCTGTGTTGCCAACGACGCTGCCCCTCTGTAGCCATGCCTATGTGCTGGCCTGCCTCAATTTCCGATGCCTGCTAATATGTGCTATTTGTGTGTGCACCCAAAAAAAAAATTGCCTTAAACCACCGAAAATGACCTAAAAATCATGGCGATTTGACCTTAAAATGGCGCCAAAGACATCTCATCCTTACTTTAAGGTTGCTCATGACCTTAAGCTTTTAGGTCATTTTACCCTTGCTTTAAGGCGAAAAATTGCAAAAATGTAGGTCATTTTTTCCCAATTTTGAGGTCAAATATTCCCCAAAAAATGTACCTTTTATGTCCACAAACAGAAGTAATAAAATCCTTAGCTTTAGGTCAATTTTGATTTAAAACTGTGGCAAAATATTGCCTACATTTTCGGTAACTGCTTACCAAATGGAAGGTCAACTTTTCCTCAGTTTTTGGCAATTTATATTCACAAAGCGAGGTTATGACAACCTTTATTTTAAGGTCAATTTAAGATATAAACCAAAGCGCCAAATGCCTTGGTCTTAGGCATAATACTGCCTTAACTTAAGGTCACTTCTTACCAAAAGTAAGGTTAAATATTCCTTAAAAATTTGGCAATGTATATCCACATAACAAGCATACCCAGCCAATTTTGTTGTTTCTTTATTATTTAAATTTATTTCCCTTAGCTTAAAACTTATTTTAGTTTTACATTAAATTTATATTAATAACTTAAACTAGCTTGGTTAAATTCCTTAAAATAGTTTAGGTTTTAAAAAACTAATTTCATTTATACGGTAATCATGTATAGGAGGATTGACAATTTCATTAATATTGAATAATTTAAAGGATCCGAATTCTTTGATTTCATAAGAGAAATAATGTTTGCTGAATTTTGTAATTAGTTCCTGGCAGAAAATAAAAACTTTTTTATCGTACAACAAAACTTCCTTTATAATATAAAAACGAATTTTATCTTTAAAAAT
The DNA here is from genome assembly GCA_018904275.1 of Lordiphosa clarofinis. Lineage (NCBI taxonomy): Eukaryota > Metazoa > Arthropoda > Insecta > Diptera > Drosophilidae > Lordiphosa > Lordiphosa clarofinis. Next base: position 306,306 of record JAEIGQ010000253.1, read on the forward strand.
AATATATTTTTGCTTGTAGCAATATCCAAATTTTTTTATATATAAGTAGCTCATTGCTGTTGAGAGATCTTGTTCAGGATAGTTTTTATTAAATATTTCAAAATTTATGGAGTGATCAAACCGGCATTTCGTGGTACTAAAAGTAAAATTAGTCTTTCTGTAATCCACAATTTTTTTTGCAAAGTTAAAATTGAATATTACAGCTAAAGAAAAAGGAGCATTTTTTCCAGATGTTATATTCTTTAAATACGCTTTTAGTTCTCTGTGCTTAGATTCAAACTTGAATGTCCAAAGGTAGCGAAGGGGACCTGACTTTTTTATAATTCCGCAATAGTGGATAAGGAAATGGTGCTTCGGCTTCAAGGTATCTTTAAGAAGATGAACATATTGCTTATTATTATGCTCCCAAATATGCATTTCCAGGTTTACAATATCCGAGTTTTCGTAGTCAAATAGCATAAGTAAATCAATCAGTTCCATTAAGTTTATAACGAATCTCCAAACAGGGTCAGTTATTGGAACCTTATCTCCAACCATTAGACGGAACAAAAATACGAACGTTAGCATTTCCCGGGCTGTCATTTTAATTTTAAAGTTCTGTATATGGTTCATGCTGATGGGTGGTTCCATATTTCCAATTTCAGATTCACCATATTTGAAATTTTGCTTTCTTAAATTAAGAAATTCTAGGTCAAACACTTTTTGAGATATGTAATAATGAATTATACGTGAATTATATATTTCAAAATGCCCTCGAAAATGTCATGCAGAAGATCTACAGCAAAGTTTTCAATGACTGAAAATTGATTAATTCTGTTGAATATTGAGAATTCAAGAATACCATTGGTTTGATTTTTGCTGTCCTGTAAATAGTCATCTTCGCCTTTAATTAAGTCGAGATTCTCGAAATAACATGTAACTGTGGCAAAAGTGAGTGCTACTAAATGACTTAGAAAATCCAAGAACATAAAGTGTACTTTTCGGTTCCCCTGGGTTGTCGTTATGTCAATGCCATTTATATCTAAATCGTTCAAACTATCGATTAATTTATAAAAGGATCGATCATTCCCTAATGTCTTAACCGTTATAGATTCAAATAATGCAGCAATAAAAACTTCGTTGTAGCCAAGTGGCGCCGACGGTAGTGAAACGTAAGAAGCCAAAAATGTTGAGGTATGCGGGCCTAACGGATTGTTTACCTCAAAATCATCAAAGTAAACAAATAGTGGAATATGCAACTTATTTTCACTAGTATTAATCTTTTTCTTTTTCCAAATTTCTCCATTCATAAAATTATGTAAAGTGTCTTTCGCCAATATATTTTTAAAATGAGTATTAAAATCTTCATAAACTCCTGGTAACTCGAAGAACTTTCTTAAACAAAATTTAAGTGGGAACAAAACCATTTTGCTCTTCTTTGCACCTAATGTCATTTTGTTAAGAGATCTTTTAGTACTAATGATATTGTCTAAAGTAATTGTAGTGGGCGATTGCCATAAGTCCATAGATGAAAGTGCTTTAATAAACTTATGCTCCGAATCACATTGCTTGAACGGATCACCACAAAAATGTATTAAATCTTCCAATTCAGCAGCATCTTCGTGGGACGTTCCTAACCTATTTAGAATATTTAGTAATTTGACTTAAATTGGCAAAGCCAAATTTTCCATTAAATTATTTTGTATTACCAATGTTTTATTTCTAGGAAAACTAATTTCTCCATAAAACTGAAGCAAAAACTTAACTGAAGACTTATTTAATTCATAAGGTAACAAATTCGAATTGTTATTTGAACTTAAAGGCACACTTTCTTTGGTTGGGATATCATTTGAACGCAAGTTACTCTTTTCAGTGTTGAAATTAAGTAATGAGCACTGTGGAGCTAGGTCGACTTCTTCTATGTTTCGTACATTTTTGTTTTGCTCTTTTCGCATGTGTTTTGTTAGGTTTTTTAAAGAACTAAAATTCTGGTTACAATCAATGAAACCGCAACAAAAACTACTTAGCTCATATGTATGGTTTTTTTTTCAAATGCAAATTAAAAAAGCAAATATTACTAAACAAAACGTTGCATATCTTACATATTAAATTCATTTTGATCCTTAAGTTTTTCGAGTATATGAAATTGTTTGGATCCAAACAAATTATTTTTTGCGAATGTTATTTAAATCATTAATTACAGACAAAACTGTAGAGTTGCATTCGCGATCAGAAGCGCTCAAGCCGTAGAAATATTTCTCGATAAAAATCAAGACTAATTTGGATGCAGTTGGGTAATTCAAATCTAGGACGTGGAAAATCTTGAAGCATGAGTCAACTGCGCTCATGATGTTATTGAATTTATAAAAGACGTCCGCGAAGTACACAAAAAACTCCTCAGCTTCAAGAATAGAAGGCCCGACAGCACAAATTATTGGCTGTAATGTTTCCTTTTTCTTATACAAAGCATAAATTTTGGCCTTAATTGCCGTTCGTACCTCTCCATGTGTAGAATAGAATGAGTAAAAGCTGTTCCTTGAATCTGCAATGGTCATTTTTAAAACCAATTTCTTGTTATTTTCCTGAAGAACAGATTGACGCGCTGTAGGCACCAAAATTGCATGGAGAATAAGAAATATCGCAATATTCTTTTCATCTGCAATTGGGAAAAACACAATGATTAACTTCATAAAATTAGTCCAAAGTTTAAATAATTACCTTCAGAACTGCAAGAATCTTTTAACTTTTTAAGAAGTTGTAAGCTATAAGCTTCCTTGACTCTGCTTTCCGCTAAAAGAACGAATTTGTTTTTAAAGACATTCCAGTTGGCTCCCAAATCGGTATCGTTATTAGGGAATGTACGTTGAAAATCGATATTTATCTGTTAAATGATAGTAAAGACATTATTAATACATATTTTAGATTATTAATATAGAATATTACCAGTTTGTGTCCAAAACTTTGTTTGAGGACAGGCCATTCCCCCATTATGGAATTAAGTTCATGACCGACAGTAGCGATGAATGCCTCTTTACGACTTTGTCTTCTCCCAGTGTTCTAGGCATTCTTCGAAAGAGCCAACATCGCATTTTAAAATAAACTTCGACAGTGCAACCTCACTGTCCTCTAAAGCTGCAGGAATAAAATTTAAATTAATTTTTTCGAATATTTAAAATAAGAGTTAGTAGGGGAATGTGAGTCCTAACTCACCGCGAAACCTGGGCACACTAATTTTGGTATTTTTTCCCTAACGAAGTCTGGTCACACTATTTTTGAAAACCCGGGCACACTAATTTTGGTATTTTTATTTTATCTCACTCTGGTCACACTAATATTTTTGGCGGTTTTTTTGAATTTCGGCGGTTAAATTTAAATTTTAGGCGTTATTTTTAAATTTTAGCCGTTATTTGCCGGTATTTTTAAATTGAAACCGCTATTTGACCGCTATTTTCCCCGCTATTATTCCCCGCTATTTTTGGGGCTCCTGTAAGTAGGCAATGGTTTTTTCAAGTTTCTTTTTTTTGTAGTCTGTGCACACTGTCTGTGGGGGGTATTTTCCTCATGTCGTATGGGAAATAAAAACTTTGAAAATTGCTTAAAGAACGATTTTGGCGGTTAATTTTTGAAATCGGCGGTTGTCTGGCCCCACTAACGACCGTAAAATTTTAAATTTTAGCCGTTATTTGGCGGTATTTTTAAATTGAAAGCGTTATTTGCCGGTATTTTTAAATTAAACCCGCTTTTTGGCTGCTATTTTCCCCTGCTATTTTTTCTGGCTGCTGTCTTGGGGGGGGGGGGTATTTTCCTCATGTCGTACTCTGGTCACACTACGATTTCGTTGCTTACAATGTATGGAAAGGAAATTCGCTGAATCATCGATATTTGATTCTCTGAGAGTATGCAACAGTGTAGTTGAAATGGTGATCGATTGTTTATATTAAAAAATTTTCAATTTCTGGAGTCAGAGTGGTCATAAAAGAGAGAAGGGGGTGGAGGTGGGGGATTCTTGTGGATACTTAAAGAGTAGCAAAGTTGTAAAAAATTTGATGTTGAGCTAAATTTCGAGGATCAAGATCTGTGTGTGCGTATGAGCGGGTATCCGTGTGGAAATTCGATTTGTATAAATCAAGATTTTTGAGATGCAAGGCCTTCAGTTTCTGGACTCAGAGTGGTCATAAAAGAGAGAAGGGGGTGGAGGTGGGGGATTCTTGTGGGTACTTAAAGAGTAGCAAAGTTGTAAAAAATTTGATGTTGAGTTAAATTTCGAGGCTCAAGATCTGTGTGTGCGTATGTGCGGGTATCCGTGTGGAGATTGGATTTGTATAAAAGTTACTACTTGGAGCGCAAAGACTTCAATTCAATTCAGAGTTTCATCAAGTTGTATAAAACAGAGTTTCGAGTTTTCAACGTATAATGGCATCGCAAAAGAATATGGGACCAAAAGCTGTAGCATCACCAGCAGCAGCAGCACTGGCCATTGCAGATTTTAATGGAAGAAGCCAAAAGTCTCTGCTATCAGAGAATAGTATGCAGATGAATCGGTTCTATAGGATCATTAATGCCACTAGTGAGCAGTCCGCCCAGGGAAATCGAGTTGTACTCGAATTGGAGGACCATATTTTCATCCTCCCAAAGAGATTCGTCTTTTTAAACAACAAAACCTTGGAGACGATTTCAGATGGCTCTTTTGAAATCATCAGAAGAGATGATAAACAGCTCTACCTGGAGCAGGAAGAGCAACCATGGGATTTTATTTAATAAATATTAATTTTTCGAGAATTTAATTCAACTTGTTTTTTAATTGAAAGCGGAGGAAGGGAGGGGGTTGATGATTATTTTTTTCCAGATATTTGTTTTAGTGTGGGATTTCTCTTTGACTGCTTCGCCTATAATAAAAAGCATTTTCTCAATGACTGGGAAACAAACAGTTGTTGAGAGTTAGACATTTTTGAACTTTGGATATTTGTGTGTGCGTATGTGCGGGTATCCGTGTGGAGATTGGATTTGTATAAAAAGTTTCCATGAGTAAATAACTAAAATCAAATTAAAATTGCAGTAAATGATTTTTTATTCATTTATTCTTTCTTTAAGCACTCTATCAGCTAGCTTACGATAATTTAAGATAAGATTCATAAGCTTATTTTTCCGCCAAATATAAAAGTGACACGCACAGGTGTCCGTTACACATGATGATAGATTATTTGATACCCAGCAGCATGATGATAAATGTTCACCGCAATCATCAGATTTTACAATTTTTGAGTTTCCATGAAGTAGAAAATATTCACGAGCCTCTTCCAGAAATTGTCTATGCTCATCAAAAAGTATATCCCTGAATTCTGCCTCGAATTCATCAATCAGTTGAATAATTGATTTGGCGGTAGTTGCAAATTTTGAGACGACTCCACCCATTGTCATGATGATATACTTTACTCTTCAAACGTCAAAGAGGAATTAAAAAGCATTTTTCGCAATGACTGGGATACAACCAGTTGTTGAGAGTTAGACATTTTTGAACTTAGGATATTTGTGTGTGTGTGTGTGAGTTTGTGTGTGTTTGTGTGTGTTTGTGGAGATTCGATTTCTATATAATCTCCTACTTGGAATACAGAAACTTTAGTTCAATTTTGAATTTCATCAATATTGAGACCAGTTGAGACTCAAAGTCTTCGGGTTAATTCTGAATTTCATCAAAAATCGAAATTTCTACAATGTCGGTAAGTAAAAAAAGATACAGGGTTTTTTATTTATATTTTGGTTTTAATTATTGTTTTCTGTATTTTACAGACAAACGCATCTCGATCGGTTCTTGCTGGACGCTTGGCAAGTCTCTATGGCTTGCGTGAATTCGTTTATAATGTACTTAGCGAACAGGAGGCTCACGATAAAAATACAGCAATGCCGCTTATGGAATTTGTTTTACACATGGACAAGAAAATGGAGAACGATTCGATCTATGATGGAGTCAGAATGCAAACCAACTTTCAGTTGTCAAAAGAGGATGAATATGCGTGGATCATTTATTTAAAATCAATAACCGACATTGATATTCACGTTGTACACTTAAGCTCGTACATAAGCGATTGTTATTTTTCCATTTTTGTATCATATAAATAAATAAATAAGAAGCATTTTTTGGTTTTTTGATTAGATTCAAAACAAGTTTAATTCTTTATTATTTCAAGGTTTACAATGATATTTTTTAAATTACGGATATGGTACTAAGCTTTTGGATCTTATTGCTATATATATTTCCAAAATGGTTCGAGAATTTTGTAGGGCGCACTCATAATTATTTAAATGCAATCCACAATTATACAAAAAGTTGTAATCATTTAATTGTATTTGAATTTTGTTTAGGTCTTCTTCTTCTTCTGCCAAGTCTTTTACAGCAACTCCAAGAAATTTTTCGAGAAAATCTTTTTTCTTGCTCCCATTTGTGATTACGTTGCTATCGCGTACTATAGACCGCAGATAATTTCGAACTTGCACGAAATTCGAGGTTCCATCGTTCCAACAAAGCCCATGACAGTATTTAGTCATCCAGAGTGCTCTTCCTCTAGCGTTTTTAGTCAATTGAAGAAAATCATGTGGAGGTAGAATAATGTAATGTTTATCCGGAAAGGATTTATTTTTAAATACAACAGCAATTTCTTTTAATATATATTCATGTTTGTTGCCATAAAATCCTTGTATATCAACAGAAACTACATCCTCATCCATTTTTATCAAAGTTTTATTGAAGTCCACCCTTGTTGTTACTGCTTTTAAATAATACGTTGAACTAATCCACTTAACGGCGAATATTCCACTAAGCGGTCATGTATTAGCAGACAATAAGCTTCTGTGGAAGCAGCGCTTGGACTGGATAAATTTATAGACAGTCTCACATCAATTGCTCCAGTCTTAACTGCTTCATTTTGATACGAAAGATCGATAACAACTATCGGAGCTTTCTCCAAAAAAGATTTTGGTGATAACAGCGGTTGAGGTTCTCTCATATAATAGCTTTGTTGGAATTTTGCATACATATCATATAATGTTGCGATTCGAGAGCGATCAAATCTTATATTTAGATCATCATAGGGGTACGATTCTGAGTTCAAGTGTACCTTCAAATTTGTTAAGTCATTTGAAATAAATTTTCCATCCGACATGAAAGCGACTATTGCAAATCGCGGTCTCTCCCGGTTAGCAGCTAGTTTCACACTCCATGTATGCTGAGTACCATCAACAAGCGATGGATTGATATAACAATCCCAACTGCGGAAAGCGAGTGGTAGAGTACATCCACTTTTTACCACATTAAACATTTGTAGTTTGGCTTGATCGTTTAGAGTTACATGTGGTATTTTCCATGTTATTTTCAATATGTTTATTTTATATTCAATATTTTCAATTTTTTGCTCATACACCTTACTCATATTCCTCGCCATGAGTAGTATGAGTTCATGCTTGCAGTTTAACAAGATTTTATTATAGTCTTCGGCAAACCCAAGTAAAAATTTCAAAGGAAGAGAAAAATTAAACATTCCAGTTGATGATAGTAGCAGCTCATCCTCTTTCTCAAGAAACCAGCCTCCATTTCGAAGCATTTCACTCTCAAGCTTATTTAAGGAAAGATAATTTTTCAAAGTTGATGTAGTACCCACGAATCGTGTGCGATCAATTTCAATTCCGTTTATCTCATATCGAATTTCATCAAAAGATGTGCTACGCAATTGTTTTTCAGTTTCCCCACATGAGGTGCAGTATTATCTGATGAGCTAATCGACCCCTCAACATTAATGAAACTTTCATGGGGTAAGACATATAAATCTTGATTCTGGATGCTTATTCGTACTTCATCGTTGGGTTTAAATGAATGTAGATAAGATGAGTAGGTGTGGTATTCTCTTTTGCTTATACTCTCATCCGACTGAGGTTTCTCACGAACATTTAATATATTGCTCATGGTTGACAGATTTTCAGATTCAAAGATTTCAAAAACAATTTATTTTCCGTCGTAAGAGCTTTCCGTACTGATCTTCCTTCTTGGTCTGACCTATAACCGAAAGTGAATGGTGATGGAGATCTCCAGTCGTTTATATTTATACCACGGCTATAAATTATCATTGTCGCAGTCTTAGATGTAACCGAAGTGTAATCTCCTCCCCACGCAAGTTTATCAAGTCTCCGTTTTGATCAGTGACGAGTACTGTTAAAGTGCTTATCTCACAAGTGTTAACCGGTAAATAGATTAGGTTTCGCGGTATCTCATCCATTTTATATCCTGGAGGAACGTTAATGGCAAATTCATGAAGGGTATGCGATGGCATGTTATTCACATATGAGCCGTTTATAATGTCACACTCCAAACGAATCGCATTCACCTTCAGTATGTTCACAGGCAGATCTGAGATGTGATCAACAGCCGGCTCGAGTATTCTTCGCTTAAATCCAAACAATGAACCAATTGAACGCGTCTTATTAAAGTATATTGGAAGTGTCTTACTGGATACCATCACTTGTAGCGTGTTGTTATTGCTATCGATTTCAAGATCAGACTCTACACCAGCTGCAGAAAGTTTTTCATAGATAACATCACTAATATCACTGAGTTCGTAGGATCCCACAGGTATCTCAATGGTATGTTCTCCGATATGAAATAGATTATTAAAAAAAATCTACATTTGGAATGGCGTTGTACATATGAAAATCAACAAGACAACACTCGTATTCACCCTTCAATTCAATGGGAGGAAAGTAGTTTGCCGTTAATGTTGAGCTGTTTCCAGTTAGAGTTAACGTTGTTGACATTTTGAGTTCGTATTCATAAATGAAATTCACAACAAGTTTCACTCGACTTTTTATTAAATTCGGTTGTGGTTATGAAATTTAAAGTATAATAAAATCATCAAAGCCCCTTCTATAGCGTCCGTTGTCTATAGGATCGTCTTTGCTTATCATCAGGAAACCATAGCTATCTCTCCAACATAGGTGACAAATTTTTATAAATGCTTCAAAACACATATCCACACCCACATGGTCCAGGTATATGTGTTTCATATTCAGTTGATCTTGTTTAAACATTAAAATGACGTTGGCGTTATCACGCACAAGGTGCTTGGGAATGCGTGTATACGTCTGACACAAATAGAACGAATCCACATCCTTATGTCTTCCCATACAGAAGTATGCCCGAATATTGTTTTGTTTTTCGCATGCCACATCATCAAATATCATTATTGAATTGATTTTCGCCTTATCCGGTGCAATCACTGAATCATTTTCAGAAAACGCATAAAATCCCATTCCCTTTACTGGAGACACAAGTTTTTTGAGATATTCATATTTCGGTTGATACAACGACTTTGAGTACAAGTAGATATTTTCGAATTTCAACCCATTTGGACTTTCAATTAGGCTGATCATTAGTGTCGGTATAGTTGTTTTTGATTATCTACAAAATCAAAATTTTTAACCTCAATATTTTTCTTTTGCTTTATTAATCGCATATTAAATCTCAAAGCACATCAGTCGTTAAGATATCTTCAATGAATAACCACCTTATAAAATAGGAATGCGTTTATATACTTCGAATAGTTCAAAGTCAACCGTTCATCGTGGAGGTGGACTTGTGGATAAAGTAATTAACGCCCTCCCTGTTGAACTGCATTTGCCTGGCTATCAGTTCTGTGGTCCAGGAACCAAACTTGAAAAGCGCTTAGCGAACGGTGATAAGGGGATAAATCCATTGGATTCCGCTTGCCGGGAGCATGATATAGCATATTTAGACAAAGACTTAAACAAACGACATATAGCAGATTCAATTTTGGCTGATAAAGCTTGGGCGCGTGTGAAAGCACCTGACAGCACCCTTGGTGAAAAAGCATCAGCGTATTTCGTCACCAACGCCATGAAAGTAAAGAAAAAATTTGGAATGGGGCTTACTCAAACTGAGAAGAAGAAGAAATCAATAGCAAAAACGAAAACAAAACGATCTGCTTGCACCAAAAAGAAAATATTTATAAAGGCTGTCAAGGCGGCCACTCATGTCTTGAAAAAACAAAAGCCTCAAGATTTAACCAGCGCAATTACAATTGCGCGCAAAGTGATAAACAAATCCCTTGGACGGAGAAAAAACGATGTTATTGCTCCTAGAGTGATAAGCGTACCAAAAGTTGGGGGCTTTTTGCCGTTGGTGCCAATTCTAACTGCACTCGGAGCTATAGGTGGAATTGCCTCGGGCACAGCAGCCGTGGCCAAGACAATTAACACTGCGAGAAATGCCCACCAGCAGCTCGAAGAGAGTAAAAGGCATAATAAGAAAATGGAAGCCATTGCATTGGGACATGGGCTCCATCTTAAGCCATATCGATTGGGGTATGGTCTTACCACATCAGCACACTCAAAAAACTTTTAAGCCAGCTGCCCAATAGACCGCTATCCAACCTTGATTTAATGGACTTTGCCCGCAAACATATTCGTTTTTTCAGAGGTGTTTTTATGAGAGATGCACTACCAAAGCGTTCATGGAAGAGGGAGTGCGGTATTGTCAATTTAGCAAATTCAGAATCAATTGGTACACATTGGGTGGCTTACTATAAGACAAGTGGAGAAAATCAATATTTCGATAGCTTCGGTAATTTGCAACCCCCAAAGGAACTCATTAGATATTTGGGAAAGAATATCACCTACAACTATGAGCAGGAGCAACGATTTAATTCCTATAACTGTGGACACTTGGCTCTCAAATTTTTAATGTCTTTAAACTAATTCAAAGAATCTTCAATAAAAATTTTTAATTAAAACTAGAACATGAATTCTTTTTCTTGGCTTCAGAAAAACAAATATATATTACAGGGTGCATTCGGGAGTGAACATTCTGTTTTGGAAATCTGATGTGAACTGACACCTCTCTGATACAACTGAACTACACCTATTGAGAATAACTGCATCTGTATCAGTCACCTGACCTGAACTGGCCTGTTTCAACTGGGCTGTTTCAACTGGACTGTTTCAACTGGGCTGTTTCAACTGGGCTGTTTCAACTGGACTGTTTCAACTGGGCTGTTTCAACTGGGCTGTTTCAACTGGGCTGTTTCTACTGGGCTGATTAATTTGACTTGACCAGTTTATTTGATCTGTTTGTGGGTATTTGATCACACGAAAATGGATGAGAGTACCCTTAGAGATTTAACAAGGACAAGAAATATCTTGAAAAGAAAATTTCAAAGTCTAAAACTGGGAAAAGCTGAAAGTGAATTTCAACTGGAGGAAGCATTTAAGCCAATAACCCAACCGTTGAAGAAACTTATTAGCGAAAATAAAAAAGCTAGATATTCAAACCAGACTAAAGGAGATGAAATCAAACAAGATGCACTTAACCAGGACTCCTTTCCGCCGATAAATATCACCAGTCTTGGGATTAAGTCGCAAACAAAATTTACTGATAATGTGAATGATATTGACCACGATGATGATGATGATGATAATGAGGGATATAAATTGTTTGATCCTGTAAACAGGAAATCAAATGATACAACTGAACATTACTATTCACAATCTAATACATCCATCAACGAAGTTCTTAATCTCAATTTAAGTGAATTAGCTAGAGCAGGGGAACTTGATAAAGCATATGGCCCATTCAAAGATGAAAGTGGACAGCTTCACTTGGGAAATAGTAAAATATCCCTGGCTGATGATAAAATTAATTTTGAAAACGGACAAAGATGGTCACTCACACCAGGACTGTATTCTTTAATTTTCTTGAAAAGACCGCATGGCTATGATCAGACTGAATTGGAGCTATACAAAAAAATTCTTATACAAACTAATGCTCACAAAAGATTACATAGGGCTAGTGCTCAAATAAAGGGAACACGCTCCAAGAAATATACCAAAATAATAAAACCCCTCTTCCCGAAATCTTCATCAACACCGAACGCCATCTCAACTCCGCAACGTCAAAAATCTATTTATGAGGGAAGTGGACTTATGAAACTCAATACAAATAAAGCCAACTATATTTACTGGGATGACCCAAATGAAATTGTTGAGAGATTAAAACTTTTAGTTGCTTCTCAAGCAGCCGGTCATAGTAATCACAATAATGAAATTATCTCTATAATTGAGGAGTTGCGGGAAGCGAAAATTATTTATTGAAAAACAACTGGAGATATTCAATAAATAGCTGGATAAAGATATCATCAAACACATTACTCAAGCAGCATGTCAGTTGATAAGTTCGGTCACTACTCCAAAGAAAAATACACCGCTGAAAATATAAAGAAAAATGGTGCAAAACTGCTGGGGATATTTATGGACAAGGATCAAAATATTGATACGCAAAGCAAACGTATTAAAAATATTGCAGACCCTATACAACAATCAGATGCTGTCAACAAACAATATCTTTATTTTCACATCAATGCAACAACAAAAGACTTGCAAACGCTGATTGAAATTAAAAATCAAACACTAAAAAGTCAATTGGAGGAAAATATTAAAACCTTGTGCTCTGCTATCGATAAATTAGCTGAAAGTATGGCAAGAGACAACAAGATGATACATGATAAAATTAAAAGATTGGAGTCTTACTCACATATTTAACAATATCCAAGCATCATTCTTCTCAAATAAAAGGTGGTAGAAGATTGTTTTAAGTGGTATTTAATCTGAGGATTTTGATAAGAAACCATTATCATGAGTAAGAGAGGTTTAGTTAATGAGCTACATGCACCAGCACGAAAGCACTTTAAACGACGAAGGGTTATTATGAAAGGAATCGACGATCATTGGCAAGCAGATTTGGTTGAGATGGGGAACTACTCATCGTCAAACAAAGGTTACCGATTTCTACTAACAGTAATTGATACATTCTCAAAGTTTGCATGGGGTGTTGCGCTTAAAACCAAAACTGCTGTTGAAGTTACAAAGGCAATGTCTTCTGTATTGAAGTTAGGTCGCACTCCTAAAAATTTACAGACTGATGATGGAAAAGAATTTTTTAACAAGGAGTTCAAATCTCTAGTTGATAAACACAACATTAATCACTACTCCACCTACAGCGGTCTAAAAGCCTCTATTGTTGAACGATTCAATAGAACGCTGAAGGAAATGATGTGGAAGGAATTCAGCTTTAATGGATCATATCGATGGATTGAAATTTATAAACAATTATTGTCTGCTTACAATGCAAAACCACACAGAACCATTGAAATGGCACCCGTTGATGTAAATTCCTCGAATGAAAAGGATTTGTTAACCACTGTCTACAGCCATCTTAAAATATTCAATGGATCAAAGTTTCGTGTGGGCAATCACGTGCGTATAAGCAAATACAAGCACACTTTCGAGAAGGGGTATACACCCAACTGGACCACCGAAATTTTTAAAGTAAAACAAATTAGAAATACCAATCCTACTACGTACAAGTTGGAGGATTATCAGGGATCACCTGTTAAAGGAGGATTCTATGAAGAGGAGTTGAGAAAAACGCGCTTCCCCAACATATACCTGGTAGAAAAGATTATCAAAGCAAAGGCAGACCAAGTTCTCGTTAAATGGTTAGGCTTCCCCAATGAACACAACTCTTGGATAAACAAAGAGGATGTACTATAATTTCAATTTATTGTGAAATAATAAGAAATTTACACAAAAATAAAAAAAAGAAGCATTTTTGGAGATTTATATAAGGCGTTCATATTTTATGGTTGATGATGGGTATTTCTCCTCCCCCTTTTTGCCGGAGTCCGTCTCCTTAGATGGATTGTATGGGACTTGATATTGTCGCTCCTTTGTTTTATCCCTCTCTCCTGTTAAAAGCCGTTTTGAATCATCCATAGCTGTTTATTGTTTCAGAAATGCTTATGATGCTGCTGACAGTTGAAATGAAACTAAATTGAAGATCTGAAAAAAAGCACCCACACCCTCCTCCCGGTTTCAAATAAAATAATAAAGCTGCAAATCCGACTGAAAGCCCATTTTATACCAACCTTGATTGTTTATAAATTAAAGATTTTTAAAAATTTTTTTTTTTTTCATTTCTATTGGATATAGATTACAAAACCCATTCTAATTCTGCTTGCTCCAGATAGAGCTTCTCATCCTCTCTTTTGATTATTTGAAAGCTGCCATCACACAGACCCTCTAGCGTAGAGTTACGTATGGTGTTGTATCTATGCGGCAAGTACAAGATATGCTCTCGAAGTTCCAGAGCAATGGTCTCTCCGAACTTGGTCTGCTTTCGACTGCCACATAGGATGGGGTAAGCACAACCGGTGAGCATGGAACTTTTTGAGAGCAAAGGTTTTTGAGTCTTACTATTGAAGTCCCCCATCACATTTGCTCTCTCCAATTTCATAAGAAAGAGATTCTCCTGATCTTCAACTGCTGCTTCAGCTGTTGTTGGTACTGTTGCTGCTTCCGATCCCATTGCTATTTTCTGAATAAAGCTGCAAATCCAGCTGAAAGCCCATTTTATATCAGACTTGTTTGTTTATAAATTAGAGAAGTTTCGATTTTTGATGAAATTCAGAAATAATCTGAAATTTTATATCAGACTTGTTTGTTTATAAATTAGAGAAGTTTCGATTTTTGATGAAATTCAGAAATAATGTGAAGTCTTTGAGACTCAACTCTACGCTTTCAGTGGACTGTACTTGTTTATGTTCATTTCAACTCTTATTATTTTGAACAAAGTCCATCCACTATCCTTCTCTTGAAATTCATCCATTTTAGTGCGTATGATTACCGAATGCTCCGCGAAAAGCTGCTCCACATCCGTTGATAATAATAAAAGAGTCATCTCGGTTTGATGTGATTTAACATCCAGGGACACTTCAACATCGTCATCTATAATCTTCATGTACATTCCGAATAACTCGAAATTAACCTTACATGATTCATGCACTTTTAGAATATTTTTCATTAGCGGTATCAAAGCTGAGCCTGCTTCACTCAGAAACACTTTAGGAGCAAGCACATCGTCTCTCGAATTCTCGAAAGAATAACTGTTTAAACGATTTTTAAAACCTGATGAAATCAACTTTACGCACGAATCTTATGATTATTTGAGCGTACATGATAATGCCACTGCTTGCTGCTGATATTTTGCTTGCAAGCAGGACAAAATATCACTTCAGATTCGCGATTGCTTGTAGAAGCCATAGTCTAATTATTGAAGAACAAACTCAAACTGAAAGTCGTGCATCTAAAAAATCTTGATTTATACAAATCCAATCTCCACACGGATACCCGCACATACGCACACACAAATATCCAAAGTTCAAAAATGTCTAACTCTCAACAACTGTTTGTTTCCCAGTCATTGAGAAAATGCTTTTTATTATAGGCGAAGCAGTCAAAGAGAAATCCCACACTAAAACAAATATCTGGAAAAAAAAATAATCATCAACCCCCTCCCTTCCTCCGCTTTCAATTAAAAAACAAGTTGAATTAAATTCTCGAAAAATTAATATTTATTAAATAAAATCCCATGGTTGCTCTTCCTGCTCCAGGTAGAGCTGTTTATCATCTCTTCTGATCAGAGCTCCCAAAAAATGCTCCCTTTTCACAGGCTGTCATATTTATAAAATACAGTCACTCTGAGACACTTTGAACTAGTGTAACGAAATGACATATCACCTCTGACTATTCACAAAGTGCTCTTTGCTCAATCAATGAGAGATTTTTTTAGCTTGCTTTGCTCATGTGTTTCCTTGAGACACTTTGCTGCTCAGAATTTGTCGAAAGTGTCTTACAAGCATGTGTGTGTGACTCAGTAAACTATAAGTGTTTTTTTTTTTTTATTTAGGAGGATACAAATTAGGGTTAACAATAACAATATAGAGTAGAAGATGACAGAGAAGGGAAAGCTTAAAGGAAGAAAATTCCGCTTCCGCGGAACCGCCACAAAGCACTACTTCGCGGGCCGGATGGCGATCATGTTAGCCGCTCAATCTGTAGGGGGTGCGCCGACTCCTTTCCCTTAGCCGCAGGTCCTTGAGGATTGCCGCCGCCATATTGGCAACAGCCTGCCATCCAGACTCACTCTTCAGCATACACACTATTATGTTGCTCGCGCTGAGCTGTGTGCTAGTGGCTTGGGAAGCTTGGTCACGTTCACGCCAATATAGAGGGCAGGCAAAAAATGCATGCTCCACATCCTAGATAGCGCCGTCTCCACAGTGGTCACAATACGGGTCTTCTTCATGCTTAAAGCGGTGAAGATATGCCTTAAAACAGCCATGCCCCGTCAGCATTTGCGATAGGTAGTAGTATAGATAGTAGTATGTGGTATAGTATTTACTTGCCCCCATGTTTAAAATTTTGAGGCGGTATTGACGGCTAAACGCAAAGAAGTGTTCGAATCATTTAATGAGGTCTAAGAGTACACCGGTGTGCAAAAAATGCAAAGAAATGAAAGGCAAATGAACAAACAATAATTGCGCCGAACGTGAAAATTGTATCCACGACGGCAGGCCCTTTTTACTATAAGCCTGCAATGGGTTTTGTGAAATTATAATCAAAATAAATACATAAATGCCCTGCAAATGGCTCCAATAGTCTCGAGAATTATGGATCATGTACGATTGAAAGGGCTGTCCATAAAGGTTATGGTTAAACGCAAGCTCATATCGCTTCAAATTGTTTTGGCGACCAGACTAAATAAATCAGTCCAAGGAATTAATTTGCAAATTGTTGAAGACTGAGATTGTCTTGAAAAAGTTAGGGATGATCCAGCTACTTATTGCTTAAAAATAAGGATTTAAATTATTATACATCGAATATGGTATATTTTCAAACTTATTTTAATCCTAGTAGGCCAAGGTGAGTGTGTAACACAACAATAGAAAAGACACTTTTGCTCGGACACTTTGCTTGATTTGCTCAGTTGCTTATGCTCAGCAGCTGACACCCGAACGAAACTCTCCCCAACAAACTGTTATAGTCAGACAGCTTCGTGTGTTTCTCTCATCGATTACTATGAGACAGAAAACACTAGAAAATCAAAATCTAGTGTTCTGTTCAGAGAGTGAGCTACTCTGTTAAATTTTTTCCTGTCATTTCGGTGAGCAGACAGTATAGAAAAATTTGGTTGACCATATTTTGCGAGCTCTGCTTCTGATGATTTCAAAAGAGCCATCTGAAATCGTCTCCAAGGTTTTGTTGTTTAAAAAGACGAATCTCCTTGGGAGGATGAAAATATGGTCCTCCAATTCGAGTACAACTCGATTTCCCTGGGCGGACTGCTCACTAGTGGCATTAATGATCCTATAGAACCGATTCATCTGCATACTATTCTCTGATAGCAGAGACTTTTGGCTTCTTCCATTAAAATCTGCAATGGCCAGTGCTGCTGCTGCTGGTGATGCTACAGCTTTTGGTCCCATATTCTTTTGCGATGCCATTATACGTTGAAAACTCGAAACTCTGTTTTATACAACTTGATGAAACTCTGAATTGAATTGAAGTCTTTGCGCTCCAAGTAGTAACTTTTATACAAATCCAATCTCCACACGGATACCCGCACATACGCACACACAGATCTTGAGCCTCGAAATTTAGCTCAACATCAAATTTTTTACAACTTTGCTACTCTTTAAGTACCCACAAGAATCCCCCACCTCCACCCCCTTCTCTCTTTTATGACCACTCTGACTCCAGAAATTGAAAATTTTTTAATATAAACAATCGATTACCATTTCAACTACACTGTTGCATACTCTCAGAGAATCAAATATCGATGATTCAGCGAATTCCCTTTCCATACATTGTAAGCAAAGAAATCGTTCTTTAAGCAATTTTCAAAGTTTTTATTTCCCAAGACAAAAACCAACCATTTAAAGCTTTGAGATCGTAGTGTGTCCACAGTACGACATGAGGAAAATACCCCCCCCAAGACAGCAGCCAGAAAAAATTTAAAAATACCGGCCAATAACGCTTTCAATTTAAAAATACCGCCAAATAACGGCTAAAATTTAAAATTTTACGGTCGTTAGTGGGGCCAGACAACCGCCGATTTCAAAAATTAACCGCCAAAATCGTTCTTTAAGCAACTTTCAAAGCTTTTACTAGACCGATCTTCCCATAGAAGCTTTTCCCAAGACAAAAACCAACCATTTAAAGCTTTGAACTCGTAGTGTGACCACAGTACGAGATGAGGAAAATACCCCCCACAGACAGTGTGCACAGACTACAAAAAAAAAGAAACTTGAAAAAACCATTGCCTACTTACAGGAGCCCCAAAAATAGCGGGGAATAATAGCGGGGAAAATAGCGGGCAAATAACGGTTTCAATTTAAAAATACCGGCAAATAACGGCTAAAATTTAAAAATAACGGCTAAAATTTAAATTTAACCGCCGAAATTCAAAAAAACCGCCGGAAAATAGCAGCCAAAAAGCGGGTTTAATTTAAAAATACCGGCAAATAACGGTTTCAATTTAAAAATACCGCCAAATAACGGCTAAAATTTAAAATTTTACGGTCGTTAGTGGGGCCAGACAACCGCCGATTTCAAAAATTAACCGCCAAAATCGTTCTTTAAGCAACTTTCAAAGCTTTTACTAGACCGATCTTCTCATAGAAGCTTTTTCCCAAGACAAAAACCAACTATTTAAAGCTTTGAATTCGTAGTGTGACCAGAGTACGACATGAGGAAAATACCCCCCACAGACAGTGTGCACAGACTACAAAAAAAAGACACTTGAAAAAACCATTGCCTACTTACAGGAGCCCCAAAAATAGCGGGGAATAATAGCGGGGAAAATAGCGGGCAAATAGCGGTTTCAATTTAAAAATACCGGCAAATAACGGCTAAAATTTAAAAATAACGGCTAAAATTTAAATTTAACCGCCGAAATTCAAAAAAACCGCCAAAAATATTAGTGTGACCAGAGTGAGATAAAATAAAAATACCAAAATTAGTGTGCCCGGGTTTTCAAAAAATAGTGTGACCAGACTTCGTTAGGGAAAAAATACCAAAATTAGTGTGACCAGGTTTCGCGGTGAGTTAGGACTCACATTCCCCTACTACTATCAACTGAGCCAATCATACTGATCAAGAATATTTGGATTAGGAACGAATATGACCTATTCTGTGCCGGCTATGCAGTGACCAAAAAAACTAGCAAATAAAAAATTATATTTATGTAAATAAAAATACCTTTAACTCAGTTGGAAATAGCTCAACTATTTCAATAGCAGTGATTTGTAACTTAATTGGTTTCCATTCAATGGCGTTAGTCACCAAATGGTCACAAATAATCCCACAGATAGCTTTGCGATGCTGCTGTTCTAGGCATCCATAAAGCCGATGATGCGCTTCAATGGACTTGAAGACCCCAGACTGTTTTAATATAGACGCAGCGCTTACCTAACAAAATAAAAAATGATATTATGTACATATTTAATATAATTTCAGATATACTTGCCTTGGACAGGATTGTGTTGGAGGGATTTTCCCCTTTTCCATCGTCACCGTTCTGAAAAATTAATTTTTGTTGAAAAATACATTAAAAACTACACAGGACAACAAAATGACCATCTATGTGAGGTGCAGCCCTGTGGCCTTAAAAATATGATAAGTTTATGTTCACTGATTCCAAAACTGGTTTCGGTTATGTTCAATCAGCTCTTGTTTCCAAGATATAGCGGAAAAACGAAAATCTTGAATTTGTGGCATTCTAGGATTTATGGAGGCCACACTAGGAATAAATGTCGGAGTTTATGAGCTAATTACGGCAAAGGACATATCAATGCAAATTTAAAAAATCATAGGCGCTATTTAAGTACAGCGGAAAGGGTCTAAATTGGCCTCTAAAGACAGACATTTTTCGATTTATAGCATTTTTAGCAATATAAACCATCCCGTTTAAGCCAGCGCTGTTATTGAATAATTAATTTTGCCATCTGAGCTTATAGCCAAACATATGATCTAATTTTGTGATTTTTATGGCATTTAAATAAGTTTATTTGGCAAAGATATGGCGTGTTTAAGACGAAGGTAGGTAGGTATTACCGGCTGGCCCCATGTAGGGGGGGGCCACACATAGACCTTACGGTCCTTAGTGAGGCCGGGTGCTTTATGGTACCATTTCCTTTAGAAATCCTGTAGGATTCTTGACGTTTTGGCAAATGCCAATAGTTGTTTGGGGGAGCTCTTGGCTGCCTCTTCCAGAGTGGTGAAGCTTGGGGAGTGCAGATGTTTTAATCTTGTCGTGGCGATTGCTGGGCAGCTGCAGATGAGGTGTTCTAGAGTTTCTGCTACTCCAGGTTCCTTGCATTTCCTGCAGGTGTCTGCTGTCGTGATGCCTAGCTTTATCGCGTGAGCGGCTGCTAGGCAGTGACCAGTTAATATGCCTATAAGCAGTCTGCAGTCTCTTCTTTGGAGCTGCAGCGTATAGTGCGTGAGTTTTTTGTCTCTCTTATTGCACATAATTTTAGAGATTCTGCAGCCGGTCGTGTTCTTCCACTTTTCCTCTGCTTCTTTCTCCGCTATCTCCTCCATCTTGCTGTATAGCGTCTGTAGGGAGATAGGTATATTTAGTGTTGCTTCTCGGCTTAGTGCGACCCCGGCTTTTGCAAGAGTGTCCGCCATTTCGTTTCCATCGATGCCCTGGTGGCTGGGAATCCAGTAGATTTGCACCTTGCTGGAGGTGCTGAGGGAATCTATTGCTTCTCTGCTTGCCAGAACATTTTTGGAGTTGATGGCGTGACTCTGCATTGCTTTGATTGCCGCTTGACTGTCTACGTATATGTTGATTTGATCGTTTGGTGCGTGTAATTCTGCCAGTTCGGCTGCTTTCCTTATGGCGAAAACTTCCGCCTGGAATATAGTGCAGTGGTTTGGCAGTTTGTAGGAGAGTTTCAATTCCGGTTCCTTGCAGTACACGGCGGCTCCGACTCCTGAGGCCATCTTTGAGCCGTCCGTGAAAAGGTGCATTGCTTCCTGAGCCAGCCCTGTACGCCAGTCTTCTGGTCCCAGTAATGCTGATGCGCCTGTAAAGTTGGTTTTTGGGATCATGTAGTCCGTGCTACTGTTGATCTCTCTGCCCACTGTGCTGTGTCCATAGCTTTGTAGAGCCATGGTGCCAGCCGCGCAAAGACGTTGGGCCGTCCTGTGTGCAGTGAGGCGTGCTTGGATGTCCAGGGGGTTGACACCTAAAATGTGTTCCAGTGCTTTTGTTGGAGTAGACCGCAGCGCCCCCGTTATGCAGACCAGTGCCTGCCGCTGGGCCTTTTCCATCAGCTTTAGATATGTGGACTTCTCTGTGGCTTGCCACCATACCAATATACCGTGTAGTAGTATCGGTCGTATAACTGATATGAAGAGCCAGTGTGTTAGTCTTGGTGATAGGCCCCAAGTGCTGCTTAGCATCTTCTGGGATGCATATAGCGCATTGGTTGCCTTTTTCACCCTTTCCTCCACATTGAGTCTCCAGGATAGTTTACTATCGATTACTACTCCAAGGTATTTTACGTTGTTTTTTGGCGTTAGCGGTGTTCCATTTATCGTGGGTGGAGTCCATTGCGGTACCTTGTATCTCTTGGTGAAGAGAATGAGGTCCGTCTTCTCCGCATTGATGCTAAGTCCGGCTTCTGTGGCCCACTTTAGTATCTCTCTGAGAGTAGAGTCCATGATTGAGCTGACAGTCGATGGACATTTTCCCATAATAATTATGCTTATGTCGTCGGCATATGCGGTTATCTTGGGTGCTTTCCTGCGAAATTTTTTAAGTAATTCGTTGACCACAAGGTTCCATAGAAGAGGTGACAGGACTCCGCCCTGGGGCGTTCCGCCGTGTGCCTCTCTTGTAATGGTTGTGGTACCCCACTCGGCTTGTACTCTTCTGCAGCTCAGCAGGTTATATATCCAGGAGTCCAATGCCGTGTGTATTGCTAGGGCTCTTAGGCTTCGCATTATTGCTTCTGTAGTGACGTTGTTGAATGCACCCGAAATGTCAAGGAATGCTCCCAGGGCAAATTCTTGATGGTACAGTGCCTTCTCGATGGTGGCTACTAGGGAGTGTAGCGCTGTTTCCACCGATTTCCCTTTCGTGTAGGCGTGCTGGTTTCCCTCCAAGGTCAGGTTCATGCCTTCTCTTATGTGAAGGTCCAGTAGCTTCTCCATTGTTTTGAGCAGGAATGATGTGAGGCTGATGGGCCTGTAGTCTTTTGGTTGCACGTGACTGCATTTCCCTGCTTTGGGCAGGAATACAACGCGTGCTGTCCTCCAGGCCACAGGTACATAGCTCCACCTCAAGCATGCTATAAAAATGGATCGTAGCCATGGGACGATTGCGCATTTGATCGTTTTTAGCATGGCTGGGAATATTCCATCTAGCCCTGGGGATTTATAACTCGCGAACGAGTCGATCGCCCATCGGATCTTTTCTGGAGTGATGATATCGTCTGGGATGCTGACTTGTTGCGTGTGTAGGTCTTGAGGCGTATCTGCCTCAGTGACTGGAGTGCAGCCTGGAAAGTGCGCATCAAGTAGAGCACATGTCGCTTCCCTGCTGCTTTCTGTCCAGTGTCCGTCGTTCGTTTTTAGCTGACTCTGCATGGGTGGCTGCTTTGAAAGCAGTTTCCTGAGTCTAGCTGTTTCGGAGACCTTCTCTATGCTGGAGCAGAAGTTTCTCCAAGAGTTCTGTTTTGCCTTCCGTACTTCTTTTTTGAAGACGCGAAGTCTAATCTTGTATTCCTCCCAGATTATTTGCTCATCCGCTTGTTTGGCGAGTTTGAAGCATTCTTGCACGTCATTCCTCTGCTCTTTCAGCGCTGGGGTCCACCAGGGGGGTCTGGTTCTCCTTTTGCTAACTGTGAGTTTGCAGGAGGTTTTGTATGCTGCGGTTAGGTTGGCTGTGAGCGTCTCCACGGACCTCTCAATGTCGCCTACCGAGCAGATACTCGTTGGCTTTGGTAGTTTTGATTCTACCGTTCTAAGGTACTTCACCCAGTCTGTGTTCCGGGGGTTCCTATAGGCGTTTCTGGTTTGGTTGTGGTTGAACTCGATCTTAAATTGGATGTACTTGTGGTCTGAGAAGGAGTTTCTATCAAGGACTCTCCATTCTGATGCCTGTGTACTATTCCCTAAGGTCAGAGTTAGGTCTAGGACATTGGCCGATGTTGGTCCCACATATGTGGGCACATCTCCAACGTTTTCTATTTTAAGGTTAGTTTGTAGGATAAAGCTTAAGAGTGACTCACCTCTGTCATTGATGTCTGGACTACCCCACACGGTGTGATGTGCGTTGGCGTCCGTTCCGACGACGAGTGGTTGTTTTCTCCTGCTCGCCTCAGCCGTTAAGTGTTCGAGCTCGGGCGGTGGCGACTCTCGCTCGTGTGCCATGTAGCAGGATGCCAATAGTATTGGCTCATCATCGCGACCTTCCAGGGCCACAACTGTGAGGTCATCCGTGCTGTAATTAGACATAAGGTAAGCATAGATGCCTTTTCTTACCAGAATGGCCGTCCTTGCCTTACTTACTGCGGTGGGATAGAAAACGTTGTAGTTTTGTGACCTTAGCCCTGAGACCTTGTTCCCTGCCGCAATCCAAGGTTCCTGAACTAAGGCCACTTCGGCGGGCCCTGTCTCAAGGGTTAATAGGAGCTCCGCCGACGCAAGCTTGCTTTTATGCAAGTTGACCTGGAGGACCTTCAACTGCATGGTCGTTGTCGGCGTCCCCAGGCCTGGATGGGTCAACTACCATGGTTGCGTCCACATCCTCATCGTCCTCCATACTGGGTGGGTCAGCTGCTGTGGCTGATTCCTCATCCCTTTCGGTCTCTACCTCCGTTATATCGAGGCTGCTGGCTTTATCGACCATCTCGTCGATGCCTAGGTCTTTCTCGACCTCTCCAGCCTCTAGCGTGTGCTCGTTCTTGTCTTCGGGATGGCGCTTTTTGAGTCGTAGGTGCACGCTTCCTACTCCCCACGCCATCTTCCCGAATTTAGGGTAGAGCAAATCATCGGCCTCCTTGTTGATCTGGAGGACCATGTGCTGCCCGTTCTTGTCGGGCTTAGCAACATGCAGTACCTTCCAGTCAGCTGTTGGCACGTCTGGGTTTTGCCACCTTAATAGTTTCAGCGCCTGCTCCTTTGGTACAACCCTTGGGAAGAGTACTTTCGCTTTCGGCACTGACGGAATACAAGTTCTGTCAACTACTTCCAGCTGGGCACCCTCCCATGGGCTTCCCATGTCTGCAACGACGCTGGTGACCCACTTGAGGGTGAGGTCGTCCTTACATTTAAGGATTTTGACTCCAAACAGCCAGCCTGCTCCGTCAAACGTGACAGGTTGCGCTGCTGGGTCGTCCATCCTTTTGAAAATCTCCTCGAACAGCTTCCCCTCCACTAGCTTCCACTGTTCCAGGGTCATTTTGCCGAAAGGGTCGCTTTTGTCGACGAGGGCTACGGTCAGATGCCGTTTCGCCACGTCACTGGCTGACTCCTTTCCCGGCGTTTTTCCCTTTGGAGTAGAGCTTGGTGGAGCCTTGCTCTGCGGTCTTGGGCGTGGCCTTTTGCTCGCTGGGGCCTCCGCCTTCGCTGGCTCAGTTGAGCGCTGCCGCTTGACAGCCAAGCTCTCCTCCACTTTGTTGGCGTATAATGCGGAGGTGGCTTGCATCGCCTGTCTCTCCGCAAAGTGTTTGCGACCCTCCTTGATCTTTTGCTCGGCCCACGCCAGCTTGTTGCTCTCCTCTAGGGTGAGCTTACCGCTGCCATCGAGCCTCGCTTTAATCTTGAGGGCCGCCTTATATTGGGCCTTCGCTCGCATGCCTTCCTTCGTCCTTTTGGGCCTTACCTTACAAGAGGTGCTAGAACCCGACAGGACTGGGGAAAGCAGCAGCTTTTCCTCGGCCTCCGTGTTTATAGAGCCGCCGTGCGACTCGCAGTCCGAGTCTGTATCGACTGCGGTACCACGCCACACTTTGGCTTTTGACGTTGTGGCAGTAGCTGTACAACTGTCTTGGCCTGCTCCAACCGCGACAGAGGTGTGACCGCTGGCGACACGAAGAGGGGATTTCTCCCCACCGTGCCCGCCGGTGGTAGCAGTCACGCCTTCCACCGACGTTTGGGCTGATATCCCAGCCCGAGTTTGGTCCTTTATGTTGTGCATTTTTGGAAATGACCATGGTGGTTGCATTTTGTTCTTGGGTACCACCCCATAGCATTTTATGCCTACTGCCAGGCACCTCGTAACCATGGCTCTTGCTCAACTCTGCCCAACTAAAGCTGGACAGAACTGGCCGTCACCTTAGCTAGACACTGCATTTCCTGGGTGTAAGACGCGCAAGTGACACTAGGTATATAGCTCGCTTTAAGCCGAGGTACATACAGTGTCCATTGCCCAGCCGACACCCTCGGGGAGGGTTCAGTTAGAGGATTTCCGTCAGCCTTTAAGACGAAAATACATATTAAAATTTATGGGAGGAAAACTAGATTGTTACTCTAAATCTGTATAGGAACTGTAAAGGGGCTACTTGGTTCGGCATAAATTGTTAAATGTTTACATGTAGATGATAAATTATATTTGGAAACAAGTAGCCTTTTCACAGTTCCTATAAAAATTTGAGTTACAAATCTAGTTTTCCTCCCATAAATTTAAATATGTAATTTCGTGTTTAAGAGGCTATAACTTTGCCAAATAAATTGATTTAATCGCCATAAAAATCACAAAATTAGATTATATGTTTGTCTATAGGATTAGATGGCGAAAATATTAATTCAATAACTGCGCTAGCTTTAACGGGCTATAAAAAATGCTAAAAATGCTATAAATCGAAAAATGTCTGTCTTTAGAGGCCAATTTAGACACTTTCCGCTGTACTAACATAGCGGCTATGATTTTTAAAATTTGCATTGATATGTACTTTATCGCAATTAGTTCATAAATTCAGATAAATATGCCTAGTGTGGCCTCCATAAATCCTAGAGTGCCAAAAAGTCGACTTTTTGGTTTTTCCGCGATATCTTGGAAACAAGAGCTGATTGAACAAAACCAATGATACAGTTTTGTTTAGTGAAGTCTATATCAACATAATCTGTTAAAAGTAGACCTGCACCAAAATCACTGTTGGGCTGTGCTATTTGTGCCAGGCAGTGTTCATGATACACTTATTTATACCGAGCTTTTTATAAAACTCATTTTTGGGTGTGTGAGTGCGCAGTCCCGCCCAACCGACCGAGAGGTGCAGCCACTAACATGTGACACGAAATCGCGAAGAAATAACATAAAGTAATCTGAACTACGGGCTTAATTAGTAAAAATAGTAGTTGGTGGAGTGAACAAGCGTGTTCGCTTTTGTTCACGAGCTTCTGAGAAATAATTTTTCCAACACACATGTGTCAAACTCCACTTACCGATTTATTTAAGCTTTTTAGCTTGTGCTCAAAAATGACTCGAACTCCGAATAACTGTTTCGGCACAATTAAATTAAGCTGCTCCGGTGTAAGCAGGCGAATGCTGTCCTCATCAATTCCGTGCTCTGCAAAAAAAATTATAAAAATTAAGTTTAATATTTGTTCATATCACCATTTTACACCTGCTTTATTACCTTGGAAGCGTTCTAACAGCTTCTCGCACTTAAAGTCTCTTAGCAAGTTCTCCATGTCTAAAATGTAATTGCAATAAATTTTCACAATCCTGATCTTCTTCTTCCTAAACCACAAGAAAGCGAGAACGGCCACACATACATATGTACATATGCTTGCACTTATGTACATATTCACATTGTTTTTTACTTTAGGTCCGTTCACATCTTTATTTGCAGCAGGAAATATATTTCAAGTAATGTAAAACTTACCAACATTTGCAGAAAGCACCGCCAATAATTAAATTTTATATTTTAATACGCCAAAACACAATAAGCGGGACGCACACTTCTCAAATATGTGTGTGTGTGTACATAGAAATGACAAAAGTTCCGATAAAGTTCTTGCGTGTATTTGTATACCTATCGAACTATCGAGACGCCGATAGCACGAAGCAACCCTGTAGTACTTGGCATATTTAAACTTAAACTGTCATTTAGAATGCTCAGGAAAAGTAACCTCATTTATAGGCTACATATTTCCCCAACTAAATTGCCTGAAAACTTCACATTCTGTCCGGTTAGGCTAAAAATTACCTTGAAACTTGATTTTTAGGCAATTTTTTTTTTTGGGAACTGCTTAACCTCAATTCTAGGTTTCTCTTTTTTTTGGGTGTGTGTGTATATTTATTATTATTATTTTTCTTTGCCGTGTTTCGCGTTGATATCCGTGTTCGTTTCTTTGTGATTTGCAGTGTTTAAATTGCTTCAGTCGAATTAGCAAAAGTCACAAAATGTTTACTTTTCACAGCTTCGACTTTTTTCAACTGATCAAAATGAACCCTTGCTTCTGCTTCTTAAAAAAACAGAGCAGAAAACGATTTCTGAGAAAAAGCGGCCAGTTGCAGAAGTCGTCGATTCATGATTATGCGCGTTTGCTCTGCTGCTGCTTTTGGTCAGCGTCGAAAGTTCAAGCAGCTGCAAGTGTTCGTATTCTGCAATTCGGCGGCAGCGCAGTCGCGACTGATTTGATTTTCTGCTTTTGCTCTGCTGCTGCTTTCGGTCAGAAGTCTAAGTGGCGACAGCGAAAAACCCAAACCCCAAAACAAATGTTAAAAAAATTTAATAACAAAACGTGCTATTCATTTAATGTAATATTAATATTTATCAGATTCTTCGTCGTCTTGAAAAAGAGGCAAAGTGTCAATGGCTCTGTCTAAAAAGCTTGGATTCAATTTGACCAACAATATGTTTTCAAGCACATCCTGGCTTAGTCGATTTCGGTAGTCAGTAAGCACCAGCCTTAGCGTAGAAAATGCTCGTGCAATTGATACCTGTTGAAAATAAATTTATGAATCTGTGAATTTAAATTTATTAAGGCATTAGTATTAACCTGAGTTGGTGGTACTGCAAAACAAACATTACTTATTGCATATAGCTCCTGATCGGTGGACTGCTTTCCTTTCCAAAACGATAGAACGTCTGCATCAATTCTTTGAAATGGAAGTTGGAGATTTTCAATTTTTGTGTACACGTCAGAGAACTTCACTTTTTTCTTGATTGCGTCATGCACAAAACTCACATTTATTCGTGTCACAAAACTCTAGACTCAACTCAACTTAATTCAAACCGCAATGGCATCGAACGGCTGTGCCAGAGTTTTTTGATGCAACATTTTTGATCACATTTATTCACTCAACAAATATTTTCAATCAAACAGATTCAACTCATGCCGCATTCGCATCAAACGGTTGAACTATAACTTTTTGATGCGACACTTGTTTCTGTGTTCGATCGAACAAAATTCGGCCAACTCAGGCCAACGCATTGCGAGAGACATAGGAGAGAGAGAGAGAGAGAGAGAGAGAGAGAGAGAGAGAGAGAGAGAGAGAGAGAAGAGACATACGATGTTGTGAGCGCAACAACAACAAAACACAGCTGGCGCAATGGTCATGGGGGCCACTGTTTCAGCATATGCGTGAGTTTATTCATACGAGATGATTTTCGTTCGCTCAGAATATCAAGCGATCAAATCACCCGAACTGAATGGAATGAAGCGAACCTGATTATTAATCAGAGTGCCAACATTTGAATTGAATGAAACTCAAGGGCGAGCATGTTGTGCATGCAAGTTCGAAGCTTTGATCGCAACGCTAGTTTATTCGGGTGTTGATTAATGTGTGAGCGATTTGCAATCGAATGAAGCCGTTCTCTGGTACACGTCTAATGTACTGTTACCACCAAAAACGCGTGCACCATTTCATCTACCTCATAAAAAAAATGGTTTTTAGATCGATATAAGTCCGAATTCGGTGTAGAGCATAAAATAACGTCAGGATTTACTTCATATATTCTGTCCCAAACAGTTTTTAAATGACTTATTGCATCAATTCTTTGTTGTAAAGTTAGTTTATGATGAAAACGGGGATCCAAAAGTAAACAAGAAATGAAGAATTTATTATTTAATAATGTTTTTGTTCGTGTTTCAATGGAGCTCAAAAATTTTTTTCCAATCGTTTTTGTCAATTCTTGTGAACTAACTTTAAGTTTTAGCCACTGCGCGTAAAAATTGCCATAATGCAAATGTTCTTCTTGAATTTTTTTTATTGAACTGAACACAAAGCAAAAATGTTCAATCAACTCCCAAAACTACATATCCACATCGAAATTTTCAACTTCGGATTTGTTTTTGATGGATTCAATTTTAGCTAAAACTTCTTTAGCCACTAACAAATCCTTGAGCATAGTGTATGTGGATCCCCACCTGGTTGGTCAATCTAGTAGCGGCATTTTTAATTGCCTTAGCTCAAATATTTCGCGGTATCCATTTGATGATTTTCTTATGTATTTTGTCATATTTCGACAATTTAACAAGAATTTTAGCATGTCCGACGATTTAATAACATCCAGAGCAACTAATTGTGCTGTGTGAGCAGCACAAGGACAAACTTATATGTTGCTTATCAACACATTAGGGACTTTTTCTATTGAGTCAATTTTTTTTATATATTCGTCGTTGGTGCAAAATTCGTCGTCCACTTCCACAGTCTTCTCGGAAACAAACGATAATATATTGGATGTTTTTAGCAAGTTTGCTGCGTTATCGGATGTGATAGAGACTATTTGATTTAGATTTATATTATATTTATTTAGAACTTTAATGACTGCAGTAGCGAGATTTTATCATACTCAAAATTAAAGATTTAATTTCACCAGCACATATATATTGGGCACTTATTCCAAAAATGTTTCTTGACAGCCGTGTAGCACTGTCTATTTTTAAAGACAATAATTTGTTTTTTAGATCGTTGGTTATATCTATTTTTATATTATTTGCAACTATTTGCAATGTTTTTTTTTGCAGTTTGATGCATTTAAAGTCATTTTTTTTTTAAAACCTTCACAAATTGAATCACTATTTCTTATATTTCGTGAATTTAAAACATTAAAATAAATGCTGTCTTCCGTAACCAATTCGATATACGATCTGTAAAACACCTTTTTATTCACTTCAATTTTTATTTTCTTTTTTCGAACGATTTTTGATAGCCTCACTGACGAAGTTGACGAAGACGATTCGTGCTGCTCGACACTTAGGGTATTTAAATCAATTTTGTGCAGTTTAAATAAATGTGTTTTTAAATTAGAGAGTCTATTATTTTTGAGCTTGTTTTTGCATATATTGCATATAGCTAAGCCCACGTCTACTACATTGTCAAAGTACTTCCAAACCTCACTCTGCGCCATAGCTAAACAATGTGTCAATGATGTTGCAGACAACATAAGCTTCTGACCGAAAGCAGCAGCAGACCAAAAGCAGCAGCAGACCAAAAGCAGAAAATCAAATCACTCGCGACTGCGCTGCCGCCGAATTCCAGAATACGAACATTTGCAGCTGCTTGAACTTTCGACGCCGACCAAGTTTTTTAAACACTGGTGATTTGTCCACCCAGTTGTTTATGTTGTGCGTCCGCTGTGCTTATGTCCATAATAAAGTATACCTTTAGTTTGTTGTTTATCGTGGGGTGTTTATTAAAAAAAAAATTTCCAACGAGGCCCAGCCTCCACCCACACTTCCCTTGTACCTCCTCGTACCTTGGGGCGGTACCGTGTGGCCCTTATCCACAGGATGTGGGACCACCTCTTCTGTGGCTCGTTCTCCCTACCCAGCATCATACGTAGCGCCTCGCGTGGCCACTCATCTAGATCCAGCGACCGCCACCTCCACCACGTCTTGGGCGTCGGCTCATTGGACGAACTCTTAGGCTCCTCGTGGGTTGGTAGGGCAACTCCCCTCCTACATCCACGCAATGGAATGGCTTTGCCACACCAAGCTCATTTTCCCAGTCGCTCTCTTCCTCGCTGCTCCAGCATCCCAACTGCCTTGGGGACGGACTGGGTGACGGGACTTCCTCCTCCGCCTCCGACACGAGTGGCGACGCCAAGAGTTGGAGCCCCGGGGATGGACTTCTTAGAGGGCGGCGGGTTCGACCCACACCGGCAAACGGCAGACGCCGTCTGTCATCGGCTAGCAGTCGCCGTCTGCCATCGGCTAGCAGTCGCTGCCTCTCCGGTACGGTCCTCCGTCCTCGTCCAGCAAATCCTATAACCATCCTTGGTTTGGTTCTGGGGTTCGAATCCATTCTCGTCTGCTTGTTGATCTTGAAAAGGCCAATTGGAGCTTTGGCGATCCCCGTTAGGATTACGACGGCCATAATGGATTCTTGGCCAGAGAGTAATCCTAGCTGGAGTTGGTTACATTGCCATCCTTCTCTATCTATCTCTTTCACTCACGCCTGCCCCTTCATTTCCCCTTCTTGGTCAATTCGCCGCGTTTCGCTGCGTATCAACAAGCAAGGGGTACATTTTAGTTAGGGTGGACCTTATTCTGCAACTTCTCAGTTCTATGTATTCTACTAAACACTTCTTGGCATTATCTATAGGGTGTACCTTATAACTGAAATCGTCCGTTTTCTCCATTAGGGTAGACCTACTGACTGAAATCGCCAGTTTTACCGTTCTTTTACTGAGATTATCAGTTCTTATCTATTATTATTGGCCGTATAATTGAATATCCCTTGTTGTTGCCAATCAGGTGGACTTTCTGACTGAAAAATCATCAGTTTTATTTTACCTTCGAACTGAAACCATTAGCTCTTCTCCGTTTTAACTGAAACTCATCAGTTTTCTCCCTTTTGACTGAAACCATCAATTTATCTTGCCTTTCACTGAAAACCATCTATGTCTATTTGTTCGCTTGAGCCTTCCTTATTGACAATCGTCAATCATTCGACTCTCCCCGGCCTATGGTTTTAACTCACGCACATGAGCCGTACGTTCTCTCTGGTCCCTCTTATGCGTCAACTTGCAGATTACTGGTGATGTAAGTGTAATTGATACTGGGGCCACTAGCAGAGTCATAAGCATGGAATTAGCAGAACAATTGAGAACAACAGGCAAACAACCACAAACGAAACGACAAGTTAGGTTGGCGGATGAATAAAGCAGCCAAATTAGAACACAATATGAGGCGGACCTTCAATTCGAAAACCGGAATATAACCATGAGGTTTCTAATTTTACCCCGTGTAATAGACAATTTGGTTCTAGCATGGAATTTCATAATAGCAATGGAAGCTAGAATTGAATGTGCAGGCCACGAAATTACCATACCAGCAAGTGGCAGACGGAACGGATGGTTGGAGGAAAGACTGTCAGTTGCAGTAGAGGAAACAATGATAGAAGAAAATAAAGAAGACTTTTTAAGCAAAGAACTGGCGAAATTAGAAAAGTTGTCAGGGACATCAAACGTGCAACGATACTATCAGAAAAATCCAAAAATGCAAATAGAGATTAAAAAGAATGTGGATGACTTACTAGCAGCAGGGTATATCGAAAAGTCAAATAGTTCACACAGCTCTGTAGATTTTAGACCAGTTAACGCGAAATCCCAAATTAACTACATCCTAGATCAGTTACGAGAAGCAAATTACATAAGTAGCTTAGGTCTAAAAGACGGGTATTGGCAGATTTCCCTAGAAGAAGAGAGAATGACGGCGTTTACAGTGCCAGGAAAAGGGTTATTCCAATGGCGAGTCATGCCATTTGGGTTGCATTCGGCATCGGCGACATTCCAGCGGGCGCTGAATCAGGTGATTGGTCTCCAGAAATGATGCTGCATACTTTTGCGTATCAGGACTACATAATTGTCATCGGCCGAACGATGGAGGAGCATATGAATAACATAAAAGAAGTATTCCGTAGACTAATAGCAGCAAACCTGAAAATAAATAAGGTTAAGTGTCACTTCTTTAAAACAGAGCTGCTATACTTAGAACACTGAATAACCAGTGAGGGAATAGGAACCGATCAAGATAAAGTGGCGGCGATTGCCGAATTGAAACCCCCAGCAAACACGAAAGAGTTGCGACAATACTTAGGAGTGGCATCCTGTTATAGGCGATTCGTCCCAGATTTTGCAACACTTGTTCATCCGCTCAACGCTTTGTTAAAAAAGAAGGCAGCATGGGAATGCACGACAGAATGCCAACAGGCATTTGAGGCAGTTTTAACATGTCCAGACTTCACAAGAGAATTCATCATCCAGACAGACGCCAGCGATAACACTGTGCAACACTAAAAAGTTGATACGGTCGAGACCAAAATATTCTAAAAGGATATGATGGAAGTACAAAAACCATCGCTGGGTTTGGTCTGGTTAGCTGCTGATCTCTTTTTATAGCACTTTGAAGTTTTAAGCATATGATTGGGACTTGTAACTCCACGTCTCGTAAACTATTTGGAATTTCGCTTTGATATCTTAAAGGAAGTTGTTGCTCTTGACTTGGTTTACAAAACATTTCTGAGTAACAATTCAAAACAGTCACATCTTTAAACTCAAAATCGCAAAAATGTCGTGTATTCATCATTGTTTATGTAGGGGGGTGAAAAGTCTCCTGACTTAGGGTTGAGCGTCTTCGGGTGGGGGTGATTTATATTCACAAAAACGATGGAGGGTAGAAAAACGCACGTCACTTTGCTTGGGTCTTCGACTTCAATAGTGATGGAATTTTAATTGCTTCATTGCACTTTTATGTAACGACTACTTAACCTAGTTACAGATATACTTATATCTAACTAACTAGGACTAGAACATATTTGGGACGGAGGAAACGAAACTTTAAATCTTCATATCAACATTCCGCCCCCCTTGCACTTGTTGTAAAATTGACTTCATTGAGGGTTAGGAGGGTTCAGGAGGGTTCAGCCATGGTGCAGCTCACGCACCACTGACACCCGACAAAGTCCAGCCGAAGACTGTACTTTGGGCTACTGGGAGTCCTGCAGTGCCTGGAATAACGCCAGCTCGGATGATATCCGTGTAGATATCCGCTCCGAGTACAATTGCCACAGTGCTCGGGTGGAAGAACCTGTCATCGGCCAAGGTAATATGGTCGAATTTGTCCTTTATAATGGCGTCGATCGGAGTGCTAGAAGTTCTCATGTGGAGACCAGGATCAATTTAAAAAACCATCTCCAGCCTAAACTCCTTATCCAACATGGACCGGAGCACTGCTGAGCACGCCTCCTCGTCCCCTTTCTGCACACTGTTGAGGTGGAACGATCGAGCCATCGAGGCGTTAATGCGACTCACAGGCTCGCAAGGGTCAATCAGTGCCCGAGTCTTGTAAGTGTTGGTTCCATTATCCATTATCACCGTGGCAGTTCGCAGCTTTTGGGGTTGCGATGCTGCAGCAGTGTGGTCAGGGATGGAGATCGGAGTGGCGTGGAGGCCAGGGATCGTGGTGGTTGGTTTTTTGGTGCAGGGGATGCCCGGGGAAGACGGTTTTCTGGTGGCTTTTTCGCGAAAGTGGAGAAGCGTGTGGTGGTCCTTGTCACATAGGCGACATTTATCTCTACTGCGACATGAGCAATACTTATTAACAAGTACTGCTCTCAATCGCTTCTCTGCGTTCAAACGCAAAAATTGCCTTCACCGATTCAATGGATGGATGCCTGGGCAGACTCGGCAACGGTAGGAGTCAATACCTCGAGAACATCTGCGGTCGATGGCTTCTGCTGTTTTGCGAAGACGTGGAACCATGATTATTATTGGACCATGAAAAGAAAATAAAGAAGTTGATGGATTAGTTTGCGTGGTTAATGGAAAAATGAAGATAGAAGAGTACTTTAAGCAGAGAAAGGAGTTAATTCGTGATTTGGGCTTGGAGATTTGATTCAGTAGGAAGAAAAATCAGCTTAACTACGGGTCTTCTTAATATACCACGTGTGTTACGGATATCTACCACGCGAACGTTCTCACCTGCGCCCGGATATGCGCTTGTGACGCGG
This sequence comes from Lordiphosa clarofinis, assembly GCA_018904275.1. Classification (NCBI taxonomy): domain Eukaryota; kingdom Metazoa; phylum Arthropoda; class Insecta; order Diptera; family Drosophilidae; genus Lordiphosa; species Lordiphosa clarofinis. The sequence continues at coordinate 341,161 of JAEIGQ010000253.1, forward strand.
GCAAGTCGCCATTCGTTGACTGGGACATTATCCCCCTTGATAATGACCATATCGCCACTTTGTAGATTTTTGCCATTTGTTTCTTTTATGAAGTTCCTTTAAATACTTATCTTTCCACCGGATGCAAAACTGCTGGTTGAGAGCTTTGAGTCGCTGCCAGCGATTTATAATTGACATGGCAATGGTCTTAATTTCAGGCTCAGCTACGGAAAGAAGAGGTCCGCCAACTAAGAAATGTCCTGGGGTCAAAGCCAGTAAGTCAGTAGGGTCCTTTGACATTGGAGAGATTGGCCTTGAGTTGAGGCAAGCTTCAATCTTTGCGAGGAGAGTGGATAGCTCTTCGAACGTGTATTTTATGGATGAGGTGGACTTAAAGAAAAGCGTTTTGAAACTTTTCACTCCTGCTTCCCAGAGGCCACCCATATGAGGAGCGCTTGGAGGATTAAAGCGCCAGGTCAAGTTTTGATGGCTGTATTTTGACGTGATAAGTGCCTTTGCCGCTTCTTGGAACTCATGCGTTAGTGCTCTTGAGGCTCCGACAAAGGTCTTAACATTATCTGAGTGCATTTGCTGTGGAAATCCACGTCTGGACACAAAACGAGCATATGCCGCCAAAAACTTCTCGGTTGCTTGGTCTGTTGTGGCTTCTAAGTGGATTGCCTTTGTGCTACGGAATACGGAATAATAATAGGGTGACGTTCGCCATAACTCAAGGAGTCAGATGCTCTCACTCGACCGCATGCCCTTAGTAGCCCCTCGCCATCAATAAAGGCGTTCAGATTGCCAATACTACTTGATGGCGGAAGCGGCCGTTTGTCGCGTAGACAATCGTAGTCATTTTTAAACTGTCTTCGTTCTGTATACCCAATGAGCACGTTCTGAGTCTCAGTTAGTTCCTTATTACTGAGACCTGCAGGAAACCTCGAAGAGTGTTTTTTGCATCGCTTGACAAAACGGATAACAAAGGACTTTAGTCGGAGAGCTTTTTTGAATTCGGAAAAACGGTCTAACAAATCGAAAGATGGTGGCACCATATTGAACGTACACTTGACAGTGCGTTGCTCTATGTCAGTTTCGTAGACTGCTTCTACCATTGATGGCCATTCGTGCTGTGGAAGTGCTAGCCATTCGGGTCCCTAACACCACAACTTGTTATTCAGCAACTCTTCTGCTGATATTCCTCAGCTCGCGTGGTCGGCTGGCTTGTGTTCGGATATGACATGGGACCATTGGGTAGAATCAACGGATTCGATTATCTTGGACACTCTGTTCGCCACAAATGTTGTCCAGTTGCAGGGTGGTTTGTTCAGCCAGGCTAAAACGATTGTGGAGTCAATCCAACAATACGTTCCAAAGCTTTCTACTGGCAACTCTGGGAGAACTGTCGCCACAAGTTCAGCCAGGAGCACTGCACCGCACAACTCTAGTCGCGGTAAGGATATAGTCTTAACTGGCGCCACTCGAGTTTTTGCACAGAGGAGATTAATGGCAACCCCCCGCTCTGTCTCTGGAATCCTCAATTTCGAGGAAGTCGGCTGACAGTAGGTGGTCCTTGAGAATACCCTTTAGGACATCTTTGGTGTTGGACGTCCACTTCCTTAACGGCCATTTGGAGTTCTTTAATGGCGGAAATGGCACTCAGCTTTGAATGAGCACCTGCCAGAACGTCATCGACATACATGAAATTGGATATAATTTCGCTAGCCAGTGGATACTGTTCGCTCACATCTTGAGCCAGTTGTTGTAGCACACGTTTCGCTAGGAACGGAGCACACGTTACTCCAAAAGTGACAGTGTGAAGTTCGAAATCGCAAAGCTCTTCATTTTCGTTGCGGAAAAGGATTCTTTGGAAAGGCGTGTGCTTTGGATCCACTAGAATTTGCCGATACATTTTCGTTATATCAGCGTTAAAAACGTAACGAAAGAAACGCCATTTAAGGATCTGCATTGTTAGATCGGATTGCAAAACAGGACCTGGATATAAAGAGTCATTGAGGTTTTTGCCGTTTAGCGATGAACTGCAGGCATTAAAGACTATGCGGATCTTTGTGGTAGTGCTGTCTAGTTTAAAAACCGCATGATGAGGCATATAAAAATTGTCAGTTTTGGAATTTGGGGAAACATGGCTCATATGACCTAAGTCTAGATACTCCTGTATGACGGCGTCATACTACTCTTTTAATGGAACGTTTATCTTCAATCGACTTTCGTTTTTGAGAAACTGAGCGAGCGTAATGAATCTTGAATGTCCCAAATCTATGTGTTCCGGATTTCGGAATGGGAGTGTAACCATATATCTGCCGTTTTCATCTCGTTTCGTGGTCTGAACCAAATTACTCTCGCAAATGGAACTGGATTCTTTCACTACTTTTACTGGAAGGTCCTCCACCTCCCAAAATGTCGTAAGAAGCTTATCAAGTGCAGTCTCTGAACTGACTGAAACTTGAGTCGATAAAGAGGAAATTACTTTGGAGTTGGTTTTTGGAATTGGACCTGTGAGAATCCATCCGAAGATAGTTTCCTGACCAAGAAGAGTTCCACAAATGTTAGATTGGGAACCACTTAACGTAGGAAGATTGCCTGCTAATTGGGGCAGTACAAATGCTGATGTATCAATAAGAACTCGTAGTTTTCTAGGAGAGCTAACTTGGAAATGGCAAAACTTATGGGGCTGGGCTGCAATAGAATGATTTAGCCCAGAAACTTGAGCTTCGATGGATTGGAAGGGCAGTTTAATCTTATTAAACAGCCGCTCAGAGAGGAAAATACTTATCTCTTGCCATTTTGGGACTTCAGTTTTATTAGTTAAAGACTGTTCCCACACGGCGCGCGTAAATTTGGGCAATTTGAAGGCGCAAAAGAATATTAACAGACAGTCCCAACTGTCTGTATTAATTGAGAGTTGTTTAAGAGCTGTCAAACAATTTGAGATGGTGTTTTGGAACTCTTTTAGGGCAGGACCTAACTCATGTCATACCGATGGGAGATTAAAGAGGACCTTATTTTTTGGCTGTTTACCAGCTGTCTCGTATTTTCAAACCGCTCTTTTAAGTTAGACCAGGCCGATTCGAAACCTTCGTTGGTCAATGGAGATTTGGAGACTATTGTTCTCGCAGTGAGTTGGAAAAGTTTCTTCATAATGTACACTGCTGTGAACAGATCACGAAAGGTAGGCCACCGCAAGTAATCACCAGCAAACACCTCAGTATAGAATGGCGGTAGGCTGCAACCCCTGGGTGACTCGTCCGTCTTTTTCGGATTACCTTTCTTATTTTCTATGGCTAGCTCAATTTCGTCGTTCAGTTTTGCTACACATTTTTCATAAACGGAAAAGCAATATTCGTATTTTGCCTGCATGGCTGGAAAATTTACGTTGCTACTGCCTTGCTGTTCGTACTCGGTTTCCATCTTATCAAACAATGATTTCATTTGAACTTGACGGATCTTAAGTTCCTGTAAGGAGCTTTCAGTCATCGAGGGAGTAGACATTCTGTCAGCAAATTGGCTCAGTCTGCCAGTGCAAGCAATAAATTTTTGAAGTGCCATCTTAGTTAAAGTCTCTGCCTTTTCTGTTTTTGATCGTGTGGATAGGGGGCTTTGCTCTTAGTTCTTCTTCGCACTGCTAGAGAGGCTTGGTTTAGGGACGTGATTGGTGACTCGGAAGTGCTTTGATCACTAATGCGAATGGACGGAAGTGGTAACAGACTCTAGATATTGAGCTCGTATGAAATACTTTTGGAACCGTAAAGCGATCAGAAACAGGCAACCTCTAATAACAAGCACTTTAACCGAAAGTGGAACGATGGAAACGGAACGATGTACAAACCAAAGGAAAAAATGAGCTGAGTAGTCTATAAATGGCGATTGACGAACAGGAAGTAATTAAAATTAATGTGACAGGTGGGGGTGGGGGTTGATTTATGATGTCATTAATTAGTTAATTTGACAGGTGGGGGTGATTTATGATGTCTTTAATTAGTTAATTAGGGTTCCCAGGTGGTAGGTGGGGGTTTGCGATCACTATAATGCTGATTCAGAAACAGCTATGCATGAGTGATTTTATAGCTTTTTCACAGGTGTGCACCCTTTTGATAATTGGGTCAAAGGTTCGTTAGCAGGTTGAGTGAGCGCCTAATTGTGTGGTGTGTGTTTGTGTGTACAGTCAAGTGTGTCAAAGGTTGTCTCGAGGTGGGGGTTTGCGATCACTATAATGCTGATTCAGAAACAGCTATGCATGAGTGATTTGATAGCTTTTTCACAGGTGTGCACCCTTTTGATAATTGGGTCAAAGGTTCGTTAGCAGGTTGAGTGAGCGCCTAATTGTGTGGTGTGTGTTGGTGTGTACAGTCAAGTGTGTCAAAGGTTGTCTCGAGGTGGGGGTTTGCGATCACTATAATGCTGATTCAGAAACAGCTATGCATGAGTGATTTTATAGCTTTTTCACAGGTGTGCACCCTTTTGATAATTGGGTCAAAGGTTCGTTAGCAGGTTGAGTGAGCGCCTAATTGTGTGGTGTGTGTTTGTGTGTACAGTCAAGTGTGTCAAAAGTTGTCTCGTGAGTGCTGAGGATCTATTCAAGTGACCCATAAATATTAGAAAGTAAGTGGCAGTCTGGCCAAGGGTTGACCCATAAATACTAGAAAGTACGTGGCAGTCTGCCATAAATATTAGAAAGTAAGTGGCAGTCTGGCCGAGGGTTGATAAACAAAGGTTCGTTAGCAGGTTGAGTGAGCGCCTAATTGTGGTGTGAGTGTGTGTGTGTACAGTCAAGTGGGTCAAAGGTTGTCTCGTGTGTGCTGAGGATCTATTCAAGTGACCCATAAATATTACAAAGTATGTGGCAGTCTGCCATAAATATTAGAAAGTAAGTGGCAGTCTGGCCGAGGGTTGATGTGTGTTTAACCTCGCACTCGCCTCAAAAATTGTAGCATTTTAAAACAAAGTATGTGGCATAGGCTCAAGTGGGAACGCAACATAATTTTTTATGTTTTTTTAAAGGAAGCAATTTGATCAACACATAAATTTGTTTGGAAAATTTTTTCTTTTGAGTGTGTGGGCATTTTTTTCTTTCCCCTTCTTCTATCTCAAAACATTGTAATGGGCGTCAATTCGCTGCCAAGTGGTGTCAACGAAAATTAAGTAGTTAGGGTTAGTTAGGGTAGTTTTTTCACCTAGCCCACCTGTTATGTCCACTTTCATTCCTTCGTCAGGTATTCACCCAATTGTTTGGTTGCATGTTTTTTTTTTTTTTTTTTTCCATGGAAACGCTATGGGGGGATGAAAATCTTCTAAAGATACTGCTGGCCCGTACCAGCAGCATGCACGATTCACCAACTACGTTGGTGCCTACGTGCTAAATACACCCCTCACAACTACACACCTCATACCCCGCGGGATCACCGTTAAGTATTACTTCGCGGGGATGGGTGGCCTATTCTAGGCACTCTCCGTTGCGCGCCGCTCGCGTTCACATCTTCTCAGATCGCTCTGGATCTCTGTAATGAGCTCGCTTATGCTTCTCCAGTTTTCCTCTGTCTCTATCATGTAGCTGACAAGGTCCTCGATGGGTGGTAAGACCTCATCCCTGCTCCTGTACCTTACACACTGGTACAGTACGTGGTGCGGATTCTCATTCACATTTGGGCAAGTCGGGCATTCCGGATTGTCTTCGTGCTTGAACCGGTGTAGGTATTCTCTGTATCCTCCATGACCAGTGAAAAACTGCGTTAGGTGGAAGTGTAATTCCCCTCTGCTTCTTCCTACCCAATCATCCAAATTTGAAATCATTTTATGAGTCCATCTTACCTTGGTGGCCACATTCCACCGCACCTGCCATGTAGCCATCGACGTAGCTCTTTCCGACTTTCGTATTGCATCAGTCGTCACCGAACTTTCCATAACTGCTCGCTCTGCGTAAATCTCCTTCATTTCATTTGCCAGTATATCGACCGGTATCATGCAAGCCAGGACTAAGGCTGCATCATCAGAGACCGTCCGGAATCCGGCTATGACTCGAAGAGCGCTAAGTCGGTAAGGCGTTGCAAGCTTCTTGAGGAGGCTCTTATTGCTCGCTACCGCAGACGCCCATATTGGTGCTGCATAAAGCAAAACTGAGGTAACTACTTTGGCCAGCAGTAGTCGCCTTCCAGCTCTGGGTCCTCCTGTGTTGGGTAGCATCCACGAAAGGGCTGTCTGCATTTTTGAAGCCTTTTGGCTTACATATTCTACGTGGGGACGAAAGCTTATCCTGTTGTCCAGCATCACTCCCAAGTATTTTATGGACTCCTTCGATTTCATTAAAGCATTATCCACCATTATGTTCGCGAACTCTATCTTCTTCCTGCTTGTGATGAGCAAGGCCTCCGTTTTTTGACCAGCTAGCACTAGGTGAGCTTCATCCATCCATCTCGCCACGCGTTTTATTGCTGTATTTTCAGCCGCCTCAAGCAGTCCAACTTCCTTTGCTACAACAACTAGCGCCATGTCATCCGCAAACCCAATCAGCGTGCAACCTTGGGGTAGTTGTACTCTTAGCACCTCGTCATACACTATGTTCCATAGAAGTGGTCCGAGAACCGACCCCTGTGGGACTCCTGCCGTGACGTTGTAATGCCTGGGGCCTTCCTCTGTGTCATACACTAGCACCCTGTCTGACAAGTAGTTGGATATAATCCGTTGTAGGTAGGCTGGTACTCCAAACTCGTGTAACGCGCGCAATATGCGTGACCAGCTGGCAGAATTGAAGGCATTTCGGATGTCCAGTGTTACCACCGCACAGTATTCCTTGCTGCCCCATCTCCACCTAGTTCCCTCAATCGCCTTGGTTGCAATATCCACAACCGCCTTGACTGCGTCCACCGTAGACCGTGCCTTGCGGAACCCATATTGGGAATCAGATAAGTCCTTTTTTTCATCGACGATTGCCAAAAGTCGGTTATATATGATCCTTTCCAGGATCTTCCCCATCGTGTCTAGAAGACAAATTGGTCTGTATCCTGACGGGTCATCGGCTGTTTTACCTTCTTTTGGAAGGAGGATCAGCCGTTGCTGTTTCCACCTCTTTGGGAAAGCTCCGTCCAGCAGGCATCTTCCAAACGTTTCTGCGAATACGTCTTTTCTGGTTGCGATCGCAAGCTTGAGGGCTTTATTCGGAACACCGTCCGGCCCTGGAGCCTTTCTATCACCAATGCGCTTGCATGCAGCCAACACTTCTTCAATTGACACTTGCTCGTCTGGATCCGTGACATCTGTGGGATATTCCTGTTCAGGTTGCGGGTGCTGAGGAAACAGCGCCTCGACAATTCTTCCAAGCTCAATAGGGCACGTAACACGAGGAGTTTCCTGGCTCCGTATTTTTTTGGTGACAACCTTGTATGCCGTACCCCATGGGTTAATATTGGCATCCTCGCAGATTTCCTTAAAGCACCTAGCCTTGCTGCTTTTTATACTCTTTTTCAGCATCTTCTTGGCTGTTTTAAAAGCTTTTAGTTTTTCCTCGAAGTCTGGGCGGCGGCAGGCTTTTTGCGAGTGCCGTCTCGCTAAAAGGCAGGCTTTCCTTAGCCGGTTGATATCCTCATTCCACCAGTAACACGGAGCACCCTACCTGCTCGCTCTCCTTTCAGGCATGGATAAATAACATGCTTCGGCAATCCTTTGGGCTAGCTGGTTTCCCATGTCCTCAGCTGTTTCCCTTGTCCAGTTCCAGTCGGCATGGCGTATAGCGTCAGCTAGTGCTTCTTTGTCAAGAAGACTATCCTTCCATTTCGGGCCTGTTGTCTTCGGTTTTGGTCTTCGGTCCAAGGTAGAACCTTGGATTTCAAAAACGATGGCCTGGTGGTCACTAAACGTAAACTCCTCACTAACCTTCCATTTTGTTTTTCTGCATAGTGAGCTACTAAGCAGGGTAAGGTCTATTATGGAACCTCTGCCAGCCTTCCAGTAAGTGAGTTCCTTCCCGTCGTTTGCTAGGGCAACATCTAATGCGGAAAAAGATTCCATAAGACATTTACCTCTGGCATTCGTTGCCTTGCTCCCCATTCCAGCGACCATGCATTGAAGTCACCCGCAATGATAAGAGGAGATCTCCCACGTGAGTCCTCCTTGATGTCCTTCAGCATTGCTTGAAACTGCAACAATTGCCAACTTGGTGGGGCGTAGCAACTATAGAAGGTGATATCGCATATCTTGGCCCTTTCAAACCCTTCGTGATCTTTATTAACTTCCTTAGGCGGAGTATTTAACGACCAAATGGCTGCTCTACCGCATTTGCTAGCTATCCACCCTCTTCCAGCAATTGTTTTATATGGCTCGCATAAGACGGCCACTTCAGTGTTCCATTTCTTTACGGATTGTCTCAGTAGAGTCTGGGCTGCTTCACAATGGTTAAGGTTTAACTGCAAGCACTTCATGATCGTTTGGCTAGTGCGCTCCTAAACAGGGGGCACCTACCGCTTCCTGCGATGTGTTTTGAGTCTTCTTTTTTCCCGCTGCAGAGCATGCAATGCGGATTTTTTGAGCAGTCCCTCACGAAGTGGTCATTTCCCCCGCATCGTCGGAACATGTTTGACCTGTCAAAATCACTTTTGCAGTGCCTTGCTAGGGCCCAAATTCAAGGCATCTGAAACACTTGGTAACGTTTATCCTTTCACGGAGTCTACATCTCACCCATCCTACTTTAAGGAATCCTATTGATAGGGCCTTCCGAGCGTTTTCCGCTGACATCCTTAAGGAAGCCGTTTGCGTTTGCCCGTACGCCTTGCGTAGGCTGATGTCCTCCAGTGCTACGTCCTCTAGCAAAAGCTGCTTTTTCAACGCCGCGTAGATGTCCTCACTATTGGTGATCTCGTCCAGGTCCCTACATTCAATCGTTACACGATGAGTTAGTGTACGAACCTCTGCTTGTTCACCCAGCGATTCACCCACCAAGCACTTGAATGCTGAGGTATTTTCTCCAGACTTATTTAGTTGCAGCAGAAGTTCTCCTTTCTGCGTTCTTCTTATTCTGGAAACTGCCTCACCTAGCCCGCTGAGTTTTTCGTCCGACTTAACCTTTCGGAGTATCTCTGCGTAACTTGCTTCACCCTTCGCCGAGATAACAATGGCATCCGCTCGCGTCTTTTCATTTAGCAATCGCCTTCCTTTCTTTCGGGTGCTTTTCTTGGAGATTGCCTTTTGCCATTCGGCGCCATTTGTTTTCGAGATTGGTGTCTCGTGTGTTTCCTCGTTGGTTGGAGAATCTTCCACCTCATGTGCTCTAGTGGCGGCATCTGTGTCAGCTGGGCCGCGGGATCGCTTGGTTAGAGGCGTTCGCACTCCCACGCCCTGCTTTCTCTTGGGTTCGACATAAGTTCTGAACAGCGGTGATGTCTGTGAGGATTGGTGTGTCCTGATAACAGCCATGGCTCCATCGTCGTATAGCTGGATGGCAGCTAGCTCATACAGCGATACTCTCAATGGAGTCCCTCATGGGCTGATGGATGGATCTTCGTTTGCCATCTTCGAGCATATCCACTAGTTTCGCAATTTCGCATCCCAGGTCACGCAGTGCCAAGCAGCTCGGCGGCTTAGCACTTGATTCCGAGGGGTCGGCTTGCCTTTCCGCAATTGGTGATCTTACCATTCTGCTACTTTTTGCGAACGCATCGCAACTCTCTCCTTCTATTTGGGGCTTTTTTGGACTCATGTTGTGGTTGGGTCCCAACTCATAAGTCGTTATCCTTGATCGTTGTATAGTTGCGTTATGATCCCATGGTTGTCTATGCAAGCAGTGAGGCCATGCGAGGGTTGACACTAGCCTTTATGGGGTCGAGTGTGCAGAGCCGGATCCGTTAATCAGGAATGCTACATCTGAACCTATACTGCCAACTAAATGGCGACGTATCAAGAAGCGTGCTTAGAGATTTGCCAGGTTTTAACGGGACGGGGGCGATAATAGCATTAGCCTAGCAGCCATTTCGGCAAGAATTCACTCCGTTTACTGAAGTGCTAGAATACTATTAACCGTCAGCCCAGGGTTCGTCATGTCGTAAGGGGGGGTCCAGAGTTCGTTACCTAAAGCATTACTGGTCTCTGCTTTAGTCGCTTTCTCGTGTTAATTGGTCGCCGCACAGGTGATTGGGTGGCTGTCAGCGGTACCTGGCCCATGGCCGGAGGTCACGAGTTTCATTAGCAGCACCGCTCCGCGCAGTGACATCCCCGTGTCATGTAAGTCGCCTCATACGACAAGGTATGACTTGCTGTGGTGGTATTCTATAACCCGCTCACCACACGGGTGTTTGGTTGCATGTGTTGTTGGGTGAGTGTTTGATGTCTCTCCGGTCAGTGTGTGTGTGTGTTTTTTTTTTTTTTTTTTTTTTTTCCATTATAACAAAAAATACTTATATACTAGGCGATACAAAGAACAGAGTTTCACCCCTGCGGGACGGCCGCGAAGCAATGCTTCGCAGGGGTAATGACGTTCCTTATGTCGCATTCGCACGTTGCCTCTCAAGTCTCCGAAGCTCGCCCATAGTATGGGCAGCAAAGCAATTGACTGCGTCCCAAACCTCAATCCTTGAGATCATTGAAGCCACTAAATTTTCGGCATTGATAGCTTCGCCGACTATAGCCTCCAATTGCGCGCGTCCAGTTGTAAACCGGCCGCAGTGGAAAAGAACGTGGGCTGCATCCTCCACTGGGCCGCCTGCACACCAGGTGCATTCTGCTGCGGTGTCATGCCCGAGCCTGTGCAAATAGCCCCTGAAGCACCCGTGTCCACTGAGCATTTGAGGGAGGCAGTAACTTACTTCCCCATGTTTCCGCTCGATATACATTTTTATATTGGGGATGAGATGGTGCGTCCACCGGCCTTTGGTAGACCTATCCCATTTGGACTGCCAGCTTAGGATGCTCTCATTCCTGGCTTCATCGTATAACCTAGACCTGGTTGGCTCGTTTGTTACCGCATCGGCTATCGTTTTCGCTTGCTTTGCCAGGATCTCTATCGGTACCATGCCGGCTATTACAAGAGATGCGTCGTCAGACACTGTTCTAAAGCCACAGCATACTCTCAGTGCACACAGACGATATGCGGCGCGGACACCCTTGCTGTAGCTGGGAACGGCCATGGCTTCTGCCCAAATAGGTGCAGCGTACAGGATAGTTTACTTAAGGACACTCGCTAGAAGCAGCCTTCGCCCCTGTTTTGGCCCTTTCGTCTTGAGCATGATCCGGGACAATGCCATACCTGTTGATTCAGCCTTGCAGCTTATATACTGGAGGTGCTCGCGGAAATTGAGTCGCGTGTCTAGCATAACTCCAAGATGCCGGATCGCCGGATATCAGCAGATAACTCGTCAATGGCTCTGCAGTAGTCGGCTATGGTAAGACTTGGTGGAAGGTAGCAGCTGTATACCCAGTAGCCCGCCAACTTGGTACGTACAAAGTGTGTGAAACTCTGTGTTGAGGACAGTTGGGCTGGGGGAGTTGCGCAAGGCCAGATTGCTGACTTTCCAGAAATGTCGCATACCCAATCGCGCTGTCGTTTACCCCTAAACGGTTCGCTCACGATAGCAACGTGCATCCCTAATTCGCTTATGCTTTGTCTGAGTAGGTCTTGTGCGACCTCGCAGTGATTAAGATTTATTTGGATAAACTTAATCATTTTGATGGTATTTTGTTCGCCGTGGTTTCGCACTTACATAGGATGGACACCTTCTGCTCCCCGCTCGGTGGTTTTTCTCCTGCCCTGTTGCGCTGCTGCATAAAAAGCAATTAGCATCGTTTTTGCAGGATGCTGCTTTGTGTCCTGCCTGACCGCAATTTAGACAACAGTTGCTCCTGTCTACAGGATTCCTGCAATTGTTTGCCATGTGGCCTACCTCTAGGCACTTGTAGCACCTGGCCCCCCACATCCTGCTCCGTAATGCGACAATTCGTCCAGCCGATCTTAATGCGTCCTTTTTCGAGGACTTTCTTGGCGCTGGTTTGTTGCATCACTAAAGTGGCCACTTGTGTCCCAGCATAAGAGGGCCGCAAGCTTTTGACGTCGGATTCCTCCAATTTAATGCCAAACTGCGACTCGAACGCCTCGCGGATTTCGTCTGCTCTGGTGAGTTCATCCAGGTCCCGAATACAGAGCCGTGTCCCTTGTGTAAGTGCGCGAATGGGAACCGTATCGCCCAACACTTTCTCGATTTCGTTCTTGAGTGATTGTGTGCATTCCAGTCCCGGTCTGTTAAGCTCCAACAGCAGGTCACCATTTTTGGTGCGGCGCACTTTGCGCACGTTTTCCCTTACATCCTTGAGGTGATCGTCTTGCCAGCGTGTGACCAAAGACAGTACGTCGCTATAGGAGAGTTCTCCATTTGTGCTGATGAGCAAAGCATCAGGTCGGGCTCTGGGGACATTCTTCTTGCTTTGTTTCCTTCCCTGGGCTGTTTTCCACTCTTCATTTTCATCCGTGTTGCGTGGTAGGCGTTGGGTTGACTTACCCTTAGTTATAGGTTTGTCAACGATTCGCGACTGCCGCGTGTTTGGGGGTTCTTCTGTTGCGCCTTTGGGCAAGGGCGTCATTTTCGTGGACTCCATTGTCTGGCCCATTGCCTTCTTTTTATAAGATTTCACCGGTTTGGGTTGCCCTTTCGCAGTTTTCTTGCCCTACCATGGGCGTATTTCCCGTTACGTTGGGAGGGATCTGACTATGCAGCGAAGGCGTAGTCTGCGCCGCACTCTCATTGAAGCAAGGTTTGACCGTGGCGGCCTGGGCTGGCAGTCTATTGCACCTGGGGCAATTTTCTGTCAATGTGTCCAACTCTCCACTCACTGCTTGCTGAATTTCCTTCATTTTGGCCAAGGAATTCTTCATATCCTGGTTAATATGACGAACCAATGGTTTCTTCTCGTTCACGATAAAGATTATCTCAGCCAGGATGTTTCCAAGCTCACGCATCTGTACCCGCATGGAGACATGCTCCTTAGAGCGTTTGGGTGGCGTATTCCTCGGGGATGGCGAAGTGGTATCAACATCCCTGCTTCTTTTCGGAGTCTCCCCCTCCTGGCTTGCGGCATTGAAGCGAAAAATGCTTTCTCCTAAAATCGGTGGCGCTGTTGCAGGGCTGTGCAAGGCCGAAGGTGGAGTTCTGCCCATTTTGGTAGACTTTGCGAAAGCATGTCCCATCAACTCGCCTGTTTGACCCTCCTGGGTCAATCCCTCATCGGTTTTCTCCAGTTGTAAGGGTTGGAGATACCCTTTTTTAGAGTGGCTTGTCATCTTCGATATGGGTCCCGTTAGGGCCGTTATTGTGTGTGTGTGTGTATGCGTGTGGTGAAAAGGAACCGGTTTTTTGATTTTGGAAAATTCTGTCACACGCTTGGCTATGGGTCGTTTTGTGGGTCGATGTGTTCATTTCGATGGATACATTGCAGGTATTCAACCCAATTGTTGTTTTGGATGCATGTGCTGTTGGGCGAGTGTTAATGACCCTTAACTAGGAATATCGCTGCGAGGGGTTGCATGTAAATTTGTAATTTCATTAAATGATGAAATAGATCGTGAGAATAGTTCATGTCTGTTGTTGGTATGTTGTTGTCTCAACATGGATTTTTGTAAAGGTAGTAAAGGTAGGTTTGTGACTCTAGGGTGAAAAAACATGCTAATTTATCAAACAGATTCTGAAGATAATTGGAATAGTTGGAAAAAGGGTGATCATTAATATGGAGATGAGTGCTCAAGGCTCCCTTCAGTGGGTGGGAACACATTATGAGTCCATGAAAAGCGATGGGTAAAATGTCCTTTTCTGACATTACTTGGCGCGCATGCGCATCGGGCAATAACGTATGTGCAGTCTGGGGAGGTGAAAAGGATGAAACAACTGTTACCAAAAAAAAACAGTAACTGCCACCAAGCCAACTGTCGGTTTGTCCACTTTTATGTTAAACACATCCACAACTGCTAACAACTGCAAAACAGCAACAAAATCAACTGCTAATGTTAAGGTTGCTGCTTTTACATCAATTCAGGCTGCTACTAAACAGAAAACTGTAAAAAATAGCACTTTTTTCATGATTGCATCATGCCCAAAAATTCTAACCCTCATTTTGTAGTAGTAGTAGCAGTAGTCTTTATTTTCATCACTATTTTCTTAAAAGTTGTCTACATATTACAAATTACTAAAGACATTTTTATATAGCTTTAGTGGCTTAGTTTAAACCGTCAGCCAAATCTTTTGTTCATCTCTATTCTGGTACTACACACGGCTGCCAAGATCGTCTCAAGATACCGCATCGTTCCCAGCACAAAGAAGTTCAAAAGATCATAAGTCTTATCTTAACACATACTATTACATTCATATTGTCTTTTACATATATTGTTAAATAAATTGAACTTAAATACAAAAAAACATGTAGATTAACATTAAATGACGAACTAGAACACTAAAATTCTTCGATTTAGCTTTTTCTATAAAGTATTGCTTGCTCTATGTAACTTGCAAGTTTTGAACAATTTTCATTATAACTTCCATTTAAAACATCAATAATCTCCACCTCACAAAACTATAAACTCTAAACTCAACTTAACTCAAACCACATTCCCATCGAACTGTTGAACTAGAATTTTTTGACGCGTCACTTGTGTGTTCAATCAAAGATTTATTTATATTATAGATGACGCATGTGAAACTAAAAACGAGTCTTTTTGGGAGCTTGCATTGGATGCAAATTTTTGCATTTCGCTGCCTTTACGAGGATGCGTATACTGAAACATAGCTATATCCCAGTCGGACTTGGATGCATGACAGATGTCCATATTTCATGCCAACTTGGCACGTCAGAAGGCATGAGAAAATCTGAAGGTTCCGCTTCGTTTGTCTTGAGAAACGCCGTGAAACCCAGGGGTTGTTGTTGTAACCGTTAACCGTTTGGGTGACGTCACGCACTAGCCTTCGGGTTCCGCCTTTCTCCTTACTCAGTACTTCAGATGCACTGACTTTGTATATCGTAGGGAGGAAGACCTGGCCGTCAGCTTACGAATTCATGTTTTTTGCATGCCTTTTAGTAAAATGTCACCCCCATAATCAACTTAACTACATTTGAGTTTATTTGCAATTTTTATTAACAAATAATTTAATATACAAACCAACAACTATTTTTGTTTATTTCTCTTATTATTATTGATGTTCGCCATGATGCCTTTGGTTGCTTATGGTAGGGAAGATTGTAAGTGAATTGGCCTTTAAAAGAGTTGTTGCTTATCGTTTCTGCAGGAATGACCTGTTTTAAGTAATAAAACTGATTAATAATGACAAATTAATGATAATTATATTACTTTAGTGCTATTGAGTCCGTAGATGTAACTAAATTCGATACTCACCAATAATGTATTGCGCATTTATAATTGAAAAAAAATTTTATAAATTCTCTGGGAACACGTCTTTTTTCTGCATAAGCCGAAATCACACTGACTTAAGAATTTTTTTCGCTTTTCTCTCTCTCGTTTGGTCAACGTTCGCCAAGCGTTCGGAGCTGACTTCGTTTTTCTACTTCGTGCTCATCCCACGACTAAGAGAGACTTAACCGTTTCACGATAGGCCGACTTTTAGCCTTACGAATACCTGAGAAAAGAACGTGTGAGTTTTTCATGATGATAAATGCGCTAATGTCATGCCTAAAAATTATGCAGTGACTATTTCCCTGAAATTTCATGCCACAAAATGTACTTATTTTGGGAAGCACATGCTGCAAAGTCCGACTGGGACGTTCTCTAAATTAGCTATTCTGGTATGAGCAAAAATTTATAGATATATAAGATGACACATGTGACGCAATTAACGATTTTTATTGGGAGCTGACATTGTATCCCAAAAACAAAAAATATTGGATGAGATGCGGTATCTAAATATATGTATTGTCTTTGGTTCAATCGAACAAAACTCAGCCTACTCAGGCCAACGCATTGCGAGAGACATAGGAGAAAGAGAGAGAAGAGAGACGCATATGATGTTGTTGTTGCAGGTCAGAGCGCATGAAAAAAAAACAAAAAAACACAGCTGGGCGCAATGGTCATGGGTGTCTCTGTTTTAGCATATGTGTCTTTGTATGAGTTTTTTTTCATACGGGATGATTTTTTCGATCGCTCAGAATAATCATCGTTAAGCTAAGCGAGTAAATCACCCCGAGCTGAGTGGAAAGAAGCGAGCTTGATTATATCCAGAGTGCTACCAATTGAGTTGAATTAAAACTTAAGGGTGAGCATGTTGCGTATGCAAGTTCGCTGTATTGATTAATGTGTGAGCGATTTTGAAAACGGGTGAAGCCGTTCTCTGCTACTAAAACAACAGCAGCATCATCCACTGCAGCAACTTCGATGACTTAGATTACTAAACCAAACATAACCGCAACCAGAGAATGAAAATCTGAAATTGTTCAGTTTTATTTTGTTTTAACAGCTCATTAAAATATTTTTAGTTTTTTATAATAATATAATAGTACAATAATATAATATTAATGATTATATCTGACCTGTTCAGCTTATTTGGTTACATGAAAATGGATGAGAGTACCCTTAGAGATTTTACAAGGAGAAGAAATATCTTGAAAAGAAAATCCGCAGCAACTTCCATGACTAAGCCAAACATAACGGCAACCATAAAATCAGCTGAAAAGCCCTCAAAAACAGATGTACTGCTCACTAAACGCAAAAACTGCAGCAGCAACATGCTCTGTAAGGCCATAAGCAGCAGCATGTCTCCAAAAATTATCAAAGCAACAACCAGTTCCACCAAGGCACCAGTGAAACCTTTGAAACTAATCCCAACTAGTCCTGCAAAATCTACAAGTAAGCCTACTGCTCAAAGTCAGACCAGCAAAACGAAAGCAACGTCTAAGAAATAATCACATCTATTTTTATAGGAATCTATATAATCAAAAAACTCGACCTAAGCATAAACTATTTATAAATGTTAGAACGTATTTTTTATAGATACACATATACATATATTTTGGACCTGGAGGCTTCCTAGGATGAAAATCTTGAATTTTCATTGCTCAAAAACACATTTGATCAGGCACCTAATTTAACCCATGTTGAAAGTCTCAATTGCAATTACTTAGTTAACGAAGGTTCTATAGGTACTCATTATGATGTGCTCCCCCTTCCCGAAGGCAACTAATTATGTATGAAATTACGATAGCAATGTGCAAAGTTTAGTACGGACTTAAGCAAAGAGAGGCTGACGGAAATCCTCTAACTGAACCCTCCCCGAGGGTGTCGGCTGGGCAATGGACACTGTATGTACCTCGGCTTAAAGAGAGCTATATACCTAGTGTCACTTGCGCGTCTTACACCCAGGAAATGCAGTGTCTAGCTAAGGTGACGGCCAGTTCTGTCCAGCTTTAGCTGGGCAGAGTTGAGCAAGAGCCATGGTTACGAGGTGCCTGGCAGTAGGCATAAAATGCTATGGGGTGGTACCCAAGAACAAGAACGGCAGGGAACAAGGTCTCAGGGCTAAGGTCACAAAACTACAACGTTTTCTATCCCACCGCAGTAAGTAAGGCAAGGACGGCCATTCTGGTAAGAAAAGGCATCTATGCTTACCTTATGTCTAATTACAGCACGGATGACCTCACAGTTGTGGCCCTGGAAGGTCGCGATGATGAGCCAATACTATTGGCATCCTGCTATATGGCACACGAGCGAGAGTCGCCACCGCCCGAGCTCGAACACTTAACGGCTGAGGCGAGCAGGAGAAAACAACCACTCGTCGTCGGAACGGACGCCAACGCACATCACACCGTGTGGGGTAGTCCAGACATCAATGACAGAGGTGAGTCACTCTTAAGCTTTATCCTACAAACTAACCTTAAAATAGAAAACGCACCTTGGAGTCCATGCTGGCCCTTTTCTAAAACTTTTGTTCTTTTCTTATTTTGTTACTTCGTTTTGTCCCATTTTTTGTCGTTTTTCGCTCGCTTACTTTGTTGTTTTCTAATTTTTTTTTTTTTATCAATTTTACGTTTCGTTTAATCTCTTGTTTTTTTTCTCTTATATTTATTTTTTTTGTCTTTCTTTTTTTTGTTTTTTTCCCTTTCTTTTTTCTTACTCCCCATTTTTTTTTTTTTTTTTCTTTTTTTTTTTTTTTTTTTTTTTTTTTCTTTTTTTCTTAAATTTTTTCTTTTTTCTCTTTATTTCTTTTTTTTCTTTTTTAACCTAAAATTTAATCATCGATTTTTTGAAAATAACCGTATGACTCTGACCTTAGAAATAACATTTTTGTTTTTCCCCTTTTTCCTTTTTTTTTTTTTTTTTTCCTTTCCTTTTTCTTTTGACTTTCCCTTTTTTTCTTCGATACCATTTGACTTTTTTATTCTGCGCTGACTCTCTTTTTTTTTTTTCCCCTTTAATTAACATAAAATTTTTTTTTTTATAATTCTCTCCACCTTTTCCTATTTTTTTCGTTTTGGCCTCCACTAAACCGTCTCAAACTTTTCATATTGTGGGACCAAAACGAGCCCTGTCCGCCCTATTTTGAAATCTATTTTTAAGGGATCTAGTACACAGGCATCAGAATGGAGAGTCCTTGATAGAAACTCCTTCTCAGACCACAAGTACATCCAATTTAAGATCGAGTTCAACCACAACCAAACCAGAAACGCCTATAGGAACCCCCGGAACACAGACTGGGTGAAGTACCTTAGAACGGTAGAATCAAAACTACCATTGAGAGGTCCGTGGAGACGCTCACAGCCAACCTAACCGCAGCATACAAAACCTCCTGCAAACTCACAGTTAGCAAAAGGAGAACCAGACCCCCCTGGTGGACCCCAGCGCTGAAAGAGCAGAGGAAGGACGTGCAAGAATGCTTCAAACTCGCCAAACAAGCGGATGAGCAAATAATCTGGGAGGAATACAAGATTAGACTTCGCGTCTTCAAAAAAGAAGTACGGAAGGCAAAACAGAACTCTTGGAGAAACTTCTGCTCCAGCATAGAGAAGGTCTCCGAAACAGCTAGACTCAGGAAACTGCTTTCAAAGCAGCCACCCATGCAGAGTCAGCTAAAAACGAACGACGGACACTGGACAGAAAGCAGCAGGGAAGCGACATGTGCTCTACTTGATGCGCACTTTCCAGGCTGCACTCCAGTCACTGAGGCAGATACGCCTCAAGACCTACACACGCAACAAGTCAGCATCCCAGACAATATCATCACTCCAGAAAAGATCCGATGGGCGATCGACTCGTTCGCGAGTTATAAATCCCCAGGGCTAGATGAAATATTCCCAGCCATGCTAAAAACGATCAAATGCGCAATCGTCCCATGGCTACGATCCATTTTAATAGCATGCTTGAGGTGGAGCTATGTCCTATGGCCTGGAGGACAGCACGCGTTGTATTCCTGCCCAAAGCAGGGAAATGCAGTCACGTGCAACCAAAAGACTACAGGCCCATCAGCCTCACATCATTCCTGCTCAAAACAATGGAGAAGCTACTGGACCTTCACATAAGAGAAGGCATGAACCTGACCTTGGAGGGAAACCAGCACGCCTACACGAAAGGGAAATCGGTGGAAACAGCGCTACACTCCCTAGTAGCCACCATCGAGAAGGCACTGTACCATCAAGAATTTGCCCTGGGAGCATTCCTTGACATTTCGGGTGCATTCAACAACGTCACTACAGAAGCAATTATGCGAAGCCTAAGAGCCCTAGCAATACACACGGCATTGGACTCCTGGATATATAACCTGCTGAGCTGCAGAAGAGTACAAGCCGAGTGGGGTACCACAACCATCACAAGAGAGGCACACGGCGGAACGCCCCAGGGCGGAGTCCTGTCACCTCTTCTATGGAACCTTGTGGTCAACGAATTACTTAAAAAATTTCGCAGGAAAGCACCCAAGATAACCGCATATGCCGACGACATAAGCATAATTATTATGGGAAAATGTCCATCGAATATCAGCTCAATCATGGACTCTACTCTCAGAGAGATACTAAAGTGGGCCACAGAAGCCGGACTTAGCATCAATGCGGAGAAGACGGACCTCATTCTCTTCACCAAGAGATACAAGGTACCGCAATGGACTCCACCCACGATAAATGGAACACCGCTAACGCCAAAAAACAACGTAAAATACCTTGGAGTAGTAATCGATAGTAAACTATCCTGGAGACTCAATGTGGAGGAAAGGGTGAAAAAGGCAACCAATGCGCTATATGCATCCCAGAAGATGCTAAGCAGCACTTGGGGCCTATCACCAAGACTAACACACTGGCTCTTCATATCAGTTATACGACCGATACTACTACACGGTATATTGGTATGGTGGCAAGCCACAGAGAAGTCCACATATCTAAAGCTGATGGAAAAGGCCCAGCGGCAGGCACTGGTCTGCATAACGGGGGCGCTACGGTCTACTCCAACAAAAGCACTGGAACACATCCTAGGTGTCAGAGGAGAGAGAGAGTTGTCAAAGAGGAGAGACGCGTTTCAAAATCGTTCCCGGGAAATATAAAGTTTTTAATTCTTTATTAACTCCTATCCACGGACAAATCCACCTAGGTGGTTGTGGCAAGTGATAAAGAAATTTTAAAGCCAACGACAGCAATATAAACACACGCAGGTGCCAATTTATAATAATTTGTGAGTGCAAAGTTTTGGGGCTCCGCTGGCCAGCAACCAAAACAAAAAAAAAACGAAACCAAATAACAACAACAATAGTGAAGTGACCAACCAAAGAGCGCATAAACCGTTTAAACTTAAATTCGCCGCGTGTGTCTGCATTCTGCATTGTCGATAAAGCAGTGCACCGACGCTGACAAATAAAGCAGATCACCCACGCACTTATTTGGATTAAGCCACCAATCGCTCATTGCTTTAGTGGCGCATCGGTAGTGCATACACACTCCCACCCCGAAGACCCAGGCTCAAGCCCCGCTCAGGTCAGTTAAAAATTTTATTTTTTTTATTATTTCCTTTTTTTTTGTTTGCCATTCTGGCAACACAAATTAAACTGGAATACCTGAATGGATGACCCAACTGGAGAAGAGGCGAGTGGCCTGGCGAGCCACCTGTCTGTGGAAGCATCGAGCAATAGAAGTGGAAACGCAACCCCACTAACAAGCTCGATTGACTGAGATACTTGCGACCCCTTCAAGAAGAGCTCTGCGATCCAACGATCACCAGAGCAACACAGAGCAGTAGAGGTCGAGCAGGGTTCCAAATCCCCATCAACCACAGAAGACAAGGAGGAATTGGACGAAGGGCTCAAGAAACTTTCCAAAATCGGAGCAAACGCAAGAGAACTAAGAAGACTGATGGCTCTTCCAATGCGGTCCATTACAAATGCCATGAGAGACCTAGTCGATGAGATCGACTTCCTACAAAGAGAAGCGTACTCATACATCGAGGAAGCCCTTGGACAGCAGACAGCAGCTAAGCCGAACACTCAGCCCAAAGCAGGAGACGGTAATTCGAAGCGGCCTAGAAACCAGGCCCTTGACCTACTATCACCCACAGCTAAGCCGACGCCTAAGAAGGCAATGCATAAAGTACCAGCCATCAAAATGCCTGATTCCCGCAAAGAGGATACCATCGCCAAGAAGGCGGCCCCTTCCGAGAAGAAGCAGCCGGTGCATGGCATAACGAAGCAGAAACAATGTACCGATGGGAGTAGCCAGGAGTGGATTACTGTAAAGCCGAAAGCCCGTAAGGCAAAACCGCCAAGAAATGACGCCATTGTCATCAAATCTATTGGGGAACAGTCGACATACGCTGACATTCTTCGTCGAGTCAGGGCCGAACCAAATCTGAAAGAGCTAGGGCAAAGTGTGCAAGGAGTAAGACGAACTGCGACAGGTGCCTTGTTGCTGGTGCTGGACAAGGTGTCGGATCCCAAGACGGCAGAACTGCAAAGCGCAGTACAGAAAGTACTGGGAACTACCGCCGAAGTAGGAACGCTTACGGAGACCACCCTGGTAGAAATTAGAGACATTGCCAAAGTCTCGGACATAAAAGAGGTTGTCAATGCCATCAATGCCCAGGCGGAGTTGAGCTTACCGGCAACTGCAATCATCAACCTAAGGCCCGCTTATAGGCGAACTCAGACGGCAACACTCAGACTTATACCGGAAGTAGCAGCCAAACTACTTAAAGAGGAAAAAATCCGTATTGGATGGGCCTGGTGCCGAGTAAGACCAAAGCTAATACCAAGGAGGTGCTACCAGTGCTTGGAGTTTGGCCACATTTCGGTCAACTGTAAGAGCAAGCACAACTGTCTGAAGGCCTGCTATAATTGCGGAGGAGACAATCATATGGCCAACGCTTGCAAAGCGGAACCGGCTTGTGTCCTGTGCACTCGGCACAACTTAAAGAACGTAAAGCACTCAACATCCAGTGTGATGTGCCCGTTCTATAAAAAGGCGGTGCGAAATATGAAAGGAGGATGAAGTTGATGCAACTTAATCTTAACCACTGTGCGGTTGCCCAAGAACTCCTTGAGCAGACCATACGCGAGCACAATTTCGATGTCGTAACCATCAGCGAGCAGTACCGAAATCGAAACTCAGGAGAATGGTTAGCAGACACCGCCAAAAAATCTGCCATCTGGAGCTGCGGAAATCCTAAATCACAAATACGCAGCCCAAAAAGCTCAGAACGATTTGCCAGGGCGCTAATAAATGGAGTCTTCATTTACAGCTGTTACCTACCGCCGAGCCTGACACTAGATCAAGCCACACGAGCTATAAGCGAAATTGCCGACGACTTGCGCGGAAAATCCCCAGTGGTGGTCGCTGGCGACTTCAATGCCTGGTCGACAGAGTGGGGGTGCCCAACCACAACCCCAAGAGGACAAGTATTGCTCGAAGCATTCGCAACGCTGGATTTAGTACTGCTTAACAACGGCCTAGAGCAGACATTTGAAAGAGCTGGAAGAGGATCCATAATCGACTTGACATTTGCAAGTGCAAGCCTGTTGCAGGGTTTAAACTGGGAGGTAAGCAATATTTATACTGGCAGTGACCATAAAGCCATTGTCTGTACCCTACGCCATGGGCCCAAGAGAACTGCTCAGAGAGCACCCACGTGCAGATACAAAGTAGAAACTTTGGACAGGGAAATGGTTTCGATGATGCTGGAAGATTTTGCACCGCATGGCTGTGCATCGGATATGGCCAATCAAGTCGCGAACCACATAAGAGCCACCTGCGATACATCCATGGCAAGAAAAAGCCCAAGTCCTTATCGCCGAACTCCTGCATACTGGTGGACAAAAACCATTGCGGATGCAAGAGTAGAGTGTAATCGTGCAAGGCGAAGCTACCAAAGGTCAAGGGGCACATCAGAATTCCAGATGTTTAAAGAGCTATATAGAGAAAGGAGACGGGTTCTAAAGAGACTCATAAAGGACAGCAAGCGGAGATGTTTCTCGAAAATCTGCGATGATTTAGATGAGAACCCGTTTGGTTTTGCCTACAAGCTTGTGACCAAAAAACTTAAGTTCTTTGGGAGACCTGCACCATCCTGCCCAGAGCAATTGAGAGGAATAGTGGAAACACTCTTTCCACATCAAGAAGCACACCAGGGACTTAACGTTTCGGCTCTGCCGACAGAGGTGCAGCTTACAACGGCCGACGAGGTTACAGCTGCTGCAAAACGGGTGAAGGACGGAAAGGCGCCTGGCCCAGACGGAATCCCGAACGCTGTGCTAAAGATAGCAGTACAACAAAACCCAGATGCTTTTGTAAAAATGTACAATGCATGCCTGAAGGAAGGAACGTTTCCAGAGCGATGGAAGATACAGAGACTGGTGCTTATTCCGAAGGGTGATAAACCGGTAGACGAGCCATCGTCCTACAGGCCTCTCTGTATGCTGGACACTGCCGGTAAAATTCTGGAACGCCTTATCCATACCAGACTTGAGGCTGCAGTTGAGAGCTATCTGTCCCCAATGCAGTTTGGATTCCGGAAGAGGCGATCTACCCTGGACGCTGTGGGCAAACTCTGCGAGACAGCAAGACGAGCGATCGACGGACAACGATGGCTAGGAGGTGCCAAGAAGTACTGCTTGGTGGCAACGTTGGATATAAAAAACGCCTTCAATATGGCCAGATGGAGTTGCATTATGCACGCACTGAACAATGCTGGAGTCCCAGCATACCTCGGAAAAATGGTGCAGGACTATTTCCGAAACCGAGTCCTCATATATGAGACAGACAACGGCCCCGTGCGCTATGATGTGACTGGAGGAGTACCACAAGGGTCTGTCCTAGGGCCTCTGCTGTGGAACCTAATGTATAATGGTATACTGCAGCTTGAACTCCCGGAAGGCGCAACAATTATAGGCTTTGCGGACGACATAGCACTAATTGTCGTCGGAAAGCACCTCACAAGCACTGAAGAAACCTGCAACACAGCGATAGCTAAGGTCAGCGAATGGCTTAGCAGTTCAGGATTGACATTGGCAGCCCAAAAAACAGAACTGGTCTTGATTAGCAGCAGAAAACTGGTAGAAACTGCCACAATTCGTATAGGCAACTCTACAATAATATCGCGACCACACCTGAGGTACCTGGGGGTAACCATAGACCATAGGCTGAGCTTTAAGCAACATCTCCTAGACGCCAGTAAAAAGGCATGCCTGACAGCATCATCGCTTGCGCGAATAATGGCAAACAGCAGAGGGCCTCTACAGCCGAGGAGGTTGCTACTCGCCAACGTGGTAAGCTCTACGCTCCTATATGCAGCACCAATTTGGGCAGAAGCAACAGGACACGTCACCTACACTCGCGCTGCAAACTCAGTACGACGCCTTTGTGCTCTGCGCGTGAGCTGTGCATTCCGGACCGTCTCCCACGATGCAGCATTGGTGATAGCGGGCATCATCCCACTAGACCTCGCAGCCCAGGAATCTGCAGAGATCAGGAGACGATCGACGGCGGGCCCGTTGATAGCCTGCCAACGAATTGAGGCGCGCAGAGCAACCCTGCAGAATTGGCAACAGCGATGGACAGAATCAACCAACGGACGCTGGACCTTTAGCCTAATCCCAGACTTAAGGATATGGCTGGACAGAAGACATGGTCATATTGACTACTACATAACGCAACTCTTGACAGGACATGGGTGCTTTAGATCCTATT
Source organism: Lordiphosa clarofinis (assembly GCA_018904275.1). Classification (NCBI taxonomy): domain Eukaryota; kingdom Metazoa; phylum Arthropoda; class Insecta; order Diptera; family Drosophilidae; genus Lordiphosa; species Lordiphosa clarofinis. The sequence goes on from JAEIGQ010000253.1 coordinate 366,277, forward strand.
TATACCGATTTAAGCACGAAGACAGCCCTTTCTGTACTCACTGTGTTGGTACAGGGGCAATAGAAGATGCAGAGCATGTTTTCTTTGTCTGTCCGCAGTACATAAATGAACGTAATGAGCTCAGCAGTAGGGTGGGGAGGACACCAGCCGCTTGCAACCTGGTGAACATAATGCTTGAGTCGGAACGTAATTGGTCGGCGGTAAGCCACATGGCCTCCATCATACTCCAACATCTGCGTCGCGCTGAAAGGCAGCGCAATTCACTTCGATCAAGGATAGAATCCTAGAAGAGCCTTGGGCATTCCCCCCGGCGAAGTAATACCTAACGGTGGTACCGCCGGGAATCGGGATGGGGGTGGAATGTTTAGTGGGTGCAATAACTCAAGTCCCACACTTCAGACGCCGATCTAGGCGCTGAGGAGGCTTTTAAAGCTTTAAACCACCCTCAATAGCAAAAAAAAAAAAAAAAAAAAAAAAAAAAAAACATCCTAGGTGTCAACCCCCTGGACATCCAAGCACGCCTCACTGCACACAGGACGGCCCAACGTCTTTGCGCGGCTGGCACCATGGCTCTACAAAGCTATGGACACAGCACAGTGGGCAGAGAGATCAACAGTAGCACGGACTACATGATCCCAAAAACCAACTTTACAGGCGCATCAGCATTACTGGGACCAGAAGACTGGCGTACAGGGCTGGCTCAGGAAGCAATGCACCTTTTCACGGACGGCTCAAAGATGGCCTCAGGAGTCGGAGCCGCCGTGTACTGCAAGGAACCGGAATTGAAACTCTCCTACAAACTGCCAAACCACTGCACTATATTCCAGGCGGAAGTTTTCGCCATAAGGAAAGCAGCCGAATTGGCAGAATTACACGCACCAAACGATCAAATCAACATATACGTAGACAGTCAAGCGGCAATCAAAGCAATGCAGAGTCACGCCATCAACTCCAAAAATGTTCTGGCAAGCAGAGAAGCATTAGATTCCCTCAGCACCTCCAGCAAGGTGCAAATCTACTGGATTCCCAGCCTTCAGGGCATCGATGGAAACGAAATGGCGGACACTCTTGCAAAAGCCGGGGTCGCACTAAGCCGAGAAGCAACACTAAATATACCTATCTCCCTACAGACGCTATACAGCAAGATGGAGGAGATAGCGGAGAAAGAAGCAGAGGAAAAGTGGAAGAACACGACCGGCTGTAGAATCTCTAAAATTATGTGCAATAAGAGAGACAAAAAACTCACGCACTATACGCTGCAGCTCCAAAGAAGAGACTGCAGACTGCTTATAGGCATATTAACTGGTCACTGCCTAGCAGCCGCTCACGCGATAAAGCTAGGCATCACGACAGCAGACACCTGCAGGAAATGCAAGGAACCTGGAGTAGCAGAAACTCTAGAACACCTCATCTGCAGCTGCCCAGCAATCGCCACGACAAGATTAAAACATCTGCACTCCCCAAGCTTCACCACTCTGGAAGAGGCAGCCAAGAGCTCCCCCAAACAACTATTGGCATTTGCCAAAACGTCAAGAATCCTACAGGATTTCTAAAGGAAATGGTACCATAAAGCACCCGGCCTCACTAAGGACCGTAAGGTCTATGTGTGGCCCCCCCCTACATGGGGCCAGCCGGTGATACCTACCTACCTAAGCAAAGACAGTTCTTATGTTGCGGAATTTCTTTTTGGAGAAATTTTTTACTGATTTGATTTATGTTTTATATCAAAACCTATAAAAAATGTTTAGTAAAATACACCTGTAACGACCCGTATCCGCCCAGTAAATGTATACAATATTTTGTAGCTCTCGGAATATATTTAGCTCGTTGTCGCTCGAAGTCTACGATTCAACTGAAATCTAATTCATACACAATCGACAGCCTTGTCGATTGGTATGACATCCATGGCACAGGCTCCTACAACACCTATTTGCTTTTCGCACACACTTGTGTGTGTGTGTACACGCATGAAAAGATTATCAACTGTCTCCGGCTGTATGATTATCCTTCATTAGGGTTGATGTTTTTTTCTGAGCTCTTGGGTGATCTAGTTAGCAGGTGAAACAGCTCAGGGTGTGTTAACTGCTATCTGAATCTGATTCAGCTGTTTGTGTCTCGTCCGCCGTAACTGTGTGTGTATGTGTGTGTGTATACTTACTTATGAGGGTGTTTTTTTTACTGCGATTAGTCCAATGAAAAAACATGTTAGGTAATTGACAGGTGTTAGGTAAGGGTTTGCTAGTTGAATGTATTTAAATGATAGTAAAATATCTCCACCTCCTTATGAGGTTGCTAGATGTCTTCTTTGTATAGACGGTTGGCTGTTGGGCATGCGCACATGCTCACAAGCAGTTTTACTACACCCATTTTTATATACAGCACCAACGCTGATGATCCCGTGTCTATGCTTACATGTTTGTTAAAGTATTGCCTGACTTGTGGCTTTTGTTGTCAACATCTTAGCTAATTGAAATGCTAGTCATCCATCTCCCTCTGCTCCACTCCGTTATGAGTTTGATGCCGTTGTCAGCTAATTGAAAGGCTCCCCATGTCAGGGGTTGATAAACGAGTGTATTGAAATGTTATTTTTTTTATTTTGAGTATTAATTATTTAGCATAAACATTGTTTATAATAAAATAACTAATTATAAGTATGAGGACTAGCTACTAGAACATTAACTTAACAATTAGCTAAAGATTAGATCTTATTTAATAAACTGCATTTTTCTGTAAAAAAGCTTATTATTTTATTGATGTTTTCTGTGTTTGGGTATGTTATTAGGTTGGACGGCGTGATACGGTTAAATATTTCAGTTCTGTGTTTTGAAAGGCACTGCAATCGTCCAGGCTATGTTTTACTGACAGGTCTCCTCAGCAGTCAGAGCTGTTTGGTTTATTTTCTCCTTTGAGGATGTGATTGTTAGTGAGATCAGTTTGTTCAGTTCTGAGTCTGGTTAAGGTGCTGCAGTCTCTCCGATTACATGAGGCAGATTATCTGATATGATTTTTATTTGGGTTGGAGAGTTTGTACCAATGGTTATAGACCCGCCAATCTTCTATTTCAATGGATTTTAAGATGCTTATGATGCTACGCGTCATGTCCTGTTGAACTCCAGGGATGATTCTAATACATACTAATCATCCAGTTAGTTTAGCCTCGCTATCAGCGAGTTCGTTTCCGTCTATACCCATATGTCCGGGGACCCTGAACAACTTAATTTTGCATTGGTTTTGGAGTTGATTGTTGTTATAAAAAGTTTTCAATGCATTGTAAGGCTGATAGGATGTCGCTGCAGATGATATGTTTTCTCTTGTATTCGAGAGAGTGTTTTATAGCTTTAAGAATAGCTACCGCTTTTGCTGAAAAGACTGAGTAGTGATGAGGGATATCGTTTGCTGAATTGCATACATCCTTAAATGGTGGACAAGACTTTATAATTTTTCCGATGTCGCTTTGGTTTAGGACATTAGCTGGGGTATGAGTTTAAAAGTCGTTTTGCGGGTGTCGTTGGGAATGCACCGATGCTGCGCCGCACCGCTGCATGATATGGATGGAGGACTTTTTTATGATGAAAGGGGGCACACCTGCCATAAGTGGAGAGTCCGTAGTCAATTTTAGACAGAATTAGTGCTCTTGCGGCATGGACAAGAGAGGTTGGGAAGGATAAAGGACCGTTTTGATGCTAAGAATTTTAATATGTTGAGTCGTTTGTTTAGGTTTTTTTCTTGTGTAATGTTTAGAATTTTTACAGAGTGTTGTTCACTCTAACACGGATGGAGCGCTTGGTCATGAAAGCCTTCACCAGGATGAAGGTCTTACGACCTACCCCCCACCGGGGAAGTTGATCCAATACTGTATGCACCCCGACGCGGTCGAATGCCCTTTCACAATCAGTTGCCAAAATGGTAACATGATTTTAGGTTGAAAGGGTGTCTGACGCGTAATGGTGGAGATGCAGAAGTGAATCGAGCGTGCTATGTTGTGGTTTAAAGGCTGTTTGATGGGGAGCTGGTAAATTTATGTTTTGTAATGAAGCGCTTAAGTCGCTTGGCTAACATTTTTTCTAGGGATTTGCTTAGGCAGGAGGCCAGTGATATAGCCAACACATGGGCACGAACAAGTAGCTTAGACTAAAATAAACAATCGGTTGGAACATACCAACTTCATTCGAATGGTCCTTCATGTAGTTAAAGACCCTAAAAGATGAATAATTTCAACCAAAACTCGAAAAATTACAGTTTTTGGTAGAAATTGGCTGACACAATCATAAATTTCGATGGTTTTGTTTTAAATCAATAAAACTGTGAAAAATATAGCTTAAAAAATGTTACTAAAGAAATTTAATTTATTTACTTTTTTACCGATAATATTGGACATTTTCGAATTTTTATGACAGTTTTTCATGCGTTTGGGCTTTTAACGATATGAAAGAGTACTTAAATGAAGTTTGTTCGTACTAACGGTTTGTTAATTTTGGTCTAAGCAACACCTTTTGTCTATTTTACGAGTCCAAATTTGTAACGGGTTTCAGGAAAAAGTTGAAAAACTAAAAATAAAGTTGTGAAAACTAGGATTTTTTTGGATGTTTTGAAATTTGAAGTATGAAGATGTAATTTTTTTGATTTGCTACAAAGAAATGTTTTGTAGGCCAAGCCATGAGCAACAACTCTGCTAAAGAAATAAAAGCAAAATTCAAAAAAGTTTACGAGATATAGTATCGTTAATCCTCCTTTGAAGCTGAAAAGTTCAATAGTCAATAAAAAGAAAACAGCAGCTAACCTGACCAAACCCAGGCAGGGTTTTTATACTACCATCACACCCTCTCAGATTTCTTGATTTTGACCGTATCAACTTTTTTTAAGTTCAAAAATGTGTCACAATGTAATGGATTGGGCGCGATCCTGACACAGGAAACCGAGCAAGGGGAAAAAGTCATCCCCTACTACAGTCAAACACTAAATGGGGCAGAAAGAAATTACTCAACAACAGAAAAGTGTTTAGCAATAGTATGGACCATAAGAAGGCTAAGACCTGGAGGGATACCATTTTAAAGTAATTACCAATCATATGGCCCCAAAATTACTAAACAGCAACAGGAAGAATTGCGAGATGGGCGTTAGTACTCCAGCAGTACGATTTCGAAATAGCATACAAGAAGGGAGGCCGAAGCACTATCAAGGCAACCAATAAAGGACGTATGTAGGAGAATGAAGGATGAGGAGGAATTATGGAAAAGAGTGAATGAAGAATGCAGGTGGACGCAAGAAATGATAAAGAAAATGAAGGCAGATCCACAAAAATTCCCAGATTACGCAGGAAAATCAGGACGGCTAAAAAGACATATACCACACAGAGCAGGCAGTCAAGATGTGGTGTCATTTAAATTGTGTGTCCCGGCGAACAATAGAAAGCGAGTTATGCGAGAAAATCATGATTCCGAAACAGCAGGTCATGCTGGGAGTCGCAGGACGATCGCTAGAGTAGCGTCTCGCTACTATTGGCCGGTAATGCACAGGAACGTACGTGGGTATGTCAGGAAGTGTGAAATATGTCTGAAATACAAGCCCAATCAACTGAAAGCAGCAGGGGAAATGCTTACACAGATCCCTGAAGAGCCATGACCAACGGTAAGTGCAGATTTTGTGGGACCGCTCCCAAGATCAAAACACAGAAATACTATGTTATTAGTATTTGTAAACAGATTCTCGAAATGGACGGAATCAATGCCATTACAAAAGGCGACAAAAAAGCTTTGCAGAAAGGCATCAGAGCGGATAATAGCGAGGTTTGGTGTGCCAAATGTACTTATAACAGATAACGGTGCTCAATTTTCCAGCTGGGCATTTAAGAAGTTTCTTAAAGATATGGGTGTTCGGCATCAGTTTACAGCCCCGTATACACCCCAAAAAAATCCGACAGAACGCATGAATAGGACGGTAAGTAGCTTAGACTAAAATAAACAATCGGTTGGAACATACCAACTTCATTCGAATAGTCCTTCATATAGTTAAAGACCCTAAAAGATGAATAATTTCAACCAAAACTCGAAAAATTACAGTTTTTGGTAGAAATTGGCTGACACAATCATAAATTTCGATGGTTTTGTTTTAAATCAATAAAATTATAAAATAATAACACCTAAAAAATGTTACTAAAGAAATTTAATTTATTTGCTTTTTTACCGGTAATATTCGATTTTTTCGAATTTTTATGACAGTTTTTCATGCATTTTGGCTTTTAACGATATGAAAGAGTACTTAAATGAAGTTTGTTCGTACTAACGGTTTGTTAATTTTGGTCTAAGCAACACCTTTTGTCTATTTTACGAGTCCAAATTTGTAACGGGTTTCAGGAAAAAGTTGAAAAACTAAAAATAAAGTTGTGAAAACTAGGTTTTTTTTGGATATTTTGAAATTTGAAGTATGAAGATGTAATTTTTTTGATTTGCTACAAAGAAATGTTTTGTAGGCCAAGCCATGAGCAACAACTCTGCTAAAGAAATAAAAGCAAAATTCAAAAAAGTTTACGAGATATAGTATAGTTAATCCTCCTTTGAAGCTGAAAAGTTCAATAGTCAATAAAAAGAAAACAGCAGCTAACCTGACCAAACCCAGGCAGGGTTTTTATACTACCATCACACCCTCTCAGATTTCTTGATTTTGACCGTATCAACTTTTTTAAGTTCAAAAATGTGTCACAATGTAATGGATTGGGCGCGATCCTGACACAGGAAACCGAGCAAGGGGAAAAAGTCATCCCCTACTACAGTCAAACACTAAATGGGGCAGAAAGAAATTACTCAACAACAGAAAAGTGTTTAGCAATAGTATGGACCATTAGAAGGCTAAGACCTGGAGGGATACCATTTTAAAGTAATTACCAATCATATGGCCCCAAAATTACTAAACAGCACCAGGAAGAATTGCGAGATGGGCGTTAGTACTCCAGCAGTACGATTTCGAAATAGCATACAAGAAGGGAGGCCGAAGCACTATCAAGGCAACCAATAAAGGACGTATGTAGGAGAATGAAGGATGAGGAGGAATTATGGAAAAGAGTGAATGAAGAATGCAGGTGGACGCAAGAAATGATAAAGAAAATGAAGGCAGATCCACAAAAATTCCCAGATTACGCAGGAAAATCAGGACGGCTAAAAACACATATACCACACAGAGCAGGCAGTCAAGATGTGGTGTCATTTAAATTGTGTGTCCCGGCGAACAATAGAAAGCGAGTTATGCGAGAAAATCATGATTCCGAAACAGCAGGTCATGCTGGGAGTCGCAGGACGATCGCTAGAGTAGCGTCTCGCTACTATTGGCCGGTAATGCACAGGAACGTACGTGGGTATGTCAGGAAGTGTGAAATATGTCTGAAATACAAGCCCAATCAACTGAAAGCAGCAGGGGAAATGCTTACACAGATCCCTGAAGAGCCATGACCAACGGTAAGTGCAGATTTTGTGGGACCGCTCCCAAGATCAAAACACAGAAATACTATGTTATTAGTATTTGTAAACAGGTTCTCGAAATGGACGGAATCAATGCCATTACAAAAGGCGACAAAAAAGCTTTGCAGAAAGGCATCAGAGCGGATAATAGCGAGGTTTGGTGTGCCAAATGTACTTATAACAGATAACGGTGCTCAATTTTCCAGCTGGGCATTTAAGAAGTTTCTTAAAGATATGGGTGTTCGGCATCAGTTTACAACCCCGTATACACCCCAAAAAAATCCGACAGAACGCATGAATAGGACGGTAAAAACGATGATAGCACAATACTCCTGGGAAGATCAAAGAACATGGGACGAAAAATGGCCCGAAATAATGTTGGCAGTAAACACTAGTGTGTCTGAATCGTCAGAATACACCCCGGTATTTGTAACGCAGGGTCGAGAACCCAGATTACCAGGGGCACTATTTGATGAGGTTAATATGGGCACGGGTCAAGAATTTCAAACGCCAAACGAAAAGGCTCAGAAGTTGAAAGAATTGTTTGAGATAATAAGACGAAATTTGGAAAGGGCTGCACAGGATCAGGCAAGGTGTTATAAGCTGAGGAGAAGACCATTGAAACCTGTAGTAGGCGAAACTGTATGGGCAAAGGAACACAAACTATCCAATGCCATAGAAGTATTTGCGTCAAAACTGGCACCAAGATTTGACGGGCCGTACGAAATAATAGATTTTACATCGCTAGTTACATGCAAGTTGCGGCATAAAAGAAGTCAACATACGCGTACGGCACATGTAAGCGAACTAAAACCGCAGCAAATAGAGGCCACTAAGAATGCTAAGTAAGGGTAGGGAATACGCGTACACCTAAAGCCCATACGGGGGAGCGAAGAGTGTCTAATACAGTTGAGAATGCAAGCGGCGAATTGTCAAACAAGAAAGAAAAATATAGCGGATGAGAATGCATCCGTTAGGATGCAAAACTCACCGGAAAGAGAGTAGAAAGCAGAATTAGAAATGGGCCAATGAGAAGCTTTCTCAGGCTAACAGAAGTCCCGCATGGTTTGGGGCCTATATAAGGCGCAACAGCCCTCAATCGAAAAATTTAGTCAGCATGAACAACCAAGGAGTACAACTGAAACGGCGGTTGCCGTTTGCCGGTGTTGGCAAACGGCGAGAACCGCAGCGGAGCCGTACGCCAGTGCTTCAGATCATCGCGTCGACATTAAGCGACCTAGTGTCGAAAGAGGGGCCGGAATGTGTGCCACTGCAACCAACCCCCGGGTACTTTGGACCAGGAGGTGGTGCTCATCTCCGATTCAGAGGAGGAGAGCAGGAGGTGGGCGAAGAGGCAGAGGAGCAACATCTTCCACAACAGCAACAACGGTTCCCTCGGCAAACGGCTCTTAGTCCCGGAACCGACGCAGTGGCCTGGCCACTGCCCAAGGATTGCCAACCCCGGCATACGGGAAGACGAGTACGTACTTACCCCCTTTTTTCCCTTCCTCACTATCCTATCGTTTTTCCCCTAACTGAGCAAACAACGCCGGCAACGCCGGTGATGTAGAACCTAACCCAGGGCCCATAATCTATATGTGCACAGTGTGCAAAAAGAGGATAACACGTGGAGTATGTTCCGTGCTCTGCAACAGATGCGGAGACTGCGCTGCTCAGGCCTTGCAAGACACCAAGACCATGACGCAAGCTTTGCATGTGGGGCATATGCCTAAACCTCCAGCAATCAACCACCAGCCCTCCCCTCACCCCTGTCAACCGCAATAGCCCACACCCAGCACCCCTGTGCCACATACAGGGAACGAGTCGCTCTACCTCCACCAGACTCCCCCCTCGAACCCCCACCAGAGCTCACAACAGTTACCATCCACGAAGCCCCAGCCCCCTACCAGCACCATCTGCGGGTACTGCCTCCACTGCCCCCAAAGACTTCACTATCCTCCAATGGAACTGTAGCGGAAGGAAAGTTGTGGAGATTACCAACTACATGGAGCGCAAAGGCATCTTGCTCGCAGCTATACAGGAGCCTAAACTTACTCCTCGTTACCGAATGGCAACCTCCGTCAACTACTCCATCCTAAGACTTGAACGTGCGCGCAACAAAGGAGGAAGGTTCGCCTTCATCATCCACCAATCGGTGAACTACCGGCCACTTACACTCTCCGGTGGCGCCAAGCACATTGAAGTCTTCGGGATAGCTGTGCGTAGCGGGGAGGATGAGATATCATCCTAAATATCTACATCCCCTCCGTATCTTCATGTAGAACGGGCTTCAGACCTCAGATACAACATCTGCTTGAGGGAGATACCAGGATCATTTTTTTTAATTTGGTGTGGATCGGTGCGCACGCACTAAGGGCCAGCAAGCAACTAAAAGCTGCTGCGAAGCCTTGCTTTATTTGTATATGACAAGCATTTGACAAATATGTTTAGATACAGTTTTTGTTAAAATCTATTATAACAATTTTTGGGGTGTTTTGGACCACTGTCCAAGTATTTGAGGCAGAGCACAACAACAGCTGGTCGCCAATTTGCATCTGGCAATGCTGTTGTGGCTGGCCATTTGTTTACGTAAAGGAAAATACATAAAATAAATTTAAACATCTTTTAGCAAGGCAATAACTAATCAAAAAATTATTAATTCAGTTGCAGTAGCATCGTTGGATGAGCCCGGCCAGTTTTATGAGGGAATCTCAGCATATAAACAACACACAAGGTGGAAGCCAGACGTCATCAGTAATACACATGCGATGTGCGTGTGTGTGTATGAGCTGGCCAGGCAGCCGGTATAAAAGGTAAGTAAAGGTGTTGAATTTTTTTTGTGGATAATTGTTAATCGCCCCACTTGCAGGAATATAGATGGATGTGCCGGTAGAACTCTTCATTGTGGACCCAGAAGCCGATTTAACTGCAGTCGCCGCCGGCCATGCAACAGCTTATTGTAAGCAAGTTGCTTGTGTGTGTGTGTGGCCAGCTTGACCACCATAGGAATATGGAAGTGTGGATATCGGCCCGTGTGAGCAGCTGTGAGCCAGCAGGATGCCAAGAGCAGGTTGAGGGAGTGCCAGACCGACATCTCCGTTCTGTTTCACACAAATAAGGCAATCGATACACCTCCAGGGCAAGATCGCAAATTGGCAAAAATTTTAAATTAAGAAACAATGGCAGAGCAAACAACAGCTGGTTGCCAACTAGCTTTTTGACAGAGCTGATGCGGCTGGCCAATATTTAAAAAATTTTGTAGGTAAGGTTAGGCATCATTTAGCAAAATTTAACAGAATGAACAATTTGACCAATCTATATTGCAGATCATTTTTGCCAGCGTGTGTGCAGATCATCTTTGCCAGCGTGTGTGTGGCGTGTGTAGGCCAGCGACCATCATAGAAACTAGGAAGTGTGGATATTGGCCCGTGTGAGCGGCTGTGTGCTAGCAGGATGCCAGGAGCAGGTAGAGGGATTGCCAAAACGTCATCTCCATTCTGTTTCACACAGATAAGTCAGGAACTACGAGCATGATCGCAAATTGGCCTAAATTGCCAATTTGATTTTAGCAGTGCTACTGCGCCTGGCCAATGTTTGTGAAAAAGGTGAAGTTAGACATCATTTAGCAAAATTACTAACGAAAATTAACAGTTTTTTAACAATTTGTATTGCAATTCATATTTTGCGAGGGCCAAACCAGCCACTGGAGAGAAGCTGATTGCCAATTTGTTTTTTTTTTTTTTTGGCAGTGGTGTTGCGGCTGGTCAATGTTTGCAGAATTATTGATTAAGTTAAACATCATTTAGCAAAATAACTAACGAAATTACCAATTTTAACAATTTTAACAATTTATATTGCAGATCATATGTTGCAAAAGGCCAGGCCAGCCATTGGAGGGAATCCGTCAAGGCAGCAAATTGACAAAAAAGAAGCCAGGCACTAGTGAAATGGCACATTGGAAGTGCTGGTGCAGTACTGTGTGTGTTCGAGCCGGCCAAGAAAATTGCCAACTGCGTCAGCTAGCCCTGTAGCTCTGGCCGGCATCATCGTCTGTAGGAGGCGGATTCTGTAAAATTTAAGAGAAGAGCTTTTGGTTAGTGTTGGTGGCAGCTGCGCTGCAGTCCGTTATAACGTCTTGTGGAATAATGGCTTCATCCTTCTTAGCATGTTTATGAACGATTAAAGGTGTATATCTCCAGATTTGTGAAGGGCCTTGCTTCCAATCGTCAGAAGTATCGGATGATGATGGAGATTCCGAAATAGCGGATGCTGCTAGTTTTAAGCCTTCATCCATGCGTCTCTGCTCTTCTAATAAAAATTAATCCATGTAACTAGTCAGTTGCAGGCGCAGTTCAGAGCGTCTTAGTTCTGCCGGGGTGGGAGGAGGCAATATTATCCTCTGAACTTGTATAGTCTGGCCCCTTAGCAATGGCTCAAGGATCTCTCTGGTAATTAGGCCTTTCCTAACATTATTGCCAATCTTATCCAATCCTGGTGACTTTTTCAGGTCAAGATGGCTGATTTCCAAGGTAAGTTCAGCTAACATATCAGCCATTTGTTTTTGCAAATATGTTGGTTTAAGTTGCAGCTGCTTTTGTTACTTAATATGGGTTAGCTCAGAACAGATTTTTTTTTACGGAATTGTGGTGTGCACGATAGAATGGGTTTAAAGCGTTCCTCCAGGTGTACAGAAAAAGATTTTCTGCCTTCTCACTACTATTTTTTGTCCATCTCTCTGGGTTGGGACTGCTACTAATATTGATACTACTACGACTACTACTAGATTGTCTGAATTTAAGTGGATAGTTTGGCTCTGGTTTGCCTTTTGAATCGATTCGTAATTTCCCATAGCTTTGTCATCCTATAGCGATCCAGAGGATCTATTTTTTTTTTCGAACATTTTGTTGATGAATTTGCTTTTCGCTTTTTTGACGGCCAATTTCAGGCTGTGCTGAGTATTAAAATAAATTTTGCGAGTCAGCTGAGTTCGAAGTATCATGAATTCGCGTTTGTGCTTGCTATTCAGACTGATAAGTTTATCTATATTTTTGTCATGCGCATACAGGTGGTGAGCAGAATTTCTATTTTTCGTTTAAGTTTCCTAATTGGCGGGGTAGCCATTACTGCAGCGTTGGTAATTAATTTAGTAAATATATCAACTGCATCCTCGATATCAGTGCCTGACTTCAGCTCAATATCAAGATTTATTCTCTGGTCAATAAAGTTTTGGAAGTTTTTGGTGCTGGCGTTTTTTTGGCAGTAGCCTCCTATTATTCTGCGAAGATTCCATAGGTAGAGAAGTATTTGTGATAGCCAAATCAATTTGGATTGGCAAATAATCTGATCCTAGATCAACAGATGAGTAGGTGCGAATTCTGTCGTCAAAAATGTTAGAATAAATCGCTAATTCAATTGGTTGCTGAGCTACATGTTTTATTCCACTTTTAACGTAAATTACTACCCCACCACTCTTTTTGGTAAGAGGGTGCGCGGCTGAGTAGGGAAGATAACCATCAATAGCTATGTTTGTAGTAACTGGTTTCCTACATGATTCTGTTCTGGTTTCAATAACCATCATGGTATCAATAGAATTCCTTTGCATGTATAACTCAAGCTCTAGGAGCTCATTGCCCAGCCCACAGGCGTTCCAATAAGCAATTTTCAGAGAATCAGACTCTATACGTGTAGTAAGGGTAGTAGAAGTATAATTGTTCAAATTAGTAGTAACAGTATAGGGTGCAAAAGGTTGGTTGGTTGCACTTGCAACCGGATTAGTAGGAGTATAGGCAAGAGAATATTGGAGATTAAGCATTTTGTTTGTCATTAATATTATTTAAGAGCTTGGGGACCAAAATGGTGTGAATAAGATTTAAAAGCGCATCCACTTTTTTGCTCATTTCGTTGCTGATGCGTATGTTGGCTTCCAGAGCACGCATAAGTGAGCTGCAGTCCGTCTGTCCGGATTGGTGTTGTGAAGAATCCTCACCCGTTCTCTGCTGCCAGTGGTTTTTTTTTGGCTTCCTCTCGCGCTGATGCTGCTGCCGCTGGGGGTGGAATTCATTATTGTAAGGGCCACTGCTGGTGTTTTGCTGCCTTTTTGGGGAAAAGAAGGGGTTATTTGTGTTCTTACTAATTTTTTCCTGCTGCTCTAGGCAAAGTCTCTGCTGGAATTTCTGCAAATGCCCTTCAGCTGGGTTTCGCATTTGCTTAGAGGCAGCTAAGCTGGATTTTTTAGACGAGTTGTACATTTGGCTATTATTATGTTCCCGCTGGTGTTGAGACAACTGGTGTTGTTGCTGATGTTGCCGCTGTTGCTGGTGTTGCTGTTCTCGCTGCTGCCACGGATTCCTTGACGTATTGCCATCAGCTGGGCGAGATTTAACTCTCGAATTATTATTTTGCCGCTCGAGCTGTCGCCGCTGTCCCTGCTGGTTGCTGGTACGTTGATTTCGCTGTTGCCTGCCGTAATTAGAGCGTACTTTGTTGGCTAATAGGTCTTCATATGCCTCTTTAAACTTGAGGCACCCTTTGTAACTGGCAACGTGGCCGCCTGTGCAGAGTGCACACTTGGGCTCCGCAATTCTTCTGCTCTTACAGGCAGTAAAGGGGTGGTCACCGGCACATTTCACGCAAGCAAAGGGTCTACGGCAGTAATTTTTGCTATGCCCATAAGATTGGCATCGATGGCACTGTACAGGGTCCAACCTCCTCATTTGGCGATCTACAGCCACTTTTTGGTTGCCCAATTCCGTGAGCGTCAGGATCCTATCGTTTTCGTCATCCAATCTGGGCTGCAACTCAACCGCAAACATGTTTAACGGGTAGCGATTGCGATTGTGTTTAATAACATTTACATTTCGAACAACAAAGCCAGACTGCGGAGTTTGTTCATTATCCAGCTGGTAGGCGTGGAATGAAGCAAATGTCTAATAATAGCTCTGTAGCCACGCTCAGAGTCTAACTGGTGGGTATGTAACTCCTTTCCATCAATATTCAGGGTATTCAAGATAAGGTTTTAATGTTGCCAGGTCTTCACATACAAACTTCACACCGTTGGCCTTTGAACATTTGGTGTAAAATTTTCCCATACCTGGGATACTATTCAGCCTGTCGAGCACCGGCTGGATTTCTTTAACATCGTGAAGAAAAATGGCTGCAATTTTTTCTTCACTGTTGGGCAAATGCTGTGGCTGGTCAGTATTCTGCTGATGTTGTATTAATTCCGCCTGGTTGATTTGATGCTGCTGCGTAATATTGGCCTCCATACCATCTGTGGATGTGATAGCAGCGCCCGTAGGAGCAGACAGAGAGGCATTGTTGTCTCTGTGAGGGGGGTTAAATTCCATGCTGGAGCCTAGGCTAATGTTAAGGGACGCAGCGTGCAAGGCCTGTGGTAGGATACTAAAAGCCTTAATATTTTTTACAGCTTTTTTGCTTGTCTTAATAACTTTTTTTGCAGAAACTTTAGTAGACTTTTTGTACTTGTGTAACGAACCTTTGCAGCTGGGCTTAGCTCAGGGTGCTCGGGGATCGCTCCAACAAATTTATATTTGTGGAGAATTGCCAGAAATAAGAAGACAGCGGTTTAACGTACTTTAGTCTATATTTGGGTTGGGGTATTTATCACTTAACAGTAGGTTTTAAACTTAGTTTTACAATTCACGTTTACACTTCAGGTCTTTTAGGCTACCGGCCCACTTGTGCTCGCTTCTGAACCACCAAGGACTCGCTAAGTTACCCAGTGCTCTCCTCTCTGCTTTCGTCGTGTCTTCGCTACGACCTTTCCGCAGGATACCTCGCACTTCCCACTTGCTGTCGCTAACCCTCTTGCAATGATCTTCGAGCACTCGCTTCGACTTCTCGCAATATACGGTCGCTTTTCCTTTCTACGTTCACGCTTCCTCGCACTTGTGTTCACAATTCGACTTTATCCCGTCCGCGTATCTCACTGATTGCCCCGTCTCTCGAGCAGCCACTCCTCTTATAGCTATTGCACAGGCCCCGTTTCGCTGCTTCAAGCAGGGCCTGTGTATCTCCAAGCAGGGCCTGCGTGTCTCCAAGCAGGGCCTTCCGCTTCCCTTGCTCCGTTGTTTGGCTGCGTCGGGCCTTCTGCTGTTGTCGCTGGAGCGAGGCCTTTCTGCCGCTGTCGCCGGAGCGAGGCCTTTCTGCTGCTTTCATTGTAGCGGGGCCTCGATCCCGTTGCGCCGAGCCCTTGCCACCAATCGCAGCTCGCCTCCGATCTCCAGTTAGCCGCTCTGTTGTAGCGAGGCCTTTGGCTCTCTGGCCACGGCCCTCTCTCCAACTCTCCACTCGTCTCCCTTCTCGCTTGCTCTCATTGCTCTCCCAGAGAGGGAGCTTTCCCCAATTCGCCGCGCTTAACCCTCCATTGCCCACTTGTGAGGAATAACTCCTCACACTCCCCCCTTTCTTCGGCCATTTTGTTCCATCCAGAACAAAATGCAACTTCCCCCCAGTTAACATTTCGCAATTTGAATTTCCCATTTGAATTCCCGCCCAACAACCGGACCCTTTTTCCCTTACCCCACTCTGGCCACACCCCGCGATCATAATTATCGATCGCCCGCTATCGATACCTTCCACTCGACAGCCCGCCGTTTAGGGTGGCCCTATTGCCCGAAACCTTTTTTTTTTGGTATTTTTAGCCCACGCGTTTTCCTATCAATATTACCTATTGATATTGATCCCGCGCCATGCTGTTTTTTCCCAGGTAAGTTTTCCTTAATTTTCACTCTCAATTTTTGCATTAATTCCCTCCTCTTCTTTCCCCAGGTTGCCTCCTTCCAGTTCCCCGACCTCCAGGTAAGTTTCCCCCCCCCCCCATCTCTTTTTCCCTTCAGCACGTTTTCACCCCTTTTCTTTTCTATTTTTAGTGAGAGATGCTTCTTCTTCCCCCCTCAATGGACTGATACCCCTGCCCTTCCCCCCTTCTGGCCCTCGTTGCTGCCCCCCTTATGCAGCTTTGTTTACATTTTTCGTACATTTTTGTGCTCTTTTTTTTTTGTTGTGTTTTTGTGTTGGTGGGCTCCCGCCCACCTTGTGCCTTTTGTGTGGCCCATGTTTACGGTGTTTCGCAGGCCATTCCTGCCCGACGATCGCTGTCCCCCAGTGTTCACCCTGGGCTGACTCCTGGATCGGGACTTGTACTCCTGTGTGTTGTGCCGTGCCTTGTTGTCTTCGTTGTCGTGTACCTGTGCGTGTGTGTATAAAGCATATCCGAATAAATAAATGGGCCATGTGTTTGTGTTCGTGTAACTGTGCCTGTGAATAAAACTCGTACACCTGTCCTGTTTTTATGTTTCATGTTGCGTTTTATTTATTTGTTTTTTTTTCCCCCTCTCTGGCCTATTTCGCCCCGTCGCGGTACACACGTGGGATCCCGCGACCCCATTTGATGCGGAATCGCACCGCCCCTATCCACAGGAGCTTCGCTCCTCGGTTTCGGCTACCCCTTCCGCCTCGGGCTCGCACCTCCTGCCGTACCTCCTTGGGCCACTCGTAAAAATCGAGCTCCTGCCACCTCCAGGCCGCGGTCGCATCCCCAAGCTCGCCCTCTCTTACCGACGACTGCCGCTGTAGCTCGGGTCGCTGCGTCTGCGCCGTTGGGCATGACTGCTGACGCAGCAGTGGCGGACGCTCGTCCACCGACGGAGCTGGCCACTCCCAGGGACCTTTCTCCCACTCCGGCGAGAGCTCGTCGATGGTCGGGCCCGCATCTGTCGCCTGGGCCTCCTTCTGCTGGCCTCGCGGGTCCCTCGCGTTGGACGCTCGAGGCCCCTCGTCGTCGGACGACACTTCCTCGACCGTCACCCCTGGCTCAGGTCGTGCTTCCTCCTCCTTCTCCTCATCCTTCTCCTCCTCCCGCTCCTTCTTCTTCACCTGCTCGGTCCATCGATGCACCGTGGTGAGTTCGTGGTGCCACCAACCGCCAATCAAGCATGATTTTAGGTATTGGTTGACGGTCGGTGGAGGGTGCCACCAGCCCGGATCCTCCTCCTGCTGCTGCTGCTGCTGCCCAGCCTCCCTCGCGTCCTCCCACCCGGGCTGCGATGCCTCCTCCCAGCAGGGCTCCTGTGGTTGCTCCCACCCTTGCTGCTCCTCCTCCGAGTCACTTAATTCGATGACCGGCATCGGAGTGGGCGGCCGCGCTGGTCTCCAGGCCGGCTCTGTAGACGGCTCCCTCGCCCAGCTCTGTAGACGGCTCCCTCGCCCAGCTCATGGCCCGCAGCCGAGCCCGAGCAGTGTCGAACCCTTCGGTGGGCTTCCCCTCCTTCTGCTGTGGGTCGGGAGATGCCACGCCCGCGGCCGGCGATCCCTCGCTCGGCTCCGCCACCTCGGAGGCACGGCTGAGCGTGGACTCCGTCCCCCACTCCCACGTGTCCGCCTGTGACCGCTCCGTCACCGACAGGGTGCCCGGCGTGGACCGGATTGGCGACGCGTCCAAGCTTAGAACGTCCACGGGCTTGCGCACACGTGGGCGTCTTCGCGGGATGCGGCTTCCTCCTCGACCCGTGCTCAGAAACGGCAACCGCCGAATCTGCCCGAGCACCACGCGCTTCCTCGCGGAGCGCTTTCCCTCCTCACCTTTGCGTTGCTGCTTCATTTTCTGCGTTTGACTGAATGGGCCGAGTCTACTCCAGGCACGCGCCATGAAGCCTCGGTCTCCATGCGGCTGCGCAAAGATCACGCCAGTCTACCGTTTAATTGCGAGCTTTCTTATGAGAGAGCCTTGCAACGGTAAACCCGGCTGTGGTTGTCTCTTGTAGATTTCGCCGCGTTCTAGTCAATCTTGCATGTTTTGACTGAAGATCGCCGATCTTCGTACCCTGTAAATGGTATTTATTTGGGTTCTTCTATATTTTAATCCATTTCTACCGCGGTTCCCTACCTTGTACGAGAATCGCCGGTGGGTATCCTGTAGATTCTGCCACACTGGAATTGACTGCGAACGTCAGTTCTGGTAACAGCTTATCCCAACTTCTCTGATCTGAGCCTGCAAACTGAGCTATCGTCGTCTTCACTGTTCTGTTTGCTCGCTCGGTTGGGTTCTCTTGAGGAGTACATGGAGCTGTAAATTGATGGGAAACCCCCATCTCTTCCAAGAATCGATTAAACGCCTTGCTCGTGAACTGTGCTCCATTGTCCGTTATCAGCACTTTCGGAACACCAAACCGAGCCAAGACTCTTTCTCTGAACGCCTTCTGCAAGGCCGCCGCCGTTTCTTTCCGCAGTGCTACTAGTTCTGTCCATTTCGAAAATCGATCGATCAGTACTAGTAGCACTGAATTCCCGTGCTTAGATCGTGGCAATGGTCCTCCGAAATCTGCACAGACCGTTGCCCACGGTTCCTCCGGAATCTGCGTAAGCATCTTTCCCGCCGCTTGTAGTTGGTGCGATTTATATTTCTGACATGTTTCGCACCTCCCTACATATTTCCGGATGTCCCTTTGCATTCCGGGCCAGTAATACCTCGCGGCAACTTTCGCAATTGTTCGCCTCGTGCCTGTATGCCCTGCTGTTGCCGCGTCGTGATTCTCATGTAACACCCTTTTCTGTTCTTTCTCTGACATACATAGCTTCCAACCGACTACTTCTTCATGTCCCGCTCGATGAGGTATATTTCTGTACAATTGTCCCGATTCTTTTAAATAATCGGGAAATTTTTGTGGGTTATTTCGAATTTTCTCCTCCATTCGCTGGATCCACCCAATTCCTTCTCCTTCATCGGCTAACATCACTATCTCGTATTTTTCGGCATCCATTGGTTGCCGTGAGAGTGCATCTGCGACCACATTGAGCTTGCCTTTTCTGTACACTATTTCGAAATCGTATTGCTGTAATTCTAAAGCCCATCGGGCAACCCGCCCTGATGGACTCTCAATTGAATTCAGCCATTTTAGCGCCATGTGGTCCGTGATGACCTTGAAGCGATACCCTTCTATATATTGCAGTAGTTTTCGTATGGCCCATACGATCGCCAGGCACTCTTTTTCAGTTGCAGAATAATTTTGTTCTGCTGCATTGAGAAATCTACTGGCATAAGAGATGACCCTCTCTCCTTCCTCTGACGCCTGGGTCAAAATAGCTCCCAAACCGTAGTTGCTCGCATCCGTTTGCAAACGAATTCTTTCTCAAAATCCGGGCACGCAAGTACGGGTGCAGACGTAAGTCTTGCTTTAACTTCTTCGAACGCATTCCTTCTTTCGTCCGTCCACTCCCATTTAACTCCCTTTTTCAGCAGAGCGTTCAATGGTTGGACCGTGGAAGCGAAGTCCGGAACAAATCGTCTATACCATGACGCTACACCCAGATACTGTCTCAATTCCCTGACATTAGTGGGTGGCTTCAGTTCAGCTATCGCTGCAACTTTATCTGGATCCGTTTTAATGCCTTCATCTGTCACCATATGACCCAAATATTTTAGTTCTTTCTTGAAGAATTCACACTTATCGACATTTTTTTCAGATTCGCTGCTTTTAACCTGCGAAATACCTCTGCCAGATTTTTCATATGCTCATCCAGCGTTCTCCCGATCACAATAATGTCATCTAAATATGCGAAAGCATGAGGCATCATTTCGGGTCCAATGACCTGATCCAGTGCCCTTTGGAAGGTGGCAGGGGCTGATGCGAGGCCGAACGGCATTACTCGCCACTGAAATAGCCCCCTTCCTGGAACCGTAAAAGCTGTACAGGGTCTGCTTTCTGGTTCCAACGGAATTTGCCAGTAGCCATCCTTCAAGTCGAGGCTACTAATGTACTTTGCTTCCCTCAATTGCTCCAAAATATGGTTAACCCTCGGTAATGTATATGCATCCTTTTCCGACCGCGCGTTTATGTCCCGGAAATCGAAAAATTTTCCCGTTTTCTTTTCCACCATTACTACCGGTGCACTATGTGGACTTTTCGACGGCTCAATGCAACCCTTTTCCAACAATTCATCCACTTTGCTGTTTATCTCAGCCTGCATTTTCGGATTCTTTGGAAAATATCCTTGCTTCACCGGCCTGTCGTCCTTCATCGTTATTCTATGTTGAGTAATGTTAGACAGACCCTTCATGCTAGCAAATTCTGCTAGTTCTTTTTCTAAGAATTTTTCCACGCGCCTTTCCAGACTTTCCGTCTCGTACTCGCTTCGTGACCTTTCCTCTTCTGGCTTGTTCTTCCTGATTTCCACGACTGCCACTGATATCTTCTCTTCCAATCAACCGTTTCTTCTTCCTCTTGGTGGGATTTTCACTTTTATCCCCGCACATTCTAGTTTTAAGCCGGCCTTTACTAGGAAATCCCATCCCAGCACCAATCCGTCGATAGCCCCTGGCAGGACCAATAACTCCATCCCTAAATCCTTGTCTCCAAAACTTATTCTCGTTTCGAATTGCTCGCATACATTGTTGCTTCTGCCATCTGCTAGCCTCACTTGTCTCTTCACCCGACTTAATGATCCTTCCCCGCGCATCATTCGCAACATTTCTTCGCTCACAAAACTACTGGAAGCACCAGTGTCGACTGTGGCCTTGTACGCTGTCTTCCCGATCAGCACTGTCGCCGACAAGTGTGCTCCCTCATCCTTTAAGTAATTCTGAGGGGCTGGTCCTGACGGCTCCCGCTCGTCCCTAGCAGGCCGGGGTCGACGATCGTTTTCCGACCGCCTGCTGCATTCCCAACAATACTCTCTCCACACCCCTTGGCATTCCCGGCCTACTTGCCCGCAACGCCGGCATGTTTGTGAGGGGTTTTCCACAAATCCCTCTCTGCGCGGTTGAGCAACCGCATGCGCATGTCCTTGGGGTGTTATCCTCGCACATCTATGACACCCGTCATTCTGTGCATGGGATTCTGTCCCGGCGGGGTCTGGACAGCTGACTGCCATAAACCGTGACCTATTCGGTCTGCTTTCTTGTCTTAACTTGTATCTATCGCGCTCCAATTCTTCAAATTCGTCTGCCAGCTTCTTTAATTGCGCCAGATTTTCGCAATCAAAGGGTCGTGCGAACGATCTCAAATCCGGCAAGCTGTTGTTCATGATCGTTCTCAGTTGCCTGGCTGGACTATACTTTAGTGGTCGCATTAATGTCTGCATCTCGACCATGTACATTTTAAATTTTTCGGACACTCCCTGTTTTCTCCTATACACTTCGTCCTCCACCCTTTTGAAATAATCCATTGGCAGAAAATATTCTTGGAAGCTCTCCAAGAACTTTACCCATGTGGTCCAATGTTGGTTATTTGCCACATACCACTTAAGGGCTATTCCCTTTAACAATTCTGGCATTGTTCTGGGTAACAGATCTAGGTTTATTCCGTATGTGCTGCCGCGTTTATACTTGGTATCGACAGGTCCTCCAGGTCGAGATTCTGTTCGGCTGGCTGTAAGTGATCCCTAGCCGGGCTGCCTCTGGCATGCAGTCTGGCCAACTCGTCGATTCTCAGTCCCACATTCAGATCCTTTTCCATGTTTTGTGCCCACTCACCGAATTGTTTTCTCATATTTTCCACTGTTCCGCTCACTTCCAACCCAAATTCTTTCGCGTATTTCACCAATTCCTCCCTCTTGAGGTTATGTACCCACGCTCGTACCATTTTACGCGTATTTTAATCTTCTTATTCTTGCAATACCACGTTGGGCGCCAGTTGTAACGAACCTTTGCAGCTGGGCTTAGCTCAGGGTGCTCGGGGATCGCTCCAACAAATTTATATTTGTGGAGAATTGCCAGAAATAAGAAGACAGCGGTTTAACGTACTTTAGTCTATATTTGGGTTGGGGTATTTATCACTTAACAGTAGGTTTTAAACTTAGTTTTACAATTCACGTTTACACTTCAGGTCTTTTAGGCTACCGGCCCACTTGTGCTCGCGTCTGAACCACCAAGGACTCGCTAAGTTACCCAGTGCTCTCCTCTCTGCTTTCGTCGTGCCTTCGCTACGACCTTTCCGCAGGATACCTCGCACTTCCCACTTGCTGTCGCTAACCCTCTTGCAATGATCGTCGAGCACTCGCTTCGACTTCTCGCAATATACGGTCGCTTTTCCTTTCTACGTTCACGCTTCCTCGCACTTGTGTTCACAATTCGACTTTATCCCGTCCGCGTATCTCACTGACTGCCCCGTTTCTTGGGCAGCCACTCCTCTTATAGCTATTGCACAGGCCCCGTTTCGCTGCTTCAAGCAGGGCCTGTGTATCTCCAAGCAGGGCCTGCGTGTCTCCAAGCAGGGCCTTCCGCTTCCCTAGCTCCGTTGTTTGGCTGCGTCGGGCCTTCTGCTGTTGTCGCTGGAGCGAGGCCTTTCTGCCGCTGTCGCTGGAGCGAGGCCTTTCTGCTGCTTTCATTGTAGCGGGGCCTCGATCCCGTTGCGCCGAGCCCTTGCCACCAATCGCAGCTCGCCTCCGATCTCCAGTTAGCCGCTCTGTTGTAGCGAGGCCTTTGGCTCTCTGGCCACGGCCCTCTCTCCAACTCTCCACTCGTCTCCCTTCTCGCTCGCTCTCATTGCTCTCCCAGAGAGAGAGCTTTCCCCAATTCGCCGCGCTTAACCCTCCATTGCCCACTTGTGAGGAATAACTCCTCACACTTGACAGCATTAGTTAACCTAACCACCAACCGCTTACTACCTTTTGCACTTTTTATATCCTTAGCACACACTGACTTGCATTTAGTTTTGGTAATATTTTTTGATTTATTAACAGGCAACATAAGTTTTCGTTTAAGATTTGATTTGGCAGGTGATTTAGCGTTGCTAGCCTCGTTTGATGTGCATTTAGAAGGCTTCTTTGGAGTGGAAGCCATCAGTCTGGAATTATCAGTTTTTGGTCGGGCCGACGGCAGAAAGGCGCACCAGTTGGTTGCCTCTATTTTTTGTTCTGCTTCCTGCTGACGCTTTACTAGGTGCTGCATGTAGTTGGTTGTGTCAAGCACGCAATCAGGTTCACCTTCAGTATCCGACACTAAGTAAGAGAAATGTAGTTGCGAGGGATCGAAATAGGACGCAGCTGAAGATACACAAATTGTTATTTCGTTTTCGGAGCTAATAAATTCTGCATCATTAGGCGTTTCGTTTGCAACCTATATATCTACATCCCCTCCGTATCTTCATGTAGAACGAGCTTCAGACCTCAGATACAACATCTGCTTGAGGAAGATACCAGGATCATAGTCGGTGACCTAAATGCGCACAGTGATGCGTGGTTCTCTGCCCTTGGCTGCGACGCGCGGGGTGAACTCATTGAGGAGCAGATTGACTCCTCAGACTTCTGCACAATCAATGAGGACCACGCCACCCGCATCACTGCTAACTGCTGCAGCTCTCCCGATCTAACTATAGTCAGCCCTGACCTCATCGCCAATACCACCTGGCATGCTGATGTCGCGCTTGGCTCGGACCATATCCCCATTTCAATCAGGGTCACAAGGGATGCGGATTTCATTACCTCTGAAAACCACACCTTTATGAACTTTGGCAAGACAGATTGGGAGATGTTCGAATCAATCACGGAATCGGCCTTCGAGCTCGTCACCCCACCCTCGACCGTCCATGAAGGAGAACGGGCATACAAGAGAATCCTCACTGCTGCAGCCAAACTCTGGAGTACTATTAAACAACTTACGACCCCTCGCAAGAACGAACTAGTGACCATCTCGTTCGGAAACCACACCCCAAACACCTACACAAAGTGTGCCACTGCCTTTAACAGGCAATATGTGGCCCATCCTGTACGAGCAGACAAGGGTAAACGAAAAATCACTAGGACCATCCGCAATCTGACGATGGACGAATCCGAGGAAAGAGCGAGTTTCAACTCTGAAGAAGTCAAGATGGCCATAAAAGATGCTTAACCCTCCAATGAAATCGCACACACTGGCCCGTTCGGTATCCGATACGTGACACACACCTTCAATCTATGTGTCAGGTCCCTCACTATCCCCACAATCTGGAAAACCGGCAAAATCATTAAAGTTCTTAAAGTCGGGAAACCATCGGACCAAGGAGCCTCATATCGGTCTATTACCCTACTATCTCCGGTCATCAAAATATTAGAAGCTCTCCTACTACCTACACTGAAGGACCACCTTCGTCCTGCCGCCCGCCAACATGGCTTCAGAGTACGCCCACACGAGAGGTCAATTGTAGTGGCCCTCGACCTGTCAAAGGCTTTCGACATGGTTAGCCATACTACTCTCCTTCAAGACCTGATCAATAGCAGCCTCCCCAACCACCTCAAGAGGTGGCTAGCCAATTACCTATCCGGCAGACAAGCCCGTGTGGACTTCAGGGGAAAGCTCTCCAAAACAAGGAGCATAAAACAGGGAGTACCACAAGGTGGAGTTCTATTTTTCCTCCTGTTTAATGCCTACATGGCTGGCATCCCCTCTCCACCACCCGAAGTCAAGCTCATCTCCTACGCCGATGATTGTACCATCATTTCCACTGGTAGAGATATAGCTTCCCTCGAGCACCGGATAAACTCATACCTGCCGTGCTTGGCCAGCTTCTTTGCTGATAGGAACCTTGGCCTCTGTGCTCAAAAGTCCACAGCCACGCTCCTGACCACCTGGGCAAAGGGGGTAAAACTGACACACACTGCCATCTCATTGGAGGTAGCCCTATAGATGCCTTGTCTTGTGCTAAAGCAAAAAAGCGTGCACATACCAACATGGTGGTAACCATCGAATTCTATTTGGCCGACATCGTCTAAGGAGGTAGACCCCCACCTGTCGATCCTTCTGAGAAATCAGTCCCACGATCCGCCAGGATCTCCCTAGCTTAACTTCGATCAGGAAGAAGCAAACTCCTGAACAGCTACCTCTCACGCATAAATCCGGAAGTAGCAGACGAATGCCCTAAATGTACTCGCAGCCCCCACGACACTAACCATCTCTTCGCGTGTCCCCTTAACTACACTTCGCTCAGTACCCTAGATCTATGGACCCACCCAGTCGAGGCTGCTTCCTTCCTTGAACTGGTTCCCACTTAGTTCTACATCTCTATTAATCTTAACCTAATCCTCTCTAATCCTCTCATACGTACGAATCTTCCCAGTCGCCGCTACAACAACAACAACAACAGCAACATGCACACGTGGACTTCAGGGGCAAAAAGTCCAAAACGCGCATCATAAAGCAGGGAATACCGCAAGGAGGTGTACTCTCCCCCCTGCTCTTCAACATCTACGTCGCCGGACTACCCCAACCCCCACCCGATGTCAAAATATAAAGAACCATTTTTCTGATGATGCCAGTCTTCCTCCTTTTCGAAATACCATAGTTTGCGACTTTGACCTGTTGACCTCCATTTCCCACATAGTGCAGTAGCTTTCTAGTCTTCTTACCATGTCCTGCAGTGTCTCGGGCTTGTCCGCAAGAATGACGTTTTTCTTGGAGTTTTATTTGGACTATTGATGCCAGATTAAATATTCCATCTACTGTCGAGTATCCACGCCGAAATCCTGCTTGGTTGCTAGTCGTGTGGTCAGAACACTCATAAAAAGCTTCGCTGAAGAGTTGATGAAAGATATTCCACGGTAGTTTTGCGGGTTATTTATATTACCTTTTTTAAAAAGTGGGAAAATTATGATCTTTGAAAAAGATTCCTCTTCTTGCGCGCTGCGATATGATTCGTTAAATATGTGGACCAAGAGTTCGTGTAGTTCAGTGGGCGCATTTTGCAGAAACTCATTGGTAATTCCATCTTCTCCCGGTGCTTTGTTGACCTTGGCTCTGTTGAGTGCACTTTTTAGCTCTTCCATAGAAATCGCTCTATCCAGTTCCTCATCCTCCAGGTAGTTTGGGGCGTACAGCATGCTAGGCGACAGATGCGTTGGGTTGAGAAGTTCTCGAGCTGTTATTCCAGTTCCAATCCTTGGACCATTTCCTCTGATTTCTTTGGCCAGCCTGCACCAGTATTTCCCATCTTTCACCGACATTATCCGGATTTGTAAATTTTGCACGTATTCTGCTTTGCTTTTATTACAGAGTGGCGCGTACTCCCGCTGCAAATTGGTGTACTCTTGCTTATACATCGTTGCATCAGGCTTGCGGAATTTGCTCAGAGCCGCAAAAACTTAAAAATTAACGTTTGTGCTAAACGATGTTTTTGTCGCCGAGTTCTTTATAGTTTTCACCACATCCTCGATAAGCCATTCCGTCTTCGTTTCTTTAAGCTCCCTGATGTTCCTCTGCAACTTTGCTTGGAATACGTCCTTGTTTTGTATTGCCCACTGTAGTTTCGGCAATAGTTTGAGGCTTTTTTCCGCTGTACTGGTCCCCCTTATACTGAGGCAAAGCTGTATTGGCATATGATCTGACCAGATTTATTTCTCCACCTCGAAATTCAAAACATGCTCTAACAAAGTATTATCGATGGCACAAATGTCTATAACTGAGCTACCATTTTTATTAATGAAGGTAACGTTTCCCTCCAGGTCCCCACGTGTTCTACTATTAAGGATCACTAAGCCTTTGTCGTCTGCAAAATCCAACATTTTTTTCTCCCATGGCCAGTTATGATGTCATCCTTAGAGTGTCTAAATTCCCGATCCATACGTAAACGATTCTAATGAGGTATCCGCCAGATATTGCTGTTCACCCCCAATCCGTGCATTACAGTCACCAATGAGAATAGCATTTTCCACTTCATTTTCGAAAAGACTCTTAGTGCGCTCCAAGTCAGAAGCCCAGTTCGCTCCTTTAAGATACATTGGTAGGATGCAGTACTCACTCTGTGTCGTTTAGATTCTGCCAATCATAATGTGATTCGTACGTGTGCTTTTTAACCGTAGGAATCGGCTTTGTAACCGAGGACCCAAAGTGTACCCTTGCTCAGTATGCAAAATCAAGATCACTAGAGAAGTTTACTCCGTTCTGTGTTACGGGTGCAATGCATGGTGTCATCTCAGATGCTCAGGCCTTAATGGTCTGAATGAGCACCACGCACAATTCAATTGCCCAAAATGCATTGCATTGATGCAATGGCACGAAAGGGAGTATCTATAGCGGCTCTGCAGGAGACCAAATTAACCAGCAGAAACACTCTAGTTACCTCATCCAACTACACCATTCTCAGATCAGTCCGTGACAGAAACAAAGGCGGAGGTCTTGCCTTCTTCATCCACAACTCTGTAAACTACAGGCTGCACATAACCATCACTGAAGTGCACCTAGAGGTACTGGGAATTGCGGTTAAGTCCGGTAATAATGACATCGATATAGTAAATGTATATATTCCTCCAGTATCAGTCTGTGACCCGGGATATCGACCTAACATCCGCCACCTACTCGAAGGAGAGTAAAGAATTGTGCTAGGGGACTTCAATGCTCACAGCGACGTATGGTTCTATGAACTTGGCTGTGATTCCCGCGGCGAACAATTCGAGGAGCAGATCGACAGCTCGGATTTCTGCGCAATAAACGAGGATCATGCAACACGCATCACTGCTACATACCGTAGCTCCCCTGACCTCATTATAGTCAGCCCCGCCCTCCCAACCAACACCACGTGGCACGCTGACATAGCATTAAATTCAGACCACATCCCCATCACAACCAAAGTCACGAAAGATGCAGACTTTATAACAACTGAAAGACGCACTTTCGTTAACTTTGGCAAGGCAGATTGGGAGAGGTTTGAACTCAGTGCAGAGAATGATTTCGACTATCTACCCCCACCAAGAAATGCGAGAGAGGGTGAAAAACATTTCAGAGACATCTTGGTCAAAGCCGGCAAAAGATGCATCCCTGCAGGACGCATACCAAAGCTACGACCCCGATTTTCACCTGATGCAGCCAAACTAGCAGACACTCGCGACAACCTTCGTAGAGAAGACCCGACAAACCCGGAGATAACTCGACTTGGGGAAGAGATCAACAAATTAGCCAGCAACCACAGGAATGAAAAATGGCTGCAGCAACTAGAGGAGATGGACATGGGGTCGAAAAGGCTCTGGAGCGCCATAAAGCAGCTTACGAATCCAAGTAGGAACGATCAAATAGTGGTGTCCTTTGGAGTCAGAACCTCCTCAGCGCTCACTAAATGCGCGGCCGAGTTAAACCGCCCATTTGTAGTGCATAAATTAAATAAAAAATTCATATTTATTCGCAATTCAGATTTCTTATTTCTAATTGTTTACAACTTACTGTTACTTCTAATACTAACTTATATTGTAGTGTAACATAGTTTCAATTTTGTAATGGTATTTGTTTGATGGGTTTGCTATGTGTGTGTATCTACATATAAGGATTTTAAGATTTTTAGTGAGTTACCTAGAGTGTATGTTATGTTGTGGTTGTATTAAATAAGTATGTAATGATAAATTTGTAATTTGAGCTTATTAGTAAGTATGAGTATAGGATATGCATCTATATTTACAGGTGGGTGATGTGCAATGGCAGGTAAGTGCTTAATTGTAGAATTATGTGTGTATGTATTTACAGGTGTGATAAAGTGATGAATTTGTAATGTGAAATAATTAGGTAGGTATTAAATACCTACTGGATTTAGGTGAGGAGTCATGACAGGTAAGTATTGTGATCGTATCACAGCTATACTGTTCTATTGGACAGATCAGTTGGGTGGAACCTTTGGAGCTTTCTTCTGGCCCTGATCCCGTTGATCCTTCGCCTTCTGAGTAGCATGCTACTTTGTCGAGATATCGTCGCCAACCATAGGGACCCCACAATCTCGTTCGATATCTCGAGTGCGTATGTACCACTCAGCACCTGTGATACGTCTTAGACTTTTGGCTTGAAAAACACGGATTTTATTCAGGTGGGTTTTTGACGCAATGCCATACACCTGAACGCCGTACCTCCCCGGAAAAGCGGACAAAACAAGAGGGTAAGGTATGCGGAATGAAATACGAACATTTTTTCAAATGCTCTCACCAAGTTCCAAGAAAGACAAGCAGAAATCAAAATATTGGAAAAGTAACGGTACTATTCCAGCATGCATTACACCAAAGATGAGCTTTCTAGATAACGCACAGTAGCGATCATGTCATTGAAAGAAGCAGAGCGTCGAAAGCTAATTTGCACATATTGCACCAACAATCCAAAGCAGACGAAAAATGATATATACCATTATTTTTTGGCAATGGGTTTCAAGAAGACTTTTATTTATAAAACAATATCGGATGTGAAGAGTGGAAAAAAAATGGAGAGAAAAGCTGGATCCGGAAAAAAAGCAACTTACAGCGTTCTGAAATAAGAGCTAAATTAAAGGCTGAAATTGTGGGTCGGACAGCAAAATCATATCGTGCGCTCGCAAAAAAATATAATGTGAGTGACAAAACAATAAAAAAGTATATTAAAGACATAGGAGTAATCAAATGTACAAAATGTACAAAAAAATGTACATGTAAAAAAAAGAAACAATAAAAAAGTATATTAAAGACATGGGAGTAATCAAATGTACAAAAAAAAAAACGTTCCTACTGTTTCTGAACAGCAAAGGAAGACCTTTAAAAGTCGGCTAAAATCACTCTCCAGAAATTTGTTCTCTCCAAAATTATCAAAAGTTTGTATTATGGATAACGAGACTTACTTTACAGTAGAGGGCCACGAGTAGACACCCAAACACTACTTCAAGCTTCCTAATACTCAGCCACCTATTAATGTCACTCAGATAACGAAAACCAAGTATCCTAAAAAGGTTTTATTGTGGATGGCCATAAGTGAACGTGGCATTAGCAAACCAGTATTTTTCAAAGCAGGATTAGCTGTTAATACCAAGATTTACAAAGACCATTGCCTTCCAGTGCTTAAAAAATTTATTGATACGCATCATGCAAATGACAACACGGTGTTTTGGCCTGATTTAGCACCTGCTCACTATGCCAAAAAAACACTAGAGGCACTTGATATATTAAGTATACAATATGTACCCAAGTTGCAAAACCCCCCAATGTACCCCAATTAAGGCCAATTGAAAATTTTTGGGCCAATTTGAAAAGAAAGGTATACGGAAAAGGATATAAGCCCAAAAACATTAATTGCTTGATCTCAAAAATTAAAAGAGAGCTTGCGAAAATCGATACAAGCGGAATTCAGGAGAAGATGCGCAAAGTTCCACAAAATATAAGGAAGGCTGATCGCTACGGTCATCATGGTTGCTCTGGATCTCACTAAGGCCTTTGATATGTTGAACCACACCATTCTCCTTGATTACATTCTACAGAGCACACTGCCTAACACCATCAATAGGTGGCTGTTCAATTACCTTTCAGGAAGGCAATTGCATGTAGAATTCCATCAGGCAGCCGGAAACTCAAGCAGGGGATACCACAGGAAGAAGTCCTTTCACCACTATTGTTTAATCCTTACATTGCCAACTTACCAACTCCACCACCAGAGGTTAAATTAGTCTCATATGCCGTTGACTGCACAATAATAACATCAGGCAGGGAAGTTAAAACCCTGGAAAAAAGGTTGGAGAGCTACTTCTCACATAGGAACCTTGCCCTCTCCGCAACGAAATCATCTGCTACACTGCTCACAACCTGGACCAAGGAAGTCAAAGAAGTACTTAACATCCACATAAATGGACACAGTATTCCAACTGTCAACAACCCAAAAATACTAGGGGCCACGTTTGACTCCCTTTACGTCTTTGCCAAGCACGCTGATGGAGCGGCTAAAAACGCAAGGAGTAGGAACAAGGTTCTTAAAGCCATCGCTGGGAGCTGCTGATGCAAAGAGAAGGAGACCATTACCACCACCTACTAAGCGCTTGGCAGATCACTCCTCAGCTATGCCGCCCCAATATGGTCATCCTCCATCACAGTGGAAGAACCTACAAACAGTCCAAAATGCAGCCCTCAGAGTGGCTACAGGTTGCCACATGATGTCACATCCGTACCACCTCCACCAGGAAACTGAAAACCTCCCAGTCAGACCACATAATGAGCTGCTTACTCAGCAGTTCCTTATAAATGCACAAAACCCATCCCACCCAAATCATGAAAGCACAGCCGGAGCAATGTGCAGAAGGGACAAGCCAGAACGCTACGATCTTAAAACAACTTACCCTTCCATTGAGCGACTCCTCGGATCGCGCCCGATGACACTATCCGAATGCATCATAGCCAGAAATGAAGGACACACCACTATGGTAGAAAATACCATCAAGGCTATGCATGACAATATTGTCCTAGGAGGCAGACCCCCACCTATAGACCCGACCGAGAGGAATGTGCCAAGATCAACCAGAACAACGACTAAACAAAACCACTAAACAAAACTATCAAAATCTACTAATTTTCACTCCTTTTCTCTTTCTTCTTTCTTTCCATACTACGTACATACTTGCCAACCCAGTCGTTACAACAACAACAACAGCAGCAGAGTGTTTTTTTAAAACAGTTCACAGAAATTACATACAGAACATCCGACGATCGGGTCTGGTGTGGGTGGGGAAAAAGAACATGACGTCACACGGATCAAAAACATTTTTTACAATAAATCAGCCAACGATTGGGTCTGGCGAAGGGGGAAACAGGATGTCGTACGGGGTGACATAAAACACAAATCGCAAAAAAAAAAAACACCAATAGGGCTGGGCGGCTTAGGTTTTTTTCATGAAGAAAAATGCGCAGGGGGAAGAAAGGGGGAAGTGTGAGGAACTAAAGTACCTCACAAGGGCCAGTGTAGGGGAGTGGGTGGTCCGCGGCGAATTCGCAGAATGGAGGAGAGAGAAAGGTGAAAGGGGAGAGAGCAGAGAGCAGCGGAGCGAAGAGGTAAGCCAGCAGACATGTCGATTGGTGGCAATGCTGCCACTTTAGCAATTTAGTTGCTAGATCTAGCAACTTGTAAAAAAATTCGCAACTTTTTTTTTGGTGGTGGTTCAGAACTTCTAGTCATAGAACTTCTGGACCTAATGGGGACGTATGTGGTCAGGTAAAGCTTCCTATCGGTTCAACTTGGCGAACCCAGTGTGATCCTGGCTTACTACGTCCCAAGTCGACTCACACCTCCTCGTGGTGACCACCGGAAGCAGTGGCAATGCACCCGCATTGCTGCTGACTAAGGTGAGCGGCGTCCCCCCCTTCCCTACAGAGTATAATATAAAGGGTTAGTGCGTCGGGTTTGGTACCCACCATCGTAAAAATTCTCCACCAATGAAAACTGCGACTACAATGCCTCGGATACGGACCCCACCTGATGACGACTCACGCAAACGTTTTAAGGACCACGATTTGAGAATATGCACCTGGAATGTCCGCACCCTCAACGGAGATGGTGATGATATTTCCTTGGTGAATGTCCTCAAGGAATATTCATCGGACGTTACCGCACTCCAGGAAATGCGATGGATTGGATATGGAAGCAAGATAATAGCGCTACAACAGGATGAGACTGGAAATAAAACACCCCCCTGGAAGCTCTACTACAGCGGTCATGCTACCAAGCACGAGTTTGGGTGCGGCTTTGCAGTGAGTGATAAACTGCGCCACTCTGTCATAAGCTTTACACCAGTTGACGAGCGGCTTGCCGCGCTCAGACTTAAGGCAAAATATTTTAATATTAGTTTTATCTGTGCTCACGCGCCAACAGAGGTCAAGAAAGACCCGATAAAAGACGAATTCTATGAGCGCTGGAACAACTATATGAGCGCTGCCCCGACCACGACATAAAGATCGTGCTAGGCGATTTTAACGCGAATATCGGGAGAGAAGGAGTTTTCGGTTCGACAGTCGGACGCTTTAGCCTTCATTAAACAACCTTTGGTAACGGAGAGAGGCTAATAGACTTCGCTGCGGGCCGGAACATGGTCGTAAGTAGTACCAGATTTGAACATAGAGACATCCATAAGGCGACCTGGAAGTCCCCTGATCAACGAACTCGAAACCAGATTGATCACGTTGTGATCGACGGAAGGCATTCATCAAGTGTACTAGATGTGCGCGCGATTCGAGGAGCCAATATTGACTCGGATCATTGCCTTGTTGCAGCCAAGGTACGCACACGGCTCAGTGTGGCGCATGCCGCACGCACTGGCACACGTCGAAAGCTTATCGTCGAGAAAATGCACTTACAAGGGACCTCCGAAGCCTACAAAGCTAAACTCGCCCAACTGCTCATGGAATCCTCCCCATTCCCTTCCGAAATAGGTGAACAATGGAATCGAATATCACACTCCATGAGAGCGGCTGCCGAGGAGGTACTCGGGTACTCCGAGTCCCCTCAAAGGCGGTCTTGGTACGGTGAGGAGTGCCGACGCGCTACTGCA
Organism: Lordiphosa clarofinis; assembly: GCA_018904275.1. NCBI lineage: Eukaryota > Metazoa > Arthropoda > Insecta > Diptera > Drosophilidae > Lordiphosa > Lordiphosa clarofinis. The sequence continues at coordinate 399,959 of JAEIGQ010000253.1, forward strand.
GAGAAAAACGTGGTGTACAAGACATTTCTGCAGACAAGAGCGGATGCTGATAAAATTGTTTACAAGAAGAAAAGGAAAGAGGAGAAGCGCCTATTTAGAAGAAAAAAGAATGAGCAGGAAAGGCGCTTGCGCGAGGAAGTCGAGATGTTATTCGGCATGAGCGGGACTCGAAAATTTTACCAAAAGATTAAGCAATTAACAGAAGGTTTCAAGCCCAGAGTCGCACAATGCAAAGACGAACACGGGAATCTAGTCACAGATCCGCAAGAGCGCTTAACAAATAGAGAAGTTACTTCTCCAACCTACTGGGAGGCGATGACGAACAGGATGCCTCCATTAGAGAAGTAACGATGCCACCAATCGACAACATAGAGATAGACCCACCGACCCAACAGGAAGTCTGTTTAGCCATACGAAGGCTAAAGAACAACAAATCACCAGGCGCTGATGAGCTGCCCGCTGAATTGTTCAAGGCTGGAGGCGAAGAATTGGTAAGGTGAGTAGTTACAATTTGGGTAATCGCGAACTTTAATTTTTTTAATAATAAATAAATTAAACTTAATAAAAATATAATTGAGAGAAACTCTTAGACACACAAGTCCCTACAGATAACGAGCCAGGTAGGATGAGAAAAAGGGCTGCTTGATTTGCCGGCGCGCACAAGTGTGAAAAGTAGCACCTAGGTGTGAAAAATAAACACACGCAAATACGAAGTGCCTGTGCAAAGGAAATTTTTAAATATAGTTTAATAAATGTTTAAGACTAATTAAATTTAATATAACTTGAAATATCAATTTCTCAAGTATACCATTGGATAGGGCTTGAAAATACCTTTCGAAAGAACCCCCACTTCTTTTTTTTTTTTTTTTTTAGTGGGGAATTTTTTTAATTTCTCATTTTGGGTGTTTTGACCCTAGTAGTTGGGACTTGGGGGATCGGGAATTTTTGGTCTGAACTCACCACACTTAGCCGAGACACAAACAATTTCCCACTTAGCCGAGACACAAATAATTTCCCTAAATGTAACTCCGCCCCTTATGCGCTCCTGCTGTTCTTTTTTTAACTACCACGATAAGTGTTATCTTTTTACCACGATAAGGTGGTTTCCCGCACTTGTGGGCGGGCCCAATTTCTTCACCAGAGACCTGTGAGCCTGATCGTTGTAAAAACCTGGGAGCCTGATAGTTGTAAAACTGAATTCTCAAAAAATTAAGAGTCCTTTGAAACTGTAAGAGAGGGGGGGGTGGTAGTGAACATGTATAAATGAAAAGAATGATGTCCTGTTTTAATAGTGTTTTATTTTAAAATATTGATTTATTTTAAATGTATTTTTCAAAAGTGAAACTCTAATTTAGTTTCTGCTTGTCGCGTTTCTTGGCACATGCGCTTTCCAAGTGTGTATCAGACCCACAGTAATTGCAATAGATAAGTGGGGTGTATCCGCTCTTGCGTGGATCAACACCAAAAAGACGTTTCAAGTTATCCATTATCACAATGCAATCAAAGTATGCAACTGTTCGAGTGGAATATTGCAGACTAACTGATTGTTAAAAATTTCCCGATGAGCCAAGTCCCAACTACTAGGGTCAAAACACCCAAAATGAGAAATTAAAAAAAATTCCCCACTAAAAAAAAAAAAAAAAAAGAAGTGGGGGTTCATTCGAAAGGTATTTTCAAGCCCTATCCAATGGTATACTTGAGAAATTGATATTTCAAGTTATATTAAATTTAATTAGTCTTAAACATTTATTAAACTATATTTAAAAATTTCCTTTGCACAGGCACTTCGTATTTGCGTGTGTTTATTTTTCACACCTAGGTGCTACTTTTCACACTTGTGCGCGCCGGCAAATCAAGCAGCCCTTTTTCTCATCCTACCTGGCTCGTTATCTGTAGGGACTTGTGTGTCTAAGAGTTTCTCTCAATTATATTTTTATTAAGTTTAATTTATTTATTATTAAAAAAATTAAAGTTCGCGATAACCCAAATTGTAACTACTTTTAGCTGATAGCTGTCAGCTGTAATCTAACATCATGTCACTCACCTACCATCTTTAATCCTATAATCTATATTGAAAGCATTCAAATGAGCCATGATCTTCTCAAGTCATTTTTATACATATGCTTATCAGTTCTTTCATACTTAACCTAAACAAACAACCAGATAGACCCTGGCACCATAAGGGTCCATAAGGACCATATCTTATCAATGGACTCCAGGTATTTGGTGAATCCAAGGGGTTCTGGTATTCCCGCAAACTGTTATAAACGTTCGCGATGCAGTCCATCGCTTAGTTTACTCCAAACGGTGTTTCAAGACGTTACGCAAAAATGTCAGACGAATCAGTTATATTTATCGACTCGGACTCTGATGAAGAAGTTGAGGATTTCAAACCTCCAATAACATCAACTCAGAAAGCGGTTAATGATTCCAATCTATCGTTAATTTTCGGCAACCGAACTGCGGACGTAATAAGAGAAGAAGTTAGTGATTCTCTTATCATGTATGTTGCTTCTATGAACTCAGAGGAATATGTAAACGTTCCTGATCGAGAAGATCCTTACGCTGAGATCAATCCTGCAGACGTTATAAGAGAAGAAGTTAGCGACTCTCTTATAATTGATGTTGCTTCTATGGACTCAGAGGAATATGTAAACGTTCCTGATCGAGAAGACCCTTATGCTGAAATCGATCCTCCGGACGCAATAAGAGAAGAAGTTGGCGATTCTCTTATCATGGAAGTTGCTTCTATGGATTCAGAGGAATATGCAAACAATCCTGATCGAGAAGTCCCTTACGCTGAAATCGATGTGGAGCTTCAGCCAGCCAACGAGTATATGAAGTATCTTAAAGATGAAGATGATCACATGTTGCAAATGGCGCCAACAAACGAGTTTGTGGAGTATCTTAAAGAGGAAGATGATCACATTTTACAAATGGTGAAATTACCACTTGACACGAGTTCATCATCATCAACCAGACATGATGCAGCTAATGGATTGATGGTAGTAACAAAACACCATCCTCTTATGCCTGACTGCGAGTTTGAAGCCGAGTTTGAAACCTTTGTGAAGAAAAACAATTTATAACTCCTAGATACTTATTCTTTTTAATAAAACAATCCAAAATATATATTTGCTGTGTATTTTAACAGAGAACAATTTTATTTTCAGTTGTGGATGACTTTGCCTTTTCAAAGGAGAAATTATGTTTTTTTAGGATATGTTTTTTAAATCCAGCCTTCGTCCGAAAAATTTTCTCTTGCTTGCATAACTCGCAGAAAAACGTAACCATTTTATTACTGATGATCAACTGAATTATTAAACCTGGAAACTTAGACTTTATAAATGGTCGGGTGGGTCGTAGATCATTAACTTGTATCATGTACCATATCTAATATTGTTATATGTATGAACAACATTGATATCACTTACGGAAAAAATAGATGCATAAAATCAAATAGGTTCTATGATGAGAATGAGTGAGTACGACAATAAGCAACTCTACTTTTGTATGCTCATTTGATTGGTTTATTAAATCCTAACGATATCTATTATTTCGTATTGCTTATCAGCTCTGAGCGAAGATCGCTGATTGGTGGATAATAGTAATCCTATATATTAGAAGCTTATCAGTTGATTTAAATGGGTGTGGCCTTCTAAAGCAGTTTTGCATATAAGGAGAGTTGGTTACAAAATTAAATCAGTAATCAAGGAAATACAAACAGAACTTTAGCGGAGCTAGCTATAAAAAAATAAATAGAAAAACATATCCTATTTACAATGGTTTGTATGCTTATACTTTTATAATGATATAACATTAATAATAGTTTTTGTCTACAAACACAGGAATTCTTGGAGATACTGAATGAGAACAAACTTCCCATTGGATATACCAAAATTGAGTGTCTTGAAATTGGAGCTGAGTATACAATCACTGATTGTAAAATAAAGAAAACAGCATATGGGGACAAAATTGCTCTTTATCTCAAAGATAAGAACAATGCTTCACTATGGATATTTTTACCTAAATGCTTTGTAAATAAGTTCTCCTCAAAGACACCATATAAAAAGTTGAAAGAAAATGGTATCACCCATGTAATATATAAAGGAAAAGAGCAGGCTAGATATAGTACACCTCAGTTAACATTCAAGGAAAAATCAGTATAAGTAGCAGGACGTTTTTTCGAAAGTCATCATTCTTCAAAGGTACATCCAGCTAAAATGCATTCGAAGCAAATTGAACTGTTCCTGTTACAATTTGAGGGACTAATCTTCGAGGATCATTTGGAGCGACTCAAGGAATTGAAATCTACATTGGAGGACTTGGAGGAGAAGGAATTAATATACTCTCGGTATGGATTCCACAATAAAATATGTCCTTGGAGTGATGACGAAGCAACAGAAGGTCCTGACACATGTACATGTCATATGCTGCCGAAGCTGACGGACGAAGCCTTAAGAATAATGACTAAATATTATAAATTAAGAAAGAGATTTAATAAATAAAGCAAAACAAAGCATACAATTTAACAAAAAAACTTTTTATTTAATTTTTTTCCTAAAGCTATAGGAGAACATTTTAATAATTAGCTTATCATTATAAATAAAATCATTTTTCTTACAATTTTTTTGAAATGACTTTAGGTTTTTTTTATTGCATTTATACAGTCCGTATAGCATACAATAGTGCCCACAAGTGTTTGAAAAATAACCTTGAATTTGCTGTTTGTTATGTGTGAAAATTTTACTGTTTTTTTTAAAAAATGTAAGAATTCCTTCTGTTGAGGAAACTGTCCATATGAATCAAAAAACTCTGCACATTGATTACTTTTAAAGTAAAATGCAACCCAATGTCCACCAGATTGAGTGGATCCTTCTGTGTTGGCAATAATCAAGGCCGGAAAAGTATAAATTTGCTTGGGTAATTTATCTGCAGGAAAAACTCCTTGATACATTTCTATTGTATATTTATTCTTTGCAAGCAAATTATCAATTTGCAATGTATTCATATTAAAGCAGATGTCGAATATTTCGGTGCTTATCAATATCAATCATTGAGTCGTATTCACAATAGACCAGACATGTAACAGCTTCACTTAGTGGTTCGTAAAAGCGGCCTTCAATACGAATGGTTCCTTGAGAAATTAAATTTGAGCATACCGTTGTATTTGAATGATCAGCGGTTAAGTCAAATGCTAATATGAAACAGCTATCATCGAACATTTCCTTGGTGATTTGTAGACCTCTGTCAAAATGGTTTATTCCATTAGCTCTAAAGAGCATATTATAGGCTCGTGTGCTTTGAATATTTGAGAGATCTGTGTAATCAAACTCAAGAGCTTGTGAGGGAACTTGTACACCATTAACTAGCAGATTGAACCGTTGAATTTTAAAATGCTCAAATCTGAAAGGGGCGTGTCGACGATTTCCTGAATATGCTTTGTTCTCAACCATGCAAAATGCAATAAAATTAGGTAGTTGTCCGATCACTGCATTATCGATAGATAGTGTATTGTTTCCTGGATAAAGTGTAAATGATTTTACTTCAACTTTGTTGAAAGGATATATAGCATTTTTATGTTGAAGAACTTGATGATGTGCAAGTAAAATACTCGGATTAACTGTTATATGATTCATAAAGAGCTGAGCCTCCAATATTTTTAGATTTGATTCTGTATCCGTTTCCATCAAATAAAATGCTGATTTTTCAATGTTAAAAGTAATCCTTAAATCAACATTAGTGGTATTCCTGAAAGTTGATTTGCTTTTGATTTGCTTTCGTGAAAGCAAAAGCAAAGCAGTTGATGGAACGACCCTGATTTCATTTTGATTTGCTTTCAATTGGCGCCAAATTTAAACATTCGCGGGTAAGCAACAAATGACAAATGAAATTGTAAAATTGAATTTTCTAATCTTCTTTAACAATAGTATGTGATCAGAATCTGTAGTTCTAAGAAGTTTGTAACTTAACTAAGGTGAATTCAATTAATTATGTATTTGTTTATGACCACAGAAAGTGACTGCCATTTGATAGATCCAAAGAGGAAGAGGCAGGATAAAATAGTGGAAGAATTTGTAACCTCGAACCTTCTAGGAGAGCTGTGCAAATATGTAAGCCTGAACACCTTTGACCACGTCAAGCACAAGCTCCAAGAACTCAGGCACTTATGACTCTGTCCACTTAAGGCCGCGGGCCTTGTTTTCAGATGTCTCGAATGCAGTCTTAGATGCAATAAATAGTTATCATTTAATTGCTAAAATATGGAAAGCAAAATAACTTACATTTTTTATATTTAAATCACAACAAAATTTAAACAAACACCATGCGCGCGGAGCCATTTTTTCTACGAGAACGGTCTCACTAAAACGAAAGCAAATCGAAATCAACTTCGAGGCTGATTTCGCGAAAGCAATTAGTATGACCTTAATTTCCTTACATTTTCTGGGCACACTACTCATTTTGTATGGAGCAGCTGTGATCAGCTGTTTCGCGAAATCAAATCGAAAGCAAATCAAAAGCAAATCACTTTCAGGAATACCACTATTATTTATCAACAGCTTAGGTTGATTAAAAATGTCTCCATGCACTTTACCAAAGAGTTCAACTTTATTGCTCTTTTGGAAAATTTGGCGAATCGTTTGAAATCCGTCTGTTGAAATATTATGTTTCAAATAACTAGGATAATAACCTTGCGTTGATAAGTGACTCGTAGTAGCATCACTTCCGTAGTTCAAAATTGTTTGTAAATATGATCGATAATGATAATTATTATCACTTTGTGATACTAATATGTTATTTAGGTATACAGATGAACTTCTGAATATTGAGTGTAATACATTATTAACAAGACCGACCGAATTGTTTGGAATTTCCTTATTTTCATGATCCTTAAGTTGAATCACAAGTCTTAAATAAACACTTGATAGATCTCTATATGTTTCACCATTTCCTAAACAAACAAATTCAATTGAACTTGTTGAATCTAAAGATGCAATTGGATTATATGATACTTCTTCAGTGCGCAGAATGCTACTTTGGGTGGGATGAGGCGCAAACAAATCAAGTTCACTTTTCATGCATTCAACGTGATTATTCATTTTGTATTAGTGAAAATGTCTTTTATACGGTTAGTTAACCTCTTCAACGGTTTCTTCCTCTTATTTCGCAACTGTGTACGTCGACGTCGTTGCTTTGATTTATAATGAGTCTTTTTCCGGTTTGCACCCCTCCTTTTATTTCTTTTTCCAGAGCCGTTTTGAAATTGTGTCATCTTATTTATTGCTTTATCTGAAAGATTTTGTAATGCAATTTTGCTTTGCTCTTGAATAATATTTCTTAGTGGTTTTCTTCCAAAATCGTTAATAACTGCTTTCCCTGTATCAAGAGCTTGGTTTTTAAGAGCATTTATGCCCGAAAAGAAAAGCGGTTTAATATATTTAAATAGGCCGCTAAAAAAGTTTCCAATTCCTCGTCCCTGCTGAATTACACCTGGTGTAACATAAAGAGTTCCTATATGACTGATGCCTCCACCACACTGATTAAGATAATATTCATGATAAAGTTTCTCCATGATGGTAATTTTAATTCTGGATATAAAGTTGTTACACCAGCATTATTTATAGTATTCCACTTCTCTTCTTTTTAAAGTGAAGTGTAACGAAAACAGATACATTAGATGGTTCAAATGGTACTTTATTTCCTGCCGAATCAGTTATCAAAATTGAAATATCTTTAGGAGTACATACTTCAATTGGATAGTATTCAACGTTGCTAAATTGAAACATTGTTTCTTTTCCATTATAATATAAATCTCTAAGACATCGTGATCTCATATTTCCCACACATCGAGGTTTTATTATGTCGGTGTAAACAAAAAGTATTCCAGACTCATTATTGAGTAAATTATTTAAGTAAATATCAGTGATACCAACTTCCCAGTCTTCTGTAATATTTTCAGGAATATTTATGATGTTAGTAAATGCACACTTAACGTTATCAGGAAAAACTCTTAATGAGTTATCGCTGAGCAATGTAATGAAAAACTCATTAAAGTTACTCATTGTAACCTATTTAGTTGATAATTAGTTACACGGAATCCAGTTAGTTTTATTTTTTCCAATCTGTACTGGTTTCGAACTTCCTGTTCAAATGGATCTAGCTAGCCTCTCACATCCGGTGGTGTATTTATTGTTTTGTAAATGAGAGGATTCCACTTTAAGTTTTTTGAGCTTAACTCTAAGCTTTCGTTGTTTGTCAGTAAGGCGCGGTTTTAATTAATTTCTTGATTACAGATTTATCTTCGAAAGAAGTATCCGAAATCTTTCGCTTAGTCTGCTCACTTTTGTTAAATGTTTGCTTCGTTGGTTCATTTAAATCATTGTCGTCTTTACTCAATATTTTATCCAATTCATTTTTCATTTCAGGTGTAACCAATTCTTTATAATTAAGTTTAAATGTTTTAGATGTTCCAGGTTTTGTTTGTAAGAAATCCGTGCTGTCATCAGTTTGAGTACTTATACTTTTATGCATAGATGTTAATAATTCATTCCTTTGAGAGTTTTGTAAGTTCCACGTTTTACTTCTTTTTTATGTTGATGATAATTTAATTCTTGACGTATTTTTCGCCACTTATCAAAGTCACTTATTTTTTGTTATTTATTATTGGGAGAAATTTCATATTTATTATGTCTTCGCCTCTATCATTATTAATGAGTTTATGATATGTATTTGGTTGCATTAACATTACTTTACTTAAACTATGTTTATTTTTAAGCATGTTCCAATAATTTGCCGAAAATTCCCGAAAGTAATGATGAAATTAAAATTGGAAGGAATCCGCCTTTTTGTATTAGAACTTTTCTCTTTGAATTTATAGTACGCTTTGGACATGAAATATAACGTAATGCATTTTTATACTTTTTTAAAGAATCAAGTTCATTTCTAGTTAACTTATGATTTCCTTGAAGAGTATTGAGCACAATCTCAATTAAAGTTTTTACTAATTCACTTCCGTAATTTATTGTTTGCTCTTTTGAGCACATACAATAAATGTTTGTTCGCTTTCAATCGCTTTAGACTCTTTTTGTAGACCATTTTCTTCACAGTAGCAAATCACACGGTTGGGATTAAAAATATGGGTGAGATCAATAATTAAATAACCATGGGGCTCATCAGTTACTTCCTTATATATTCTAAAAAGTTCATTAGGATTTTCAGGATAAATTTGTCTTGCTAGGCACTTAAACTGTAGTTTATCCCTAGGAATTTTGAATACTACTATGTACTTTGTGTTCAGTGAAATATCTCTTGTATGGGATGATTTATGAAATATGTTTTGGGTTACAACTATTACAGATAAATTTCTATGATGAGACCCCTTTGTGAAAAGTTCGCATACATTTTTATTAAACGCCCCCATCATGAGGTCATCCAAGATTACAAGAACAGGTTCGTTATCATTATTTTCAATTGTGTCAGGAACTCCCTTATAATATTCGATGTCTTTGAAATTTGGCTTGGCATGCTCCTCTCCATAACACCAAATTATTCGAAAAATGTCAACGTTTATCAAATCATGCTTTTTATTTAAAAGATTTTCTAAAAAATGTTGTCTTTCCCGATCCTGATGGCCCGCCTATAAGCATTGTAAAAGGATGCATAAACTGTTTAAACAGTTTATTCACAATTATAATATATTTCGTAATCTGAATTTTCTAATATAACAAAAAGCTTAAATATATTATTAAGAGCACAGCGAAATGTTATTTTTTTATGTATTTTACAGTTTGTATAATAATTTGGGTAGCAAGCCAAACTTCTTCCAATGTCAACATCAACAATGGTTGTTTTTAAATATTTCTTCAGGAACTGACTTTTAGCTTCTCCACGTACAATAACTGTTGAGAAACTATTGAGTGGTTCAAGTACGTCGCCAAGACTTAAATAAGATATATCTCCATGGGACCAATCCAAACCGGTTATTTTTTGTCGTGTTACTAACTGAGTCCTTCGAGCTTCTTCATCCAATTCATTTTTACTGTACGGTGGTTTGAAGTGAAAATAGTTTGGTATAACGGATCCTGCTTGCATGTACACCAACTCCTTAATAAAAATTTGTTTGTTATTTCCAATAAGATATTGGAAATCAACAAGAACACTTGTATTTCGATTAATTTTATTCATTTTTCTTTGAACAAACTTTATGAACTGAACCTCTCTTGATCAAATCCCCCTTTATATAGCGTGACATTGGTCGTTTTTATTCAGTACATAATACACTTTCGATCGAGATGGAGTCCGTTCGCGTAACAAGAAAAACGATAAGAAAACACCAGGACCATGAAATAATCTTGGGCTTTGAATATTATGTAGTACATAATTTGAAGTTTAAGTGTGGATTTTCAACAACTAGACAGTTTACACCAATGGTCTGGATGCAGCAAAACAAGCGTAACTTTATTGGATTAGAAAGGGATGAGTTTATGAAATTATTAACATATAAGGAGTTTATTCAATTAAAACTTGAACAATATGATTTTTAAATGCCTGATACTATTCTTGACGATCCATTATTTTCAACAATGAAATGGTATTTTAAATATAGAAAATCCGAAGTTTATTTAATACTAAATCAGTATGGTAATAAAATTGAGTTTAATAGTGAGTCATGGAGATCGTTTTTAAGACTAGGTATATTTTTTTCAACGTTTTTATGTTGGAATGCAATATTAAGAAAACAACTTTTACATATATACCATAATGTTATTATCCCCACTTCAGTAAATTTACAAAAATTTGATATTCAATTAAGTGATTTGGATGCCAACTATGATAAAGATATTCAAATAGATTTAACTCGATTATGTTTCGAAATTTCAAAGAAGATGTGCAAGGAAATAAAACGCGATGTTGAAGAATATAAGAAAACAGTACAAGCTTTGCAGTCTTAGCAAACAGTTGTATATACTTATATATATTAAATATATAGTTGTATTTATATATTAATAAAGAACAATATTAATCGTTAATCAATTTCTATAAAATGAGTAAACAGCAAGTCGTTTCGGAAATACACAAACCTGTTCGCAAAAATTTTATTAGGCGTCGATTTGTTCAAAAAGGGTTACATGACACTTGGCAAATTGATTTAGTAGAAATGATTCCATTTCATAAATCAAATGGTGGACACCGATACCTCCTCACCGTTATAGATACTTTCTCAAAGTATGCTTTTGGAGTGGCAGTTAAATCAAAATCTGCTACTGATATTGCGATGGCAATCAAAGATGTTTTTACATTAGCAAAGCGCAAGCCCAAGAACATTCACTCTGATCAAGGAACGGAGTTTTTTAATAAAGTCTTCCAGAAACTAATGAAAGACAACAACATAAATCACTATCATACGTTTACACATTTAAAAGCCTCAATCTGTGAACGTTTTAATAGAACTTTTAAAAATCTTATGTGGAAAATGTTTAGTATGCAAGGTAACTATATATGGATTCATAAGTTGCATGAATTATTGAGCACATATAATAATACACATCATCGAACCATTAAAATGAGACCTGTGGACGTGTGTAAACGAAATGAGAAATTTATTCTGCGAACTGTATACAATATTCCTAAAATATTCCCTAAGCACAAGTATTCGGTCGGAGACTATGTCAGATTAAGTAAATATAAGGGTGTATTTGCGAAGGGTTATGAACCGAATTGGACAACTGAAATTTTTCAAATAAAAAAAATAAAATTAACAAACCCAGTAACCTATATACTGGAAGATTATAAAAGAGAAACAATTAAAGGCTCCTTTTATGAACAAGAACTTCAAAAAGTAAGAGAAAAGGATGCATTTTTAGTTGAAAAATTATAAAAAGAAAAAAGAACAAAGTCTTTGTAAAGTGGTTAGGATTTAATGACACACATAATTCATGGATATATACAAAAACTTATTGAGATAACCTAAAAATAAAATTTTACAAATTTTTATACAAGTATTTATATTAAAATTATAAATAAATTATGTTTAAAACTAAAAAATTTGAAAATTTTTTACAATTATTGAGTCTTAGTCGATTATAATAGTTTCATCATGGGTCGCATTATTTTCTACTTCATTTATATTATGATTACTTTCTCTAAGACTATAATGTCCATGGGCTAAAGTTGAAATCTTATCTTCTATGATATACCTCTTATCATCTTTATGATTTAAGCTTATTTTATTTATAATTTCTGTATATAGAACGTGGGATCTACTTCTTATTACCCTTTGTTCACCGTAAAATGTTTTTTTATATATGAGACATTCAATGTAATCAGAGTGTGAGAGTTTTTTAACTACAGAACCTTTCACACCTTTTGCCTTTTTTACTTCTTTATATTCATTCCCATCAGATTTAACTAAATATGAGTATGCCTTAGCCTTAAGACCTGCAAATGAAGTCATTATTTGACCTGCATTCTCATCTTTCATCAAACCCAATTCCTTATTATTAGCCTGTTTTATATAAAACATGTTTTCGTGCCGATATTTGAAAGTATCAAAACGGTTGGGATTTTCTTTTATTAATTCGTATACATCTTCTTGGGAAGAGGTAATAAAGGAGTCGGTGTCCATATAAATTATTTTTAATGAGGGACATTGCACAACAAGAAAATTGTAGTAATATTCATACATCAACCATTTTGATAATTCCAAAACAGCAACCCCAATATATATTGGTTTGTCATAGCAAATAAGCGATTTCGTTTGCTCTACAGCAACTAGCCCGTTTTGAAATATTTCTAAGCTATGGAAAGTGTTTCGTGCAACTAGTTGTCGAAGACCAACTTTATTTTGATGGCTGCGATAAGTTTTGCCGTGCTCAATATTTCTACGCTTTTCCACATTTTCCATTGTTTTACCATAAACTGCATTGTTCATTAGTTTAAAGAAATTTTTTTCGAATTCATTTTTGGATATTTTCCTATGTGCTGTATTTAAATCAATATAAGGTTTTAACCAACAAAGCTGTTTAAATGTTAGCACTCGATGAACTTTTTTAATGATCAATCCATGTTCTAAGCACAGTTGCAACTGTTTTAAGTGAATAACATATTTTTGTTTATTACTTAAATCAGCTATTAACTTGGCCTGTTTTCCTCCGGGTGGTAGCTTATTTTCTGGACAAAAAGGTAAACAATTATGTTTATCATGAATTTCATCTGGATATTCAAGATCAACTTCTAACATATATCCTATATCGCCTTCTGCAGATAAAGTTCGTACATCTAATTCTTCAATTGCTTTTTTGGATAAAAATTTAAAATTACAAAGGGGCAGAAGCTGGCTCATCGCCCAACCATACATATTATTTGCATCTGTATGGAGTAAAAAATTTAAAAGTTTTTTGGCGTTAAATTTCTCAAGATATTTATTGTTGGCAGTTGATTGTCGTAGTGTGCATTGAGTAAGACCTCCGCGTATTGCTCTTTTTAAAAAATTATAAATATCAGGGTCACTTATAAGCTCAAGCTCAACTTTGGTAAATTTAAGCATAGCATCCCATGATATTGAAGGTGCAGTAACATAATTAATCGGATCTAACTTATATATTTTTAAGCAAATAGATCTAAAATTTTCAAAAACATCAGCGAGTATTAATACATCGCTTTCCAAATAAAATTTAAGGTAATCGCTTATTTTTCGACAACCAAAGGAATGCCAAACTTCTTGAGCAAACTCATAGTCTTCCTTACTACACTCTTCATCATTAAGAGTGTTATAAAATAGTTCTCTAGGAGGAAGTTTATTCTCCGATAACTTTTCAAAACTATTTAAATAGTCATATGGAAAGACCCCTTTACGGCGCATTTGGTTAAATTGTGGTTCACTGAACTTCCTCTTTAATATTTTAAAATTTTGGGGTTCCATATAACTAGCTAATTTTTCTAAACTTGAGTTGAGAAACCTATTGGAATCTATATACTGAATATTGTATAGATGGATCTTTCCTACTAAAACCTTCTGTGTTAACGCTATGTATAGTTCCTTATTACATGGTATTATTTTCAAGTTATCCCCAAGCTCTGTTATAAATAAATGAATATCATAACGAGATAAGTTGTGGAAAACAACTGGAAAAGTGGGGTATTTGATCTTATAACTACGCTTACAGTTCTTATGAATAGGTCCAACATACTTTCCGGTGAAACGATCGAAATACCTTTCTCGATCACTAAAATCTGGGATTGACTCTTCACAGGCACAGCATTTACCATGTTCTTGGTAATCTTCATCATCGATCTCTAGTTCGTGGATTGGCTTTGCAGTTGTCTTCCAGTATTTCTCATACAGGCGTGTTGTGGTTGTCTTGAGAGCGTCACAAAATTTCATCATGCAGTCAGCTCCTAAATAAATAAATTACAGAAATGTTTATTTTATTTTTATATATTACGACCTTAACATACCTTCATAAGTCCATTGTTCATTTAATTCAGGATTATATTTATGTACTACATAAAATGAAGCTGCGCACGCCGTGTGCTTTTGTGCCTTGGTAGTGGATGAGCAGTTAGGTTCATTCACCGCATACGAATAATTCTCCAAGACAGCCTCGATATCTGCATATATCGCTACAGGTGGTGATAATTTTTTATGATGATTTGTGAACGTGGTTGGTGTTGGGCTTCGGATAAACAGCCGCTACTTTTCCACATTCTTTGAAATCATGTGTTTTATTATCCGAAGCATAGTATTCAAGCAATTATGACAAAACACATGTTGATGAGCGTTGGAGTACTGAGACTTGCATAATGTTGTCATGCTTGTTATGTATGCATAGTGTAGAAGATCTTTTTGCCTCGTTATTAATCCCGAGCAAGCTTATATGATACAACCGTCGATTTTAGACCTTATATTAGGGCCAACAACATATTCATTTTTAGGAGTACCGTCAATTTCATAGACATTGATACTATAGTCCGGATTATTTTTTTCAAAAAGTTTCAATTCCTTTTTGGTGATGGGAAATTGTATATCTTTAAAGTAGCCTCCGTCCTTTATATACTATAACATCCCGCGGTATATCGAATATTTTGTAGTATGAAGTGTTTGTTAATCTTTTTCTTACTGATTCCAATTCCATTGAATTTTCATTATAGTAATTAGCGATTGAAGCTAGGATACACCATTTAAAGCAATATTTATCATTATTTTTAACGTTAATGACTGCATTCCGTTTCATAAGTTTTACAGGCATAGGTACATAGCCGCTGGCGGGAACGTGTTCCAGCTTAACGATTGTTACTTCGAAATGGTTAAAGCATTTTATCGCCCATCCGCTATCCTTTTCTTGAAACTCATCGCCTTGGGCGGTTAAATTTTCGAGTACATTCTTCAAGAAGTTCGTCAATATCTTCTTCTTCATAAAGAGGTTTAAAACCTGTTAAAAAATGTTTCTGTGATTCCACAGTTGTTCCGTCATCAACTTGCTTAACATAAGAGCCGTAAACTTTAAAATTTATCTTAATGGCTCTATATTCACTACGACTCAAACGAATAACTTGTAGAATATCGCTTTTACTCATATTGAAAAACTCTCTTAGATCAATTGAGTCTGGGCTATTGCTTAGTATGCGGTAAGACTTTATAGGCATCTGGGGATGGGGCGATATTAATATAATATTACCATTTCTCTCCATTGCCGAAATCTCTGCCTCTTTGTGAATGTCAGTCCTTAAATGTTTATTATACCTAGTTCGCATGTATTTAATTCCGCATAATTCGCATTGAATTTCAGGATTTTCATTCCTTGTTGGTGGTTGATTGGATGAGGGGTTCCGCATGCGGTTGACTGCTTCTTGAGGGGGATCCATCCTAATCCTTTTAGAATGGCTTACAGTGGGTTGTTCATCGTTATTGCGTCGTCTTTGGCGTCTGGTTGAGCTCCCCGAGTCAGATCTAATTCGATCATATGCGTTAATAATGTTTGGTCCAGAACAATTATTATAATGCACCGAAAAAGGCATCCAGTCCACTGAACACTCGATTGCATATATCACACACAATATTTGATGCACTAGCCATTATGATTGCTTTTAATTTTGTACTGTTCTTAACGCGCTAAAAATGTCAATGATCTGCGTAACGTCTTGAAACACCGTTTGGAGTAAACTAAGCGATGAACTGCAACGCGAACGTTTATAACAGTTTGCGGGAATACCAGAACCCCTTGGATTCACCAAATACCTGGAGTCCACATTGATAAGATATGGTCCTTAAATGTGCCAGGGTCTATCTGGTTGTTTGTTTGGGGTCAAGTATGAAAGAACTGATAACATATGTATAAAAATGACTTGAGAAGATCATGGCTCATTTGAATGCTTTCAATATGGATTGTAGGATTCAAAAGATGGTAGGTGAGTGACATGATGTTAGATTACAGCTCTGCCAGCTATCAGCTAAAAGTAGTTACAATTTGGGTTATCGCGAACTTTAATTTTTTTAATAATAAATAAATTAAACTTAATAAAAATATAATTGAGAGAAACTCTTAGACACACAAGTCCCTACAGATAACGAGCCAGGTAGGATGAGAAAAAAGGGCTTGCTTGATTTGCCGGCATGCACTAGTGTAGAAAAGTAGCACCAGTAGTGAAAAAACCACACGCTAAATACGAACTGCCTGTGCAAAGGAAATTTTTAAATATAGTTTAATAAATGTTTAAGACTGACTAAATTTAATATAACTTGAAATATCAATTTCTCAAGTATACCATTGATAGGCTTGAAAATACCTTCGAATGAACCCCCAATTTTTTTTTTTTTTTTTTTTTTTAGTGGGGAATTTTAATTTCTCATTTTGGGTGTTTGACCCTAGTAGCTGGGACTTGGCTAATCTAAAATTTTTAACAATCAGTTAGTCTGCAATATTCCACTGAACAGTTGCATACTTTTGATTGCATTGTGATAATGGATAAATTTTCGAAATGTCTTGGTGTTGGATCCACGCAAGAGCGGATACACCCCCACTTAGCCCATTGTAAATTACTGTGGGTCCTCCACACTTTAAAAGTATGCCAAGAAACGCGGCAAGCAGAAACAAAATTAGAGTTTCACTTTGAAAAATACATTATTTAAAATAAATCAATATTTAAAATAAAACACTATTAAAACAGGACATCATTCTTTCATTTATACATGTTCACTACCACCTCCCTCTCTTACTTCAGCGACTCTTAATTTTGGGAATTCAGTTTTACAACTATCAGGTTCTGCAGGTTTTTACAATGATCAGGTCACAGGTCTCTGGTGAAGAAAGCCTGGGGCCCGCCCACAAGTGCGGGAAACCACCTTATCGTGGAAAAAGATAACACTTATCGTGGTAGCTTTAAAGAAA